>CALNVZ010002100.1:7714294-7735816 GCA_940671915.1 Paracentrotus lividus
TATGCCTCCGCCACCAGGAGTGGTGCCGGAGCAATTATTTGTTCGGGTTGTCTCCGTACCGTGTCCTTTGAGCCGTCCGTACGCGTCCGTACCGTCCGTCCGGTCCCCGTTTCCGTTCTCGAACGGATAACTTAAGAGCCGTTTGACCGGATCCACTTTCAAACTTGGGAATCAATGTATGAGTATTGGTAAGGGCAAATCGATGCTGATTGATTTTAAGGGTCATGAGGTCAAAGTCAAGGTCACAGAGGTCATTGTATGGCATGAAAAGGCTCGTTCTCCAGCCATAACTTAAAAAACCGTTTGAACGGGGTCACTTCAAACTTGGGTAATTGTGTGCCTATGTGGAGGGGCAATGTGAACTGGATTAGATTGTTAGGTCAAATGAGGTCAAAGGGTCAAGGTCACAGAGTCATTGTATACATGAAAATGGTTCGTTCTCGCATAACTTAAGAACCTGTGTGACGGTCAACTTCAACTTGAGTAATATGTTGCATCATGGAGGGGCTGAACTGAATTAGATTTTTGGGGTCAAAAGGTCAAAGGTCACAGAGGTCATTGTATACATAAAAATAGTTTGTTCTCGTGGTGATAACTTATTAGAACAGGTTGTTAGGGAATAAACTGAAACTTGGTCATATGTGCATATATGAGGGTCAGTAAGACTTATTAGATTTTGGGGTCAGGAGGTCAAAGGTCACAAGGTCATTGTGTCCGTGAAATCGGCTCTCGTTCTTGAGATAACTAAAAACCGTTGAGGGATCAACCCTCCCCATTTGACCAAATTTTCTTAAACTTGGCAGGTATTTGAGGTATATTAGAATGAATAAGCCTGCTAAGTTTCATACTTCTACCTCAAATACATTTTGAGCAATCGGCATATGTAATTGGCATTTTACTTTTTTTCATTTGGACGACATGTTTAATACACAAGTCTATGGGGAAAGCAAAAGCGCATAGCGCAACCTTTTTTAATGCTGAGCATTACAAGATGGTCGAAACTATATAAATTTGGTATCAAAATAAATGTAAGACTGTATGCTAAAAAGTCATGAAAGCTCAAGACACACGAACGATATCTTAAACCTTATTTCGGCAAATGAACTAGGGCATTGATAATCCCATAGACTTTGTGTAGGTTCAGGTGTTCTAATAATTTTGGCCACCACTGTATATTGAATAGGTGGTTAGTACCATGAAAATGAAATATTGCACATAATAAAGACATAGCTGGTTGAAGCTTTCCAAGTTCACACTCATGATATTACAAGTTTGATTATTATATTTGTATTTCGTTTCATACTTCTGTTCATTCTTGCTTTGGCTCAGATGAGTGCACGTTTGAAAAGCTTTAGCCAGCTATGTCTGTGTTATGTGCGTTAAAGGGAATCTAGTGTAGTGGGAAGGAGTGGGAAAGATGAAGAAAATTATTGTGAGCGTTAGTGTTATTTTCATGCTATTTGGGGAAAATATCATAATAAAAAGCTCCACAAGAAAAGATTGCTCTTCAAATGCCCTAATAGTCATAATATGATCCAAAATATACCACACAGCCAACATATTTGGGTCCTGAACATTGTTTGTTGCCCTATATATGCATTTCTGTGTAAGTGCATGTGACTCAAAGCTGAATTGGGTTAATTTCTTATCATTTTGGTGATTGCAAAACCTCACAGCACAAAATAATGTTTAGGTGAAATTTTATCAACCTCTCCAAATCACTTTTAGACAGTGTCTTCCACATTTCAATATCATGACCAGAACACTAGTTTCACTTTAATACATATTCACAAATCATGATAAATTACAAGGTTATAAAGAGGAAACTACCCCCCCCCCCCCTAAAAGGAAGAAAGTAAATATTGCACTTTAATGAAATCTTGTTTTACCAAATTTGTTTGTTATGTTTTAAATAAAATATTTAAAGAGACAGACGGGTTAGCCAGCTTCTATGGGTAATTTGACACCATGAATGCTTACCCAGTAACAGGTGTTTTTCATCACCTTATTTTTACGACCACTACCAGACCTTATGTAATGCCTTGTATCTTCCACCCATTGCTCCATCTGGTAAAGTCATTAAGTCTACCTTTCTCCCGCCTGATGATTCCTGAAGCTGTCCATGGTGGGACAGATTGTTTTGCTGTGGTCCTGAAATTTAGCTTCAAGACAGGTATTTCAAGTGCTTTTCACAAATTCTGGGATCAGCAAATTATGATCCACTCCCCAGGAAAGCTGAAGACCCCTGCTCTTAAAAAAAAAAAAAAAAAAAAAAAAAAAAAAAAAAAAAAAAAAAAATAGATGCAGTCTATTTATTTCAAATGATAATTGTATTCATTTATTCTCTTTATTATCCAATTCTAGAGTATTGGTTTCTCAGTGATATTTCAAGACTCTTGTGATTCTACCTCGGCCATTGAAGAGTTGATACCACTATGTAAATGCAACTCACATCAACATGCTGTACAGGGAGAACTCTTAGCAAGAAAACCAGGTGTATATACCCTCATCTTTGATAACAAATTCTCAAGGTGAGTTATTCTAGCTGCCAACTAATAACCCTTTAGCACCTAGAGCCTTCGTTCAAAGTGTCAGCTTACTCCCTGATGGAAAGGGTTTCGCTCTTTTTTTCCATCAGGTTTTTTCAATAAAAAAATACTCGTAAACACACCTTTTTGTGCAGAATCGGACTGCACACATCCTAAGGGCAATGCACAACAAGTATGGTCATGTTTGATCACAAATTTTTAAATCTATTGTGACTATAATGTGCATAAAATAGGGGTGGTTTGGGGCGGTTTAGTGGGTAAATTGAGGGGCGGTCTCGGGCGGTTTATGTGCTAAAAGGTTAAGTAGACATCATTACAATCCCTCCTAGTTTCAAGATTTTTATGCCTCCGCCACCGAAGGTGGTGCAGGAGGCATTATGTTTTCGGGTTGTCCGTCCGTCCGTCCGTACGTCCGTCCCGTTTTCGTTCTTATCAGATTTTGGGGTCATGAGGTCAAAGGTCACAGAGGTCATTGTGTACATGAAAATGGCTTGTTCTCGCAATAAACTTAAAAACGTTTGAACGGATCATTTAAACTATTGGGGTCATATGTGACATCATGGGACGTGACATATAAAACTGATTTAAAGAATTTAAGAGTCATGAAGGCAGACGGACATTGTGTACGTGAAAATGGCTTGTTCTTGGCTATAATTAATGAACCGTTTGAAAACGGATCACTATCCAAAACTTGGAATCATAGTCATGCAATATGGTAGGGACAAATGATCTGAATCTAAGATTTTAGGGTCATCGAGGTCAAAGGTCAAAGGTTCACAGAGGTCATTGTATGCATGAAATTAGGCTCGTTCTCAACCCAGCCATAACTTAAAAGACCGTTTGACGGGTCAACTTCAAACTTGGTAATCGTGTACCTATGAGAGGGCAAAAATGAACTGATTTAGATTTTAGGGTCATGAGGTCAAAGGTCAAAGGTCACAGATGTTCAATTGTATACATGAAAATGGTTCGTTCTCTGCCGAGGGAATAATTAAGAACTGTGTGACGGGTTCAACTTCAAAACTTGGAGTAATGTGTGCATATGGGAGGCAATGAACTGATTTAGATTTTGGGGTCAAAGGTCAAAAGGTCACAGAGGGTCATTGTATACATAAAAATAGTTTGTTCTCCGTGATAACTTAAGAACCGTTTGAGGGATAAACTTTGAAATTGGGTCATATGTGGCATATAATGAGGGTCAATAAACTTTATTAGATTTGGGGTCATGAGGTCAAAGGTCACAGGTCATTGTGTAACGTGAAAAATGGCTGCTCGTTCTTCGCGGATAACGTTAGAACGTTGGAGGGATCACTTCCAACTTAGGATCATATTTAATATGGGAGGGACAATGAACTTATCAGATTTTGGGTTCATGAGGTCAAAGGTCACAGAGGTCATTGTGTAAACAATGAAGAAGGCTTGTTCCTCAGCAATAAAGCTTAAAAAAAACCGTTTGACGGATCAATTTCAAACCTTGGGGTCATATGTGGCATATTGGGACGGAACAATAAACTGATTAGAATTTAGAGTTCATGAGGACAGAGGCACATTGTGTACCGTGAAAATGGCTTGTTTCTATTGCGCATAACTTCAGACAGTTTGATGGATGAACATCAACTGGTGCTGTGTGGCATATGGTAGGGACAATGAATATTATATTTTGAGGTTCATAAAAGTCAAGGTCAGGGTTCACGAAGACGTCATTGTATACATGAAATGGCACGTTCTTGCTGTAACTTCTGAACCGATTTTATGGATCAACTTCCCAACAACTTGGCGGGTCATGTGGGGGAAAAGATGACATGATGAGATTTTAAGGATCAGGACACCAAAGGGTCACTGGTTATTTATGTAAATGACTCGTTTTGTGCAATTTCTGAAGGACCTTATGAGCAGATCAAACTAAACATGTTTAGTCCTTTATTATTACATCAGTAGCAATCCTTCCTTAGTTGGAAATAATTCTGATGATACAACTTTAATAGATTTGGGTCGTAAATATCTCAAAAGATGTCATGGTATAAATGGATGTAAAATACTCACCATGCCGCAATGCCTTTTTTTTCCGATGTGCGCAAATACGGAAGCGATGCCTTATCGACCTACTGGTGCGCAGGATCGAGATTCATCTAGTTTTTTTCTACAATTTTATTTTCATTCATATGCAGATGGAGCATCTGGTATAATACTCTGGAAGCTATACAGGAAAAAAAAGTTCTTTAGGAATTAATATTGATAAGGTTTATTGAAACATTCTAGATTACAGCTAAAAGCTGATACATTTTGAATTTACCAATAAAATTTACATGAACATACAAACTTAAGAAATACATGTATATAAAACAAAATTAATTCAAAACTACTTGTCAAAATCACAATACAAAATACATAAATTAACAATGAGAAATTCAGAACAAGAGTTAATATGGTTTATTGCTTAAGATATGGGGTATTTGTTTGACTAAATAACTACATGAATCATCCTATGAAACTATTACACTTTTTTCAATAGCATATTTTCCCATTATTTAAGCTAACAAAAAGATGCTTCAATACACTTCGAGAAGAGATTACTTTAAAGAAGTTTCAGTGCAACCAATTGACTTATGCATTATATGTACGTAGTCTTTAGAACAAGAACAAAAGTTTGCATTTCTTGAGCTCATAGACATTTTATTGGTCTTCATTTTGTGGAGCTGTACTTCCTGTTACGATCTTTCATCCATTTGGTTAAAATAATTAACAATATTACTTTCTATTTGAATGATTTCATCAGTTAGAAATGTGAACAATGAAACTACTTATTTTTAGATTTTTATGTTTTAATGTAAGTTGTAATATTTTACACAATCTATATTAAAAGGGATATATATATATATATATACATTATGAATGAATGAAAAAAAAATCATTATCAATTATGTTAAACAATGGCTATGGTATTATGTACATGTATTTTCATCAAAATTTACAAAGATGTTTTCTCTCTTTTTAACTATTTTATTAACAGGTTTACAAGTAAAACAGTCAAGTACAGTCTGCATATCAAAAGACCTGAAGCTGCATATTAACTCATTATACTGACCATTGAAAGATCATTGAGAGACAACAAAGAGTTCAGTGAGAGACAAGTAATACTATTGAAAGATATTAGTCCGTCATAAATCTTTTACTGGAAATTAAGACAAATTGCAAGTAGGAACTTACAATTTTCTGATCTCGCAACATTTCACCAGCTGCTGATGGCTTCATCAGGCGAATGAGACTCCAAATCGTCTTTCCAAGCCACTTGGCATCAAAATCGGTCGACCGTAGCGTCACTTGGTTCACCAGGGGTGGGAATATTAGTCCCAGGCGTGAGATAACTGAAACCGTAAACCACCTCTACGATTCAAACTGGGATTGCTATTAAATGAATGTCCAGTGGTGTTGAGGTGGGTGTACACCGCTGACTTGGGAATGGCTGCGAAACCAGTAGAGCTCTTAGTGATTGTTGGGTTTCACCTATGTAGAAGTCTTTACACTCGTTTTGCTCCCTTCTGATACCATACACCAAGTTCCGCTTTTTCTCCTTAACAGATTGGTCTTTAACATGGACCAGGAGTTGTCACAGTGTTCGGTGAGGCTAGTGTGATGTGGAAATGCCAAACCAGCCAAAGGTGCGACTGATCTTTTCTGACTATTGAAAAATTATTGAAAGACTATGAGCTCTACAAGAGATCTCTTAGAGACTGACCAAGATCTCAGAGACTGACTGATAACAAAAATGTACCATTTCTTAAGAAGCTTTGGAAAGATCATTAAAAGAGTATCTGACAGAGTGACTATGATCCCTACAAGAGATCTCTCAGAGACTGACTGATAACAAAAATCTACCTTTTCTTAAAGGGACTTAAAAGTGATAAAACATGGGGAAAAGCTTATGTGTTGTTTTACGATCAGGGTACACCGTCCAAAAATGGCCGTCTGTGCACCATAAACAGAAATATAGGTACTGTTATCTTAAATCTATGATGGCAAGCTATTCGGCACCTTTAGAGCAACCTACAAGAGAAAATAAATTATTGAAATACATATTTAATTCTAAAAAATTGACCATATCTGGCATTTTAGGGCAAAATTACTGTCTCATTTTATTTTTTCTAATTTTGAGCCTGTGCATCTTTATTATTAACAATCATTTGGCTTGTTTATTCAATCAGAATTGACTACTGAAATGCAATTGTTTAAATACTGAAAACACCAGAAGCTACAGTTAATTTGGTTATTTGTGACCAGTAACCAAAAATGGGGTGCCAATTCTGTCAAAAAATGTCCTCTCCGAATTCGGCGGTTTTACGCATAGTTAAACATCACTTGATGAACAATGTTTTTGTCGGTAAGAACACTTATATATATGCAACAAACTTATAATGTTTACTTCGCCCACATCCACTTGTTTTTCAGACAGTTCACGTTACAATGTTGTCAAATCACGTTCCGTCAAAAAGCGTCCTCTCCGAAAAAAAACTTTACGTGTAATAAAAAATTTTGAACCCCTATAGAAAAATAAATTGGTGACCCCATGCCTCAAAATTTAAAAGCAATATCATTTTACTTGTCTAGAACACATACACAAAAATTGAGGAAGAACAAAACAACTTTATTTTTTGGTCCAGTGAGACAAATGGGTGTACCCTGATTGTAAAACAACCCTTATCACGGATGAAATAATAACATTGCATGCAGAGCCCGAGGGGTGTTATGTAATCTTCAGCGATAACGCATCTCGTCGAGGGAAGAGAGTGACCTTTGAGTTATCTTTCATGGCTAGACTAACTAGCCAGAATTCCGAAGTAAACTTGACCTTTGTTTTGTTTTTGAAATGGAGCATTATTCAAGTCCTCTCTTTGAATTTATACGATGAGACCCTTTGAGAGTCTAACAATAGGGATTGTTGATGATCAAGAACCTGAAGCTGTTGACTGACTGAATTCGGTCAACTTCATCATGTCCGTACTGTCCGAATTTTAATCTCTAGTAGTCCAACCCATGCTTAAGCCTCACTGTTGATTCTGTACAAGTCAATGGAGCTCAGGAAAAAACACCCATTCCCCATGATCTCCTAGTTTCAAGGCCCTTTAAGAAACTTTGGAAAGATCATTGAAAGACTAGTAAGACCCTTTTTATTCATAACTTTAGGAATGTTTTTTTTTTAAAGACCATCCAGACCTTCAAATTCATTAGGCGACTAATGAGGAATCATAAAAGACATCAGAGATCATTGAAAGTTCACTGAAAAATCATTCAGAGATCTTTTTTTGATATGTCAGTATTATTGTATCTTGACCCTAATGGAATGGGGTTATTACAATGAATTCAAAGACTACCGGTAAGTGCAAATGTTAATTTTCATGCCAATTAGCTATACGATAGCACGTAAACCACATGGGAAACGTGAAAGCTTTTTTTTCATTTTTTGAATACATAAAAGAATAACTCTGATATTAAGATCGAACACAAATAGAACTAGCAAACACACCTGATTTTTCCAATTCCAAAACTGTCATCATCTGTGCCTTTCTGTCCCCCCCCCCCCTTCTACCACTCAGTTTACTACAACACCAAGGTCAAAGCCTTCAATTTAATTTCAATTTTTCAATGTTTGATAGGAAAGCTGTTGTTTACAATGTGACTACATTCAAATTCTTCTAAACAATGTTTAATGTGTGCTTTTGATTTTAGCGTGAATCATATTTTCTGCTTTTAATTATATGATAAACGTGCCTGGATAAAAACAGCAATCAATTTATAGAAATTATAAAGGAAGGGTTGTCCTTGAATACCTACATGTACGTTTATAGCCAACCGGGCATTAGGAATTAATATGAACTTATAAAAAAATTGTTTTGAGAAAAATTGTTGTATAGTCCACTCCCAATTCTCAATTTGAAACATGTTTAATTCTATTTGTTTAGTACATGTGTAATGTGATATTTTTTTAAAACACAAAAATATGTGATTTGTTTTTAAGGCTGAGGAAGAGTATTGGTAAATCTTAAAATCTATTTTTTCGAATTTGGAAATTCTTTTGAAATAACATGAAAGGTTATAAAATACATACCACTTGAAAGATGACATCTGAAATTCATTATAAATGGGCAGAATGTTACTATAAAAAAAGGCCAGGTTCCCGTAAAATTGGCTATATTTTTTCTTTTCAAAATAAAACTGCTTTAAAAGACACAGACGGGGAGGAATATTTCAAAATTATGTCTTCGTATATATGATAAATCTATGGAATGATTATCCAGAAGGCCTATTTTGAGGGAAATAATAACAATGCCAGCAAAGGGCCTCAGTTTTGCTTTAATGGCCAAATTCAAATTTTCACAAAGATTTAATGCATAAAGGTCACTTTGTTTTATATGTAGAGTAATCAAAGAGAGACCAATGTAATTGATGTTACTCATCCTTACCAAGACTATATGTATAACCCAGCTTTAATTTGTTAGGTCTACAAGAATCCACACCCAACATTTGAGAGAAAAATAATTTGAGATACTCTTTTTCAAAATATTTTCCATATATATAATATGTATACATGTTAGTACTTGTAGTACTTGAATTATTGTTGTTCCTTCTATTACTCATTAGTTAAGAATTACACAGAAAATTAATGAAATGTTTTGGATATGTAATTTCTTGCAAAGTCCATATCTTCTGTATTTGTTTGTCTGTACATTGTCATGTTTTAGTCTTACTGCCTTTCAATAGGACAAGCATTCCTTTATAGTCATATTGATTGTATTTCTTTCAGTATAAGTACTGAATTGAGAAAAGTTTAAAATGCATTTGTATGATTCCTGTGCAATATACCCTGAAAAATGATGTGTCTGGTTTGCAAGATTGTAAAAGGTTCTTTTTTTTCTTTTCTTTTCTTTTTTTTTTTTTTTACATTGTCGTGCCTCAATTTTGCTATTAAGATTTGGCTATAGTTTTAGAAATATATAAAAAGAAAGATCATCATGCACTATTTTGATACCTTGCCAGATTGTACCAAAAAAAATTGTCTTCATAAAATAGTGTGATAGTAGGGATGTCCACTAAAATTTTAAGTTATTTCAAAGTTGTTTTTGCTAGGCTTATTTGATAGAGCATTTTAAAAGAAACATTTTGGTACTTGAAATATCACAATTGGATGTTCCGTTTCAAAGATATGGCCCAAAGAGTGGCTCAGATTACCAATGAGCTGCTAGAACACTTTTACAAGTTTCAGACAAAGCCAGAAATGCAATAAAAGCTCAAGTTTATGGTTATTTTGTCTTTGATATATTAAACCAAATCAAACCAAACATTTTCTATGTATGTATCAACATGAAATGAGATTGTAGTAACACAATTGAGTAGATTATACAAAGATACAATTTATGGCAGTACAAAACTGATGGTTTGACATGTATGTTACCATATGTGATCCAATATGACCACCATGGAAAAATACTCCATAGGGCATGTTTCAATAGGAACACCCTAGACAATGGGCTATTTCATGGTGGTGTGGCTCAGAGCCGAGTGTTAGACAGGGTAGAATAATTTTAAAACTTAAATGGCCAGTGGTAAACATTGTTCTTTGTTTTTCACCCCAATACATTTTTTGTTCAAAAATAGTGAAATTTTATAAATATCTACTTCTCCTTATCTGAATCTATTCCAATCGTGAGAAATTCCAGTCATAACACACATCACACAGAAGCATCACTTTGAACACGCTGTAGTTTTTTTTCTATCAATTTTTCCAAAAGGAGAAGTTGATCTTCTGGTGAGGTATTTTCTAAGGAAGAAACTGACCAATTAGGAATAAAAATGATTGATATTTACCACTGGCCAAAAGACAATTTCGAAAGCTGTTTTTTATTGAAAATTTTGCTGTTTCTCTGCCTGTGTATTATTGAGTAGGCAGTGCATGGGTTATTGTTTGCATTGTAAATGCATGGGTGACTACATCCATACAGTGAAGTGGAAACCGTTCTAGTGGCTTTTTGCTTTTGTTTGGCCATCCCTAGTGATAGGAAAGGTATTACATAAAAACCCACTTTAGTGGTGTATTGTGTAATAAAAACATTGATGCTTGTACTACCCGTTGTCCCAAACTTCTTTTCTCCAAGGTAAAAGGACACGCCTGTAATACCAACTCCGAATTCTCTCATGCTTGTTAACCCTAAAAAGACTGGGGGGGGGGGCTCATTCAGCTGGACCCAAAATAAGTTGCTTTTATAAAAAGTAGAAAAAGTAGAAAAACAGAATGAAAAAAGTTTGAAGAAAATCGGACTAATAATAAGAAAGTTATGAATATCTTTACTATGCCAACAAAAAAAGTTGATCGCTATACCAAATTAACAACACAGTCACAAAGCTGTGATGTCATAGGGGCACTACTTGCCATGCATTTTATTGTTTTATGATAAATTTTTACTTTATTTGAATCTGTTTTCCTTATAACTTCGCCCAAGATATATTGATGGCAATATGCTATTGCTTCTATACGATTATTGTAAAATCATCCCATCTATAAATACAAAAAAAGATTTAAAGTAGGTTTTCAGTATGGAAAAAAGATATTCATGAATGTTGAATTTCATGAAAAATATCACTTTTCTTTTGAAATGTCATTACAATTCTTATTTTATGAAAATGCATAGATGCGATAACATATTGCCATCAATATATCTTGGGCATAATTATGAGGAAAACAATGTAAAAAAAAAAAAAAAAAAAAAAAAAAAATGCATGACAAGTAGTGCCCCTATGGCATCACAGCTTTGTGACTGTGTTGCCAATTTGGTATAGTGATCATTTTTTTTTTTTTGCATCGTAAAGATATTCATAACTTTCTTATTATTAGTCCGATTTTCTTTAAGCTTTTTAAAATCTGTTTTTCTAATTTTTCTGCTTTTTATAAAAGCAACTAATTTTGGGTCCAGACCTTCCCTTTAACTAAATATAAGTGTTGTATATCACAGGTTTCTGAATATTGTAGACATCCATTGACATTTCCTATCATTTTTCAGTATTCTTGTATTATATACACAGTGTACTCTCATTCCATAGACGTTATTGAAAACATTTTTGTTCTCATTGCAATAAGCGGTATGTGCTCATGTTTTGTTGTATGTTGTATGTTTGTTGTCTAACAACCAATTTCCATTGTGTTTTGGTATAAAGTACATCTTATATTTCCCCATGATGTCAAATATTTAGTAGATGTATTAACCAAAAAAAGATGAATTTAGTATGTAAATTAATTATATTTTATATCTAGGCATATTTTCTTCCTTTCATTCTCTCCCATTTCATCTTCATTGCATTGAAGTTTATAAGAAATATTTATGTTATACTATAATGATATATGTATATACATATATATCTTAATAAACTGATCAAAGCGCTTTACATCTTCTTTTGCAGGGCCCCCAAGTATAACAGTATTTAATTTACTGAAGGGGTTATCCTGGGTAAATAAAACGAAATAAATAAATGATACATTATATTATTGTAATACAAATATTTCTCCAAACTTGATGTTGATGATTTTTGTACGAACATGCAGAATGTTATTCTGAAAAAACATGAAGTTCATTATTACAAAGGTTCATTTGTCTGAAAATTAATACGAACCACATTTCATTTTCGAAATTTGGGATTTTGGACCAAAAAACTTTCGGATAAATGAAAGTTATTCCATTTTTTAGCTGTAACCGTAAAGAAGTACTGCCTGTCAACTATATCTAACCTCTTTATTGCAAATCAATAAAAATTCGGGGGGATTAGCTTGTTACAATGACACTGTTTCAAGTCAAAACGAAATTATTTAAACAGGAAAAATTACCTAGTTTTAACAACGTTCTTATTAATAAGGTTCCACTGTACTTCAATCTTCCATTAAATTCTTGGAATATTATGTAGTGTGTAAGTGTAGGTGTCAATTCACCTCTTCTGCAGAACTTAAATTGTTACAAACTGAAATATTGTGTTTGATTCCTGCAGCAGGTTGAAATAAACTGATATACCTTTCAAACACTTCTTGGGAGTTTTAACTCTGTAACTGCATGATCAATTTACTGGATCCATGAATGCTTAGAGAGAGAGAGAGAGAGAGAGAGAGAGAGAGATTGATTTGGGTGGCATAAAGAAGACCTGCTCCAGAGAAAGTTGGATTGGTAGAGAGCAGACAAATTAAAGAGGCATATCAGTAAAACTAGTTTTCCACATGCAACTATGTTAGGCAATCCTTGGACTAAGTTTTGACGGCATTTGTAAAGAATCAATGGTCTATTCATCTTCATAATCATTGAAGCATACTTTATAATGTATGCAGTTCTTGCTAATTAGCTTTGTTCACAAGTATTTCGCCTATGAAATTACAAAATATCATTCTTTTCTATTTGTTTGGTAGCTGTTGAAATTGTCTCATTCAAGTCAACAATCAATAATTCATGCGATCGTGCAAAATTGGATTTGAGTATACATTTTGTCTCAGACACTTTATTATGCGAAAAGAGCTGTTTTAAAAAACATACCCTTTTCAAAACCTCGTAGTTTCTACCAGCGGATCATTTTGCTCCATATATTTATATTTTAGTGCATTACAAAATATGCTACTTTATGGTATAAAATAATGTCAGGATACTCAGTGGCGGATCCGCTCATTGACTGTACATGTTGAAATCGGAAAATTTCGGCGGCGCCCCCCCCCCCCATTCTGAAATCCTGTATCCGCCACTGATACTCTAGAATGGAGAGCAAATTTACATCTTCCAGGAAATGCTTATATAAGCTCCTATATCCTCTTCGGGTATGCCGATTATTAATTCGTAATTTCTAAGACCTGATAGCAAAACACTTAATATGTCAAAGAAATAAAGGTTTTCCGCCTAAATTCGTCAAATCAGCACCCAAACGGTCGATTACAGCATCCAATTTAGAACGAATTAGAACTGCGATCAGAATCATCATTTAATTTAAGAATAATTTTATTCAACTTGACTGTTTCATCGTTCGATTTGATTCAACTTGACTGATTCATTGTTCAATCGCCAAATTTTGTCAAAACAAATTTAAATGACACCACTCAATTGAGAAAATCAGATGAAGAGCATTCAATTGTATCTATAAAGTAAACGGAAGGCCTTAGGTGGAGTGTTCGGACATTCAATTTCGTCTATATACGAGCTTGTTTGGAATGTATGAAAGGGGTCTTCCCATGAGGCCGATGGTCCGCGAGGCCGATGATTTTTCCAACGAGGCAGAGGGCCCACGAGGTCGAGGGTTCACTAGGCCGAGGGTCCACGAGGCCGATTTTTTTTTCATAACGTATTTTCTTATAAAAAAAAAAAAAAATCGGCCTCCTGTTGGCGTCAATAGAAAAGTTTCCGCTTAGTATATTCTACTGAACAGTGAAGACTAAAATATAATCTTATATATAAGTTGCGGATAATGATTAAAAAAAACGGGCATTTTTTTCGTTAATCGGGAGAATATTCTGATTTCTACTCCGGTATCATCTCAATTACCCATCTTACAAAAGTGTAGCGGCCGTTGAATCTCTTTTCAGCCGTTAATTCTATGCGAAATGGTTAAACTTTACTTTTTGTGCAGTTATGTTGCAAAATACGATTTGAGAAAAATCGGCCTCGTGAGAAAAATACTCAGCCTCCTGGACCCTCGGCCTCGTGAGAAATATATTCAGCCTCGTGGACCCTCGGCCTCTTCACCCTCGGCATCGTGGACCCTCCCCAAATCCTATATTCGTCCATATGATAGGCCCCTGTGTAAGTTTATGTCTTCTTTTTTTTTTTTTAATAATCCATCTGAATAACTTGTGTATCACAAAGGAGCTTTACAAGCAAAATCATATTTCCGTATGAAAGACATTTGTTATATCACTAATTACACTTTAAAACTTATTTTGAAGGGGAAAAAAGAATAAAATCATATCACTCAGGAACAATCATGAGCAATGTTCATTTGAAGAAAAAAAGGGAGAATAAAACAAATCTTAGAAGACAAACGAAGGAAAATATATGAACTACTAGTACAGAGGAATATGTGAATTAACTGCCACTCCCATTCCAAACCGCCTTCTTAATCAGCAAATTCTGTATATTGCCCTATTATGTTCTCATTTGAATGCTATTGGTGCAAAGAAGCAGAAAAAAAAAAAAAAACCTGAATCGGGCTAAAAATCTACAATAAAGTACACTGAAACGAATAGGAATGCCGGATGTGTATTGCCAAATTGATTGAAATTTTGACCAATTTGCATAATGTTGCCGTGAATGACATTTGACGAAGAGTTAAAACTTTTCCATTTCCCTTTTGCGTTTTCGATAACGCCCAGGCGCGGATCCAGGGGGGGGGGGGGGAGGAGGGGGATGGATGTGGCGAGCGCCCGGCCCCCCCCGTATGATTGGCCGAAAAATGAATTACTCTATTACTCTCTGGATCTGCGCCTGACGCCCCTCTTTTTTTTTCTTTTTTTTTTAGATTTTTTCTTTTCACAGAAACTACATTGCCCATTCGGGATTGGCATTTTGTCAGTGATTGTAATATTTGAATACATTTTTCTTTCTTCCTTTCTTACTTGTTTATGCCTTCAAAATGAGCCTCTCAGCTTTTTAAGGTAAATGGTCGACATTCCTCTTTAAATTGAATTAAAGTAACCCATGAGAAAAAGATTAGAAAATTAATTTGATAGGGAAGAGTAACAATAGAGGAGGATAAATTGAAAATAAGTTTCTCCCCCCCCCCAAAAAAAATGAATAAAAATAAATAAATAAATATCGACAGCAGGTCCGTCGCGCCCCCCCCCCCCCCCCCCTCACCCCCGGATCCGCGTCTGGGTAAGGTGGACTTGTAAAGATAATTATGGGGATAATCGTAAAATTTATACTCGGTACAAATGGAGTTTGCCACAAAATCAGCATTTTGAAGCTAGTTTCCAAATTTGAAGATCCCCATATAAAGTAAAACTAGACTATTCAAACTTCCATAAAATCGCTTATTTCCATGTTTATTTTAATGAAACATTTTTATCAACTGCTCCTCTCATCTGACTCTTTTAAAATTGATTCTCTCCTTGGGGTTTCGGCTTCTCATGAGTATAATTTTGAACAACAAAGGAAACTGAACAGAAATAGGATCAAAGAAAATTGGATTCCATCGGGATTCAAATCCGACACCTCCTGATTGCTAGACAGGTGCTCTACCGACTGAGCTATGACAATCCCGATGGAAGTCCTATTTTCCTTGCTCATTTTTCCATTATAATTTGGTTCAACTTGTCAACCTACATGTATTTTTTTTCATTCATAATTTACTTGTTTTATTATGATATTAAGCACCAGTGTACGGGAGCATAAATTATAACGATTAATACTAACTTTGAAATTACCATCATGATTGATTCAGTGAGATTTTGCTGCCAGAAGACCATGCAGCAAGCATTCCCATTGGTTACTATCAATTTGCAATTATCGTCATTTTTTCTTTTTTTCATGTTAGAGGGCGAAATATCACATTTCACATGTTCTGAAGTTCAGGTTTACAAACACCCCACTAAAATATGTGGAAGTTTAAACATACATGTATATTTCAATGGGATGTTGCTTAAGTTATAATATCGTCTGTTGAGAGCCAGAAGGGTGTTATTGCATCTTAAAGATGTTCCGTTGAGAACCAGAAGGGAGCTATTGCTGTACAAAGTCCATGGTAATAGCGCCCTTCTAGCTCTCAACGGAACATCTTTGATCTATAATACCGCCCTTGTGGTTCTCAGCCGACGATATAAACGTTTTGTGAAATGTACTCAATGTCCTTCCATATGATTGCAAAGTACAATACAAAAAAGTACAATAAAAAGAAAAGTCAGCAGTTCCATTATATTCATTTTTATCTTGTTTTTATTAAGTTTTCTCTTTCTCTGCAATAATCAATATGTATATGTACAACAATAGCAGGACATACAAGGTACATGTAATCAATATGCTTCTCATGCCAATAAAAATACAAAGAAAAAGCAATTAATCGTGCAATATCTCTTCAATATTTCAAAGTAAAAAGGGGGGAAGGGTCCTAGCTCTACATTTGTACCATCAAAAAATAGTGACTGCAACTACTAGTCATTAGCAAACTTTATACCAATTAACTATTGTAATGTAGATTGTTAATTTTGTTAAAATAACAAGTTTTGTAAGACTATCTACATTTACTTCACATGGTAGAGTCTAGCTGGGAAAATAAAAGTAGGTTTAGAGACAAACAAAGACTATCAAAAAAAAAAAAAAAAAAAAACAAATTTACAATTCCCACTAAAAAATAAAAAATAAAAAAATTCTGAACACATGTTTGTCGCCAAAAGTAAATATCCACTGAAAGTATATTACATTACTAATTTACCTATGTACTAGTGGTTCTCATTCAATAACATACAAGTGATACACATTATCACCAACAAATGTCTCAACATAAAAGAACCATGATCATCTTTTACATAAATATCTGGACTCCTCTCATTACTGAATTAACATCATAAATAATTATTTCCTCTTTTCAGTCAAATATCACCATTTATCATTGGAAAACTCCCATTGCATAATAATTCTTCTTTCGCTATTTACAATATGTACATAACAAGGGTTACCACAACAATATAAGATGAATTGAACTTTTAATAGAGAAGTAATATACAAATGAAAATGTTGGATGTTTTCTCTGTTTACATCATATCAGTCTTGTGTACATCGTTTCTCTCCTGTTTGTCACATTGTAATTTCCTTTACATGCTCTGTCTACAACATGAACTAAGTAAGATTTTATTGAATATACATGTAGACATATTTTACTTGTATTACATGGTTTTTTGTTTTTGTTTTTTTTTAATAAAGAAAAAGAAAATCAATTTTGTTAAATGTTATAGATTCATTCACAAAGGATCCTGAGATGTAATAAAAATAATAATAATAATAATATCGTTTTATTTACCCAGGGTAGCCACTTCAGTTCTGACAACTGTTCTCCCAGCAGGCCCTGCATGATGTTATTATTACCCCCAAGCTCCTTGTTAATAGGCAACATGTAAGGAGTTGATTTTTGAGGTGTTTTAGAGACAGATACTTGAATCAAATTCTCAATCCAATTGAGTGATTTGTTAGAGGCACAACCATCATTACTACAGTCCCATTACCTCCCAGGCCGACGAATCTTGCTCTCTAAGCTACAGCTGTCCCTAGGAAAACACTGGACTATAAACACATAACTCCACAATCATACTTGCAAAATGTGCGTAATGTGACAACTCATAACAAAAGGACATGATGCATCTTTCGGCAAAGGGAAATACTTCATCCACCATGTAATTTGTAAAGCTTTGCAATAAATTTAACCTGCATTTGATACAAATATTACTTAAAACTATATGTTTGGACCTAAATATAGAATAGAGAAAGAATGGTGTTTGAATGCAACATATAAATACATTGTACATGTACCTCTGCGGCATAAATGAACATTGTACTAGATACAACAACAAAAATAGAAAAACAAATACAGAGAGAAGCAGTAATTAATATTTGATATCTGTAAAGTGTATCATACATACAGTACCACTGGAAAGTTAATGTTACCTGTTTATACACTCCTTCAAACCTTCCATACGTTTTGTGTGTGAGGCTTGCAACATGAATGTAACAACAGAAAAATAAGATAGGAAAATAGTAACATAATCTATGACTACACAGTCACTTGAATTCTGGAACTTTCAATATTATAAAAAGGCTCAAATATGCTACGAATCTGATGAATGTTTGTATTACATGGATTGCTCATCTCTATCTCTCTGATTGGTGCCATTGCGAGGGACAAGGAATACGGTACCATCAGGCATCTGTTGAAGTGTATAGTCATTGGGATCAACTGGGCTACCATGTTCATCCTGTACTGATGCAAAGACTTCTTCACAGAGCTCTGCATACCTTTGCTGCATCTCATTGACTTCCTTGTCGATGCTATCGCGTTCTTTCACAAGCTTGTCCCTCTCCATCCTCAGCTCCCCAACCGTTGACTCGACATACTGGATGGCATCTATTTTACGTTTGCGGCAATTCTGTGCAGCGACTTTGTTCTTTCCTCGCCTCCTGATATCACGGACCAGCTGCATCTGGGGATCGGTAAGCTCATATTTCTTGATCACGTCATTGAAGGAATCGACTGGTAGGTTGATGATCTTTTCAACGCAGAGTGGAAGTTTGAGGGCCTTTGCGCGCTTCTCATCACGATTCAACTTAAATCCATTGCTGTTCGTTCCATTGTGGGTATTGTTCTTTGCACCATTGCCATTCTGCATTTGGGACTGTGAAGGAGCAGCATAGGAATGGTTGTGTTTGATATTCTCCATCTTGGGAGGTTGCCCACTGTAGCTGTTACTGCTAGAGTCACTACCATACTGCCTTTCATGACCTGTTAATAATAAATAAAAAGTAAAACCGGATTAGAATGCATTAAGTAAAAAAATGCTTACTGTACTAGATTTGCAATGACTGATATAAAATGTAAGTCCACCCCCACATGGATGACTCCAAGATGGGGAGAGAAATTTTTTCATAATTCATCATTAACAAGCCCTTTTTTTCACAAGAGAGGAAGAGCATTGACTACATACTCACCTTTAAATGTTTTTTTTTTAATGCATAAATATTTGTAAAAGGAAACTACACTGCCTAGTCACAAACATATCTAAGGACCACCCCATAACCCGATATATCATTGTAAGGACAATTTTGTACACAAAATGAAAGTGAAACTATTTTTGATACTATCATTGTTTTGTTTTCTTACAAGGTTCTTATAGACTTCCTGTTTGTACATCAGGTTTGGCTCATTAAACCGTAACAGACGTAAACAAGTCCGCACATAAATAACAAAAACATCATGAAACACTGTGTAAAATAAGCAAATCAATGGCACTTGTGTCATATCAGAATATTCATTCTAACTAAAATTCACATACTGTCTTGTAAAAATGTGATGATTCACTGACCTCTTGAGAAACCATAGCCTCCAGTGGCACCCTTAAACCCGTCCTGATCTGAGCTACTTGTAGAAGAGTAGCCAGCTGCACCTTCTTCTTCATCTTCATCAAAGATAGATCCATCTGTTTCAATTCAAAAACAAATATCACTAATTTATTTGATAAAGAACAATAGATAAACTCGTACTCAACAATGAGATAATGAGTGTAAACAAATCCTGTTTATGTGACTGGTTTTAATCCAATATTTAAAATTGCTTGTATCCAAGCTTACTTACAAATCAGAGGAGAAGTGCACAAAGATATATCAAACTGTGCATATGATATCTCATCCATTTGAGCATTGTATGGGATCACTACAACTACAGGTACATACTACAGCTTTATGAGAGCAGAACATTGGAATGCAAGCCTCGCATTATGAAGGTTGATTTAATATCAGAATCTAAAGCCAAGGATTGTGATATTTGATACATTATTGTTTGGCAACAGCACAAATTGACCAGTTTATTTCACCTGATTGAGTTAATTAAAAAACAGCAAACTAGAGCATGAAAATCAAGAAATAGATTTGAAGAAAAAACAGTAGTGCTCAGTAACAAGTCAGATAGGGAAACCCCCAGCATAGGATCAAGTTGCAAATACATTTGAAAATCAAGGCTTCTCCAGAGACATGGCAGTACCCTTACTGACCTTCCTTGACAGTCTACCAAATATCGGCATTGATCCAAGTTTGAACTAAGAAATCTTCACCTTAATCATCTCATTTGAGTTTCTTTTTAAATAAAGTCAACCTTGCCTAAGTCGAATTTTTTTTTAGACTTGGAAAAAAAAATAACTGTTTAAAACAACAAATGTAAAGAGAAGATGACTTTTAAAAAGACGTTTTACTTAGATGATTATCAGACTCAGGCAAAGTTGACTCTATTAAGAGACATGTTGGAGAAATTGGTTAGCTTGGGCAACTTCATGTCTGCTTACCACTATCTTCATCACTCGGGGCCTCCGAATCCTCTCCAAGTGCTGCAATGACATCATGCATTTGTTCATCAAAGTCCAGATCCAAGGGGTTGATTGGATGAGCAGAGTCTGGTGAGTTGAGAAGTTCCATGAGGAGAGAGCTACTGTTTTCTGGTGTACTGAGGTTAGCAGCAGGGAAAGAAGCCGAGGCATTTACAGCAGTCATCTGGTTCTGCAATGTCTGCATCAAGTAGTCTGTCATGTTGTCATTTGAAGGAACAGTTGCTGTGGCATTTGTAGAGTGACTCTGCGCATCCACGGTCAAGTTTGGAAAGTTGCTAAATGAGTCGTTGCGTGTGGGAGGCAAAAGTAAAGGCTGCTGTGACTGGGTGGCATTCTGCAAGCTCACCATCCCATTGGTGGAAGCATTTACAGCAAAGACATCATTCAGCAGCTGAGGTTGTGTTAGTTCAGTGACCTCTGGAACAAGACTTCCAGTGACATTAGCAACGGGTGGGACAAAGAGCTGGGTGGGGGCAGAGTACCCTTCCTGTGTGCTGTTTAAAGTGGAGGTTGGCAGTAGCTCAGGAATACTGCCCTGAAGTTCTGGGATTGTGGCAAGGTCGTGCCACCGCTGTTCAGTTTCTTGCTGACTAAGCCCTGGAGAAAGTTCTGTTTGTGCTGTGTCAGGTGAATATTCATCTTCTAAGAGCTGTAAGCAGTCTTCTAATGATAGACTGCTTTCTGGCTGTGACTGATGCGTGTCTTGTGTGGGTTGCGGATGAGGGACAGGCACTTGAGGTTGGACTGATCGTTGCACTTCTTCTTCAAATTCTTGTTGAGGTCCAGGAACATACTCTCCAGTTTCTCCATCTATGCTGTAATCCCATAGCTCAAGGCCTTGTTTCTTGAGATCATCAGTGAAGCCTGGTTTTAGGTCTGTCTTGT
>CALNVZ010002100.1:7747219-7775196 GCA_940671915.1 Paracentrotus lividus
CATTAAACGCGAGTTACGACCGATGATGAAAATAATTAGCCTACTCTGCAAGCAACGTCCAGTTTTCCACCTGGGGCGCGGCCCATACGCTATCACTATGTCTTGAATAAACCTAGTTCACTGGGTGTGTCTGGAGCAGCAGCTAGATGTACATGACCTAATTATTTTATTTCATGAATCAATACCATTTGATATATTTTATAATGCAATATAGGGCCATATTAGTTAAGGGCTAGGTAAAGAGAGGACATACAATCCTACATGCAAAATGATGTTGGACAGTAGGGGCAAATGAAGGACGAAAGATGGAAGGGGAAAAAAAAAGGACTTAAAGAAAGTGAGTCGACGAAGAAGGATCTGAGATATATGGGGGTGGAGGATACATACTCCCTCTATTTTTTTTATGGGGGAGGGGAATAAGGCATTTAACACATGCCATAGAAGAACATCTGCAGTGCCACAGCTTATTACCAAAAGCCTGCATTCCGATACTGCAGAACAAAACTATAATGGAAAGAGAGTGAGAGGGAGCGGTGCAGAGGTTGCGGAGCGTTTTATAAGTGCGGAACTGAAAAATAAAACAACAACACAAAATAATAATACGAAAATAATACTAATAATTAAAAAGAATGATGGGCCATTTAACCGTTTTGGTATTATGCCTAGCCCCCCCCCCCTCCCCCACCCCTAGCTCGCTCCGCACACCTGGGGGTGACGCTTAATTCTTTCCTGTGACTAGTAGTCTATGCAATCAGGATCAGCGCCATCTCGCGTTTGAGTAGGAGTCATAACTCGAACCAAAACAAAAATGCGACAAACAAATTTGACATTATTATATATTTGCAGTGTCCAAGTACGAGTATGTGAATGAAGCTTTATTTATACCAGAAATAACACCCCTGATTATACATCGAGCCAATAAAACCAAGAAATAAGAAGGTCAACGATCAATGTTTATTATTGTAGAATTTCAGAAGGGTAGGGAAATCATTTT
Source organism: Paracentrotus lividus (assembly GCA_940671915.1). Classification (NCBI taxonomy): domain Eukaryota; kingdom Metazoa; phylum Echinodermata; class Echinoidea; order Camarodonta; family Echinidae; genus Paracentrotus; species Paracentrotus lividus. The sequence goes on from CALNVZ010002100.1 coordinate 7,748,214, forward strand.
TTTTATGGTTTACAAATTTGAATTACATGCCTAATAACGAAACGAGGAAAATAATAATTATGATAATGGTTTCAGTTTGAATTCCCTGAACTATTTACAGTCCGCAGTGTGGACCTTCTATAGGCTTTTTCAACGTGTGAACATGGTGAATGTGTAGCTTGCGGGCGGAGTCCGCGTCCTATACAATCGGAGAACAATACAATAGAACTTTGAATAGACAGAATCATCCAACGCGCTCAAAACCATGTAGTCTGTACCTGGTGCTCCATGGCACTACCAAAATAATAATTGGGTCTAGGTTTCTAATCGGTTGTTGTTATGCACTACACTGAGTTGAAATTTTATCATCACATACATGGATTTAAAAAAATTACTGTAAGGCCCATACTTGCCTGACGACGAACATGCCGTTCTTATATGCAGCACCTAGGGCCTATTTTCCTATTTTTTTTTTTTTTTAATCAGAGCATTATTTCAAAATAAATATGGATATCATTTTTGTTTATACATAACTCTGAAATTAGTAAAATTAGTAAACGGGTTTAGGCTATAAAGTAAGCGTTTATAGGAGACATAATAAAAATATACACTTATTGATTTTGAAATTAAGGACTATAATACACAATGTAATGTCGTGATATATCTTAATTTGAACTTACACGATATACAAATAACCCACCGACCACAGAGTGACGTCACTAAGCCATTGTGTGCAGTGCATTGGTGTAAAATACAAGAGCGCCACTAGAAAAGGAATGCAATGTATTGTTCAAATATACATTCTCATTCGTTGTATTATACTCCAGTGCATGCATGTCTTCTTCTTAGTGTGTGCAACAATATACACCTCAAAATAGCAACCTTTAAAACCTTGCCTGCAATTTTTATGTGGCATATACCCTGAGGTAAAGAAAACGCTATATTTTATTATTTATTATTATTATATCATCATCATTATACAGCGCATATTAGGAACCTATTAATGGCACATTTGAAACTACCAATAGTTTTAATTGCCTCTAAAACGCCATCAAGAGCCCGGAACATTCAAAAGAGCCAAATAGTAAACAATTAAAAATAAAAAATAATAAGTTTCCACTTTATTTTTTTAATGTAGAATTAGTTTTAGCATAGTTCGGAGTAACCTGTCATTAATTGTTTCATAATTTTTGATGCTGGTAAAGAAAATAGAGATTTGATTTCATGCAGAAATCTCGTTTCAAGAACTAGGTCCTCCTCTTCGTCCTGGTATTATTCATTTATTTATAGCTTAGTCTAGAAACAATTTTTTTTAAAGTCATGAATTGAAATTTCAAAACGATTTCGACTACCCATATATTATTATTCTATCTGCTGCATGGTGCGCCTCCAATAATTTTATTTTTTTATTTTTATTTTTTCAATTTGCCGTCTGCTTTCACTCCTTAAACCGACCAGCCCCCGTCGCGAAGCGACGGGAACTGACGAACCAGTAGACATATTTGGCGAAGTTTTTGAAAATATCTATACATGACCACAAATTTCGTGGTCAAAAATACCTTATTTGAATTCATACTCACATTGAAATCAAAATCTTTGAAGTTTTTCCTCGAATTGGTGACATCTGCGAATGTTTCACATGAAGTAATCAACTAATAATGTAGAAAAATACAGGAAAATTGAGTCATCAACGTATATCTCTCGTGCGTGCGTTGTCTTCGCCATACGCTTTCGCACAGTAAAATGACGTCATAGAAAATGGCAAGCGATGGCACCGAAAATTTTAGAAGAGACAAGGCCAACGGAAAAATTCAAATTTGGTAAGTCAAGAAGCTCTTATATACTTTCATTTTTAGTCGTTGTTACGCGTGAAACATCATAGAAACCTTACAACAACATTTTAACATTAGATTGATTAAATTGACCAGTTAATCCTCTGAGCGCTCATCTTCGCTGATTATTTCGCTGTAAATGGAGGTGGTGGAAGTAACAGCCCCGTCGCCTTCGGCAACGGGGCTGTGTATAGTTACTTCACTCCCTGCATTTCAAAATCTGAATGCGATGGATTGATTTCTGGCACTCCGCTTGTTTTTTGTTGGCTTTCATACATGGACTCTTCTATCGAGTCATGCCTCCCATCGTTGGACTGTCTCAACCACTAGGCAAACAGTGGCGGATTCAGGATTTCATTAGAGGGGGGGGGGCAAAATGAATGTCAGATTTGGTAAGCGGGGGGGGCGGGGGTAGGTTGTTAATTTTTTTTCGGCCATCAAAGAGCTCATCATGACTTGTATCGGTGATAGGGGTAAGGTTTCCCGTCCATTTCCCTTCTCCCCCTTTCTTTTTTTTGGGGGGGGGGGGCGGGAGGCGGGCCCCCTGGATCCGCGCCTGGAAAACGCGTCTCTAAATCCAGTCTATCCAGTCTATACATCAGAACAACCGACCTGAGTTATAGTAGTCCTATATTAAATTGGACACACAAACAATAACATCAATCCCAACCTGCATCAACATCGTACACATTTTTCTAATGTATTTATTATTATTACAAATCACTATTATTATCATTTGGAATGTAGACCAAAGTGTTAGTAGTTCTAGTCCAAATTTGGAGGTATTGACGTCACAGAAGGCCAGTCGATTTGATCATTACTGAAGATGATGTCATCGTGGGCATTGCTGATTGGTCCAAACGCCAATATATCACCTAATATACATATTAAAGAGACCGCGACCCCTGGGTCAACAAAACGTGTCGTGTGCACGTGAATTGCTTGGCTCAGCTGTAATCATTGCGCGCGCGGTGTATATGGTTACGTACATGATAATACTACTAGACTAGAGCAAAAATACCATCGCAAGCATCGGGTGGGGCACAATATCAGGCAGGGAAAAGCCCCCAAATTATCTCAAACTCAAAGGGAAAAAGATTTTGGATACACCAACGGACTAAAGAAACTTATTCAAACGCCTCTTAAAAGTATAAAATATATTCATTTGTGGATTACAATCGTTACAGAGACAACCATTTGGACTAATATACACCTTGATGGAAGTATAATCTTTGTTAACATTCCGTGAATACCGTATAGTAACAGTACGTACCAGTAACTCATCGATCTGGACAGTAATATACCCGCCACGTCAAACGTAGTAATTTGTCCTGACATAGTTATATTGCTTTTGTGAATGTAACGTGACACTTTCTGCGTCTAATTAGTGATTCCAAAACTACTGCAAAATGGACGTGGATTTTGATGAAATGGCATTGCCTTGGTCCCACAGAAAACACTACCAGAAACACAAGAGGTATGTATCTCCAATAGTTTGACAAGTCTAGTAGTAGTACAACTCTTTATCAGTATACAATTTGTAGGATTGAAGATGTACATTGTACTATTTAAGTACTATAACCAATTAGCCCATGGACCCTCAAATTTTGATGGTCTCCTCCGAATCATATTATGACTCACATACCGCCATGACATCAATGTATATTAGGTTATGTCAAAAATGTTCAACGTTCTTCCTGCTAGTGCTACTGCAAGCTGCAGTCAGTTCACGTTACGCGTAATATAGAGTGTTGAATGCAGATATCAGCATCAATAATGTAGAAATTTAAAATGAAATCCTGAAGACGTCTCTAAATGTGACGAACTTGATTTTCCTGGTTGTTGTGTGTGTTTCAACCCAAGACTGTTGTCTCTTGAACTGAAGTGACATGACACTAAACAGTGGTGATGAAGAGGACTGTATACTTCAAAGCATGCATTATTATTATTAGCATAATAAATTTTTGATTGATTATAACCATCATTACCTATATAATAAAAGAATTGGAATTTCCGGGGGGGGGCGAAGGGCACAGCCCAAAATGTGAAACATAGTGTGGGGGCATAGGCAAAAAATGAACTGACAGTGAATTGTATTTTTTTTAAATTATAGGGGGGGGGGGGGAGGGCATTCCCTGCCACCCCGCCTGGATTCACTGATGATCATCATAAAATAGCTACGAGCATGATGTTTTGCAGCTGCATTAGTTTCATGTAATACATTACAGGGGACGCGGAGCGTTTTTGAAAGTGGAGGGGCTGAGCCGATAAGTGGGGGGGGGGGGGGCTGAACAGGCTAAAAAATCACAAATGTATGGTAATTTTTGCGTTTTAATACACATTGGCTGAAAAAAGTGGGGGGAGGGGGGGCTGCCCAGCCCCCCGCTCCGCAGCCCCTGTATTAGACTTAGTATTTTCTGTAAATAAAATGGTTACTTCTTTAGAATGAAATGGAACATAAATATTAACATTGCAAACATATATAACATAATTAACAGCAATATTCTGGTATTTTAGTAGTAGAAGTCGTAGTAGTAGTAGGATCCTAGTAGGAGTACTTTAGTAGCAGGAGTAGTAGTTGTCATATGTTGAAATATTATTTGTACAATATCAGTAGATAGTGGAGTAGTATATAAGTAGTAGTAATAGTAGTGGTGATTATTATTATTATGTATTAGTAGTAGTAGTAGTAGTCATAGTAGTTAGTATAGTAGTAGTAGTAGTTAGTATTAGTAGTAGTAGTAGTAGTAGTAGTAGTAGTAGTAGTAGTAGTTAGTAGTGTAGTAAGTATAGTAGTAGTAGTAGTAAGTAGTAGTATAGTTAGTATTATTAATGTAGTAGTAGTAGTATGGTAATAGTATAGAATTATTATTATTATGTTACTTATTATTATAGTAGTAGTATTAGAAAGTAGTAATAGTAAATGTTGTAGTTGACAACTCCAGTAGAACCCTCACCCGCATTAAGTTTACAAGAAGTTACTTTAATTTATTACACAGTCTTTTGTATTTTGTTATATATCATTAATAACCAGTGTGTTGACGACACTCTGGTAATCTTGAAAGTAAAAACTTGTCCCTTCATTATCCTGAGAGCAGTAGATGACCAGAACCGGCAATTTCTGGAACAAAAGGGAGGAATAAAAGAACAAAGGCCCAAAAAAAAAAATGAAATTTTGGATATATATGGGGATAATCAGTGAATAAAATCATGAAACATGATTGTATTAAAATTTCATAGGAAACTGTTGTAAGAGATGGTATCGTATTATATTATTTTTCGCAACGTACTATATATCGCCCAAATAGGTACCATTTCAATGGCAAGTAACAAAAAATATAATATCTGAATCAACACCCAGATACTGCCGAGGCAGGAAAACCAAGTCGTGTTTACATAGTAGATAGGCCTATTGTATTAAGCAGCAAGGTCTTTCTGATTTTGGCACGCCATCCTATTAGTCAACGAAGCGCAAAAAAAAAAAAAAAAAAAAAAAAAAAAAAAAAAAAATCTTTCTTCTTTAGTTTCTCTTGGTGTTTTTCTTACTGGTTGCTTTTGTAAAAAAAAAAAAAAATAAAAAATATTAAAAAAGATAAGCAATTTTCAGAGAACTTTGAAAACATGTTTCATGGTTTTATTTAACGGATAACCCCCATCTCCCATCAATAAATGCATTAAGTCATCACACTAATATTTGTGAGCCCTTTGTTTCCTTTTGTTTCCCCTTTTGTTTCATAATGTCTTGGTGTGGTTATTCTTCTGCTCTCATAAATGAATACCCAAAATGGTCGACAACACTCTAGTTATTAGCAGAAATATAATAAACACAATAGACTTTGTAAAAATAGACAAATGCACGCGTTTTAGCTATGTTGCAATACTAATTGCGGGTGAGAGTTAGTACAAAATGTTAAACATGTACTACTACTACTACTACTACTACTACTACTACTACTACTACTGTTTACTACTACTACTACTACTACTACTACTACTACTACTACTACTACTACTACTATACTACATACTACTACTACTACTACTACTACTACTACTACTACTACTACTATTACTACTACTTACTACTACCACTACCACTCACACCACTTACACTACCACTACTACCACTACAATCTACTACTACTACTACTATACACTCCCCCCCCCTCAGGTGGTCAATCATAACCGTATACCCCCTATTATTTTGGAGGGGAAGCCGTGTCAAAATAACGCCCCTATAGAACAGGCTTTGGAAAAAAGCAGCTGCCATCAAATTACCCCACCCCCCCCCACCCTATTTCAGGCTTTTGGAGGGGAGCCAGCAAAATTACTATGTTTCACATTTTGGGGCTGTGCCCTTCGCCCCCCCCCCGGAAATTCCAATTTCTTTTATTATATAGGTAATGATGGTTATAAATCACATCAAAAATTATTATGCTAATAATAATATGCATGCTTTGAAGTATACAGTCTCTTCATCACCACTGTTTAGTGTCATGTCACTTCAGTTCAAGAGACAACAGTCTTGGGTTTGAAAAAGGCACACAACAAACAACCAGGAAAATCAAGTTCGTCACATTTAGAGACGTCTTCAGGATTTCATTTTAAATTTCTACATTATTGATGCTGATATCTGCATTCAACATCTATTACGGTAACGTGAACTGACTGCAGCTTGCAGTAGCACTAGCAGGAAGAACGTTGAACATTTTGACATAACCTAATATACATTGATGTCATGGCGGTATGTGAGTCTAAAATGATTCAGGAAGACCATCAAAATTTAGGTCCATGACGGTAATTGGTTATAGTACTTACAATAGTACAATGTACATCTTCAATCCTACAAATTGTATACTATAAGAGTTGTACTACTACTAGACTTGTCAAACTATTGGAGATACATACCTCTTGTGTTTCTGGTAGTGTTTTCTGTGGGACCAAGGCAATGCCCATTTCATCAAAATCCACGTCCATTTTGCAGTAGTTTTGGAATCACTAATTAGACGCAGAAAGTGTCACGTTACATTCACAAAAGCAATATAACTATGTCAGGACAAATTACTACGTTTGACTGTGCGGGTATATTACTGTCCAGATCGATGAGTTACTGGTACGTACTGTTACTATACGGTATTCACGGAATGTGTACAAAGATTATACTTCCATCAAGGTGTATATAGTCCAAATGGTTGTCTGTAACGATTGTAATCCACAAATGAATATTTTATACTTTTAAGAGGCGTTTGAATAAGTTTCTTTAGTCCGTTGGTGTATCCAAAATCTTTTTCCCTTTGAGTTTGAGATAATTTGGGGGCTTTTCCCTGCCTGATATTGTCGCCCACCCGATGCTTGCGATGGTATTTTTGCTCTAGTCTAGTAGTATTATCATGTACGTAACCATATACACCGCGCGCGCAATGATTACAGCTGAGCCAAGCAATTCACGTGCACACGACACGTTTTGTTGACCCAGGGGTCGCGGTCTCTTTAATATGTATATTAGGGTGATATATTGGCGTTTGGACCAATCAGCAATGCCCACGATGACATCATCTTCAGTAATGATCAAATCGACTGGCCTTCTGTGACGTCAATACCTCCAAATTTGGACTAGAACTACTACACTTTGGTCTACATCCAAATGATAATAATAGTGATTGTAATAATAATAAATACATTAGAAAAATGTGTACGAGTTGATGCAGGTTAGGGATTGATGTTTATTGTTGTGTGTCAATTTAATATAGGCCTACTATAACTCAGGTCGGTTGTTCTGATGTATAGACTGGATAGACTGGATTTAGAGACGCGTTTTCCAGGCGCGGATCCAGGGGGCCCGCTCCCGCCCCCCCCCCCCAAAAAAGAAAGGGGGGAGAAGGGAAAGGACGGGAACCTTACCCCTATCACCGATACAAGTCATGATGAGCTCTTTTGATGGCCGAAAAAAAATTAACAACCTACCCCCCCCCCCCCGCTTACCAAAAAATCTGACATTCCAATTTGCCCCCCCCCCTCTAATGAAATCCTGAATCCGCCACTGTTTGCCTAGCTGGTTGACAGTCCAACGATGGAGGCATGACTCGATAGAAGAGTCCATGTATGTAAAGCCAACAAAAAACCAAGCGGAGTTGTGCCCTAGAAATCAATCCATCGCATTCAGATTTGAAATGCAGGGAGTGAAGTAACTATACACAGCCCCGTTGCGAAGGCGACGGGCTGTACTTCCACCACCTCCATTTACAGCGAAATAATCAGCGAAGATGAGCGCTCAGAGGATTATACTGGTCAATTTAATCAATCTAATGTTAAAATGTTGTTGTAAGGTTTCTATGATGTTCACGCGTAAACAACGACTAAAAATGAAAGTATATAGAGCTTCTTGACTTACCAAATTGAATTTTCCGTTGGCCTTGTCTCTTCTAAAATTTCGGTGCCATCGCTGCCATTTTCTATGACGTCATTTTACTGTGCGAAGACGTATGGCGAAGACAACGCACGCACGAGAGATATACTTGATGACTCAATTTCCTGTATTTTTCTACATTATTAGTTGATTACTTCATGTTGAAACATTCGCAGATGTCACCAATTCGAGGAAAACTTCAAAGATTTGATTCAATGTGAGTATGAATTCAAATAAGGTATTTTTGACCACGAAATTTGTGGTCATGTATAGATATTTTCAAAACTTCGCCAAATATGTCTACTGGTTCGTCAGTTCCCGTCGCTTCGCGACGGGGGCTGGTCGGTTTAGGAGTGAAGCAGACGGCAAATTGAAAAAAATAAAAATAAAAAAAATAAAAATATGGAGCGCACCATGCAGCAGATAGAATAATAATATATGGGTAGTCGAAATCGTTTTGAAATTTCAATTCATGACTTTAAAAAAAAATTGTTTCTAGACTAAGCTATAAATAAATGAATAATACCAGGACGAAGAGGAGGACCTAGTTCTTGAAACGAGATTTCTGCATGAAATCAAATCTCTATTTTCTTTACCAGCATCAAAATTATGAAAAATTAATGACAGGTTACTCCGAACTATGCTAAAACTAATTCTACATTAAAAAAATAAAGTGGAAACTTATTATTTTTTTATTTTTATTGTTTACTATTTGGCTCTTTTGATGTTCCAGGGCTCTTGATGGCGTTTTAGAGGCAATTAAACTATTGGTAGTTTCAATGTGCCATTAATAGGTCCTATATGCGCTGTATAATGATGATGATAATAATAATAATAATAAAATAATAGCGTTTTCTTTACCCAGGGTATATGCACATAAAAATTGCAGGCAAGGTTTTAAAGGTTGCTATTTTGAAGGGTGTATATTGTTTGCACACACTAAGAAGAAGACATGCATGCATGGAGTATAATACAACGAATGAGAATGTATATTTGAACAATACATTGCATTCCTTTTCTAGTGCTGCTCTTGTATTTACACCAATGCACTGCACACAATGGCTTAGTGACGTCACTCTGTGGTCGGTGGGTTATTTGTATATCGTGTAGTTCAAATTAAAGATATATCCGACATTACATTGTGTATTATAGTCTTAATTTCAAAATCAATAAGTGTATATTTTTATTATGTCTCCTATAAACGCTTAACTTTATAGCCTAAACCCGTTTACTAATTTTACTAATTTCAGAGTTATGTATAAACAAAAATGATATCCATATTTATTTTGAAATATGCTCTGACTTAAAAAAAAAAAAAAATAGGAAAATAGGCCCTAGGTGCTGCATAAGAACGGCATGTTCGTCGTCAGGCAAGTATGGGCCTACAGTAATTTTTTTTAAATCCATGTATGTGATGATAATTTCAACTCAGTGTAGTGCATAACAACAACCGATAGAAACTAGACCCAATTATTATTTTGGTAGTGCCATGGAGCACCAGGTACAGACTACATGGTTGAGCGCGTTGGATGATTCTGTCTATTCAAAGTTCTATTGTATTGTTCCCGATTGTATAGGACGCGGACTCCGCCCGCAAGCTACACTTCACCATGTTCACACGTTGAAAAAGCCTATAGAAGTCCACACTGCGGACTGTAAATAGTTCAGGGAATTCAAACTGAAACCATTATCATAATTATTATTTCCTCGTTTCGTTATTAGAGCATGTAATTCAAATTTGTAACCATAAAAAAAATGATTTCCCTACCCTCTGAATTCTACAATAATAAACATTGATCGTTGACCTTCTTATTTCTTGGGTTTGTATTGGCTCGATGTATAATCAGGGGTGTTATTTCTGGTATAATAAAAGCTTCATTCACATACTCGTACTTGGACACTGCAAATATAATATAATGTCAAATTTGTTTGTCGCATTTTGTTTGGTTCGAGTTATGACTCTACTCAACGCGAGATGGCGCTGATCCTGATTGCATAGACTACTAGTCACAGGAAGAATTAAGCGTCACCCCCAGGGTTGCGGAGCCGAGCTAGGGGTGGGGGAGGGGGGGGGGGCTAGGCATAATACCAAAACGGTTAAATGGCCATCATTCTTTTTAATTATTAGTATTATTTTCGTATTATTATTTTGTTGTTGTTGTTTTATTTTCAGTTCCGCACTTTATAAAACGCTCCGCAACCTCTGCACCCCTCCCTCTCACTCTCTTTCCATTATAGTTTTGTTCTGCAGTATCGGAATGCAGGCTTTGGTAATAGCTGTGGCACTGCAGATGTTCTTCTATGGGCATGTGTTAAATGCCTTATTCCCCTCCCCCATAAAAAAATAGAGGGGAGTATGTATCCTCCACCCCCATATATCTCAGATCCTTCTTCGTCGACTTCACTTTCTTTAAGTCCTTTTTTTCCCTTCCATCTTTCGTCCTTCATTTGCCCTACTGTCCAACATCATTTTGCATTGTAGGATTGTATGTCCTCTCTTTACCTAGCCCTTAAACTAATATGGCCTATATTGCATTATAAAATATATCAATGGTATTGATTCATGAAATAAAATAATAGGTCATGTACATCTAGCTGCTGCTCCAGACACACCCAGTGAACTAGGTTTATTCAAGACATAGTGATAGCGTATGGGCCGCGCCCAGGTAGGAAAACTGGACGTTGCTTGCAGAGTAGGCTAATTATTTTCATCATCGGTCGTAACTCGCGCGCATCGTCGACAAAATTCCTTCTTTTTACATCTTCATCATTATAGTTTGTGACAACGTACACCCAAAATCCACTCTTGTGCCCTAACCAAATCGCTCAAGTAACGATTCAATGCACTATCCCTGACAATGACGCGTTCATCATTCAACGTCGATCACAGACTTCTTTCGACAGGGAGTTCGAGTTACGCCACAAGAGTGATAGACAACTCACCAGTCCTCCCTCGACTACCAACTCGTCATCAGTAAGGGTAGCCCGATCGGACAAAAATAGACTATGGTTCAAGGAAATAGCCAGCCGTAGCTCAAAGACTTGGAAAATACATGCCTATTTTGAGTGTTTCATCTTGCTTGCTGAGCTGTGATAGTTATGATGTAGCCTTAATATGATTATTATTTTATAGAGTCACATCTTTACAGTTTGCAAGGCTGCTGCGCTTCTTACTTTCATGTCTAAGGCTATTTTATGCAACAGAAAGACATTAACTTTTTAAACCATTTTCCATATATCTTTAATTCATTCCCCCAATATTTTAATAGCTATCACACAATTTGTGGTCCATGTGCTGGTAAAATTATGCCGCATAATTGTTTTACATCTATACATGTAAAAGGGTGTTGTCGTGTTCTTTTTTTTTTTTTTTTTTTTTTTTTTTTTTTGGGGAGGGGGTGATTTAAAACTCCTGCAAAAAAAAGGGTTAATATCATTCAATCACATTGTTACTGAAAAGCTTGAACGTTCTAAAATGTACACCTGTATATACAGGTGTTATATTTTGTATTATCATAATGACTCATCGCAAGTCCTTGTTCATGTTGTCCATCATTAATTTTTCATACCCAATATTGATTGCACAGAAACCTGTCTCAAGCCTGAATCCGCTGACACTTTCATCAACAAAAGTAACATGTTGTGCTGTCTATTATTACAATTCAAATCGTAAAGGAACCTACAACTGTCAGTGGCGGATCCGGGATTACATGATAGAGAGAGAGAGAGAGAGAGAGAGAGAGAGAGAGAGAGGGGGGGGGCTAAAATTGGAATTTGAGATTTGTGTACACCAAAAAAATTTCCCGTCACATCGGGGGAGGAAAAACGTACATCTTTTTTTTTTCAAGTCACGCTGGCCGTGAGATTAGCGGGGGGCGGGGGGGGTGGGGTCATCAGATTTCCATAATAGGGGTAAGGTTTAGTATAGGTCAATCGGGTATCGTCCATTTTTTTCCCCTCTTCCTTTTTTTTTTTTTTTTTTTTTTGCGGGGGGGGGGGTGGCCGGATCCGCTGCCCCCCCCTGGAATCCGCGCCTGACTGTTGACGAAATCGTGCAATGTTACCATAAAACGCATACGCATTATTCAAGATTCAGATTCAAGCTACGATTCAAAATCTAAATAATACAGTATCTATGTTGTACCATGGACCTAATACCCTCACTAAATTATTTATTCTAAAATGTAATTTTGTTAACAAGAAATCTTGTTAAGTGGAACAAATCCAGACAGACTGGAGAAGATTTAAGTGTGGTGGTGAAATGTGGCTTTCAGGTAAACAACTGATGGTGAGCAAAAAGACAGCCACGAGATACGAAGGCTTGGCAACTGTTTTTGGATCTCTAATATTTCAATTATCCCTTTTCTTGATATGGATGTATTATCAACCACATATGAACTCGTTTAAAGTGCAAACCAAGTTGACGATGTAGATGTATAGAGCGCATGCGTATACGCTTTACCTCGATGATTGAAGAGGAAAGTGATAACGGAAAGGTTTTTATTGTTTTGGTTTGTTCGTTTGTTTCTTTTTGTTTTGTTTTTTAAGCTTCAGGCCACTATTTTCATGATTTTTGGTTTTTATTAGTTTATTTATACATGTATATCTCTCTTTGGCGGTTATGATTTATTGTCAGTTTTTCATGATCAGTGTCCTTGAATACCAGTACCACATTTAATCATTATTAGTAGTATCGTTTACGTTACTGTTTCCCCTTCAAAACCAAGATAAATATTTTGTCGCGATAAAATCATGCGTATGCTATAGTTTAAACAAACTAAATTTATTATATAAATTTGTTAAAGACCCAAACTCGGCGTCTCATACTTTTTAAAGATTATTAAACCTAGATTGATCATCATCATCATCATTGCAAAGTTATAATATTTATATTGGAACGACATTAGGCCTATACGTAACAAGTATGTGTTCTGATAAGAAATATATCAACAGAGAACAATACAATATTATTCAATTTGTTCGTCTTTATAGAGGAATAAATTTCAGAGATGACCTGCATGGCAAGCCAGATATTGGTGAGCACCATCAACGCTCCAGAATCCCTATTCCCCACAATAAATTCAAAAGTAGTATTTTTATCGCCAGCTTTGAGTCTGACGATTGATGATAGTCTTTAAGATCATATTTGACCTATCTTCAACATCCTAAAAAGAGAAAGCACATACAGTGAATTGTCCCAAGGGATCGGACCTACGCCTGTGCGTAAACTTTTGGCGGCAGAAGTAACAACTCTGAAATGAACCAAGCGACGCAAAGTTAGACAACCGCGTCCAACCCTGTAGGCCAAAGCACAGTTAAATATAGTCCATACATGACCTTTCCTTTTTTCTCTTCGTAAGAGACCCTCGAGCCGTTTGCAAGACCTGCATCTTTAACATGGACTCTGTAGGTCTAGACCTAATTTGATATCCTTCATGGCTATTTTAACGAAATAAGGTGGAACTGTTATTATATCTTTTGAGAAGATGTAGCAAGAAAGAAACTATAAAGGGCACGGATCGAGGAGTGTGCTAAATTTAATGGCCCCAAAATATAAACTGCAGGTGGAGAGGGGGGGGGGGGTTGTCAATTGTATCCAGGTTAAGGTGTTTACAATACAAGACATGTATTCTCGAACAAAAAAATACTTTGACATGAGGGCCCCCGAAGTCCCCACCCACAATCCCGAAAGGATCCTTTGCGCCTGTAAAAAAATTATCAACAAACTCTGTGCCGAAAATCTATAGAAGAAGGAAATCCTAACTTTCAGAAAGACGTTTGAGGCGATATCATATCCTTCAAGGCTCTATACTCCTACTCGCTTCGATCATCTACAAAAATATTATTTCCGTATATACAAATAATGAGAATTGGGCCATCTTGAAAACAATTTCTTATAAGGAAAGCGTATACTAATGTAATCATGACATGCATCCATCTAGGTGAGCTTTTCTCCAATTACCGATACGCATTATACTGTCTGCGTTGTTTAATCTATTAGTTGTGATCCATAGGGTGTATAGAAGAGAGTGCAAACATTAACCACTTGACTGCTGCATGGTGCTAATTACACTGTATGGGTATGACCAGCGTGACCCTGGTGCGTCCAAACAGACAAAGCTCAGATAATGGCATGAGCACGTAATATTACGTGGTCCGAAACGCCAAGCAATGAGTATTACGTGGTCCGCAGCCAAAATATGGTTAAGCAGTCCATACAGTGTTAATGTAACACCTCTTTCTTCGCAGTGTCAAATTCTATCAAGTTAGACCCAAACCTATTAATTAGGTCCAAGTCCGGTACAAACAGCACGCGCTAAGTGCGGGTAATGGACTTGTGTCCGGCTCAGACAAATGAAATTTGGATAATAGGATAATGTGATATGGTTCTCTCCTGTATTACAGGTGCAGCTTCACCATTTAAAAGATCTAAATTATATTCCAGGATAAGCCAGAAGATTCATAAAGATAAAAAGAGAACATATTGAATCAATCATCAAACATTCAATATCTCGATTTGTTTAAAGCGAATTGTTGCTGTTTTGTCATATTTTAAATGATATATAATTGATTGATTATTAGCCTGATGATATCGATTCTATTCTAAAATCAACGACATCGGGGGTCGTACGACATCTCCTTTCATATTGCCTTTTCACGTTTTTCTTGTGACAACATTAAGAAACAATTTTTTTTTTCTTCAATATTCCGGAGAGGGGTTGTCAAGGGACTGCATGGTTGGATATTATATTTCTTCTTTTCATTTTCAAATGATTCGACGTGAATCACAAAAATGAATCAATGAGGGAAGGCTCATTAGGTGTAATTATGCATTCTACCACGTTTTTAGTGAATATGATAATTTTCACTGATTAGATTACTGGCTTGTGGTAGGCATCCAATCAGATTTAACCTCAAACAGCCTGGTCATTACTGGTCCGTAAAATTATTATGTGCATTTTGTTTAATTCAAATTTCTATTTTGCCGTATCCAATATTTCATTTCTCTCAATAAAACATGAATTACATCTGAACACCACGACAATGATTTTTCATAAGGGAGGGAGGGTTGTGTTTAGCTATATGATATAATTATGATAAAGGTTTATATTATAAAACGCTAATACATTTTATCCAAATTATGGTAGTATAGGATAAAAATGTATATTAAATTTTCATTACTAAATGATAGAGTACGTTTAACTGCTAATCATTGTAATCTTTTTTGTTTAATACATATAGCCACAATTTTATTAGCCATCATTTTGTTAAATGCATGTATAGCCCAAATTTTATTCTTGAGAGTAAATTCACCACTTAAATTTCGCTGTCTTAATTTGATCTTGAATGATATATTTTGAGGAATTACTTACTTTGATGGTTTATTGAGATATTTATCAGATAATTACTAAAATTTATAATTGGCAGTTTTGGATGAAGTATAAGATTTTCCAAAAGCAATATCGTACATCGTATTGGAAAAAAACAAACAAACAGCATTTGACTTGTATCCTGAACATGGCAACGTGAAAGACTCCCACACTTATCGGAAGATTTATTACTCTTCTAAATTAACAGACGGTCATATTCAACTCATTTTGAAATCTAGTTTACTAAAACTGACGTTCACGTAAATCATAATACCATTAATAATAAAGATATTATTTTGTGTCAATGATTTACTGATTTAAATGATTTACTGCATAAATGCGGTGTAGTACAGATTATAATGTTATACCACCTCATATTCTGATTATTATATATGGACAACAACTATTATAACGAGTCCACTACATTTTAATTCTCACTTTGACCGGTGGAGATAAATATTACCAGGAAACAAATAATAATAATGTTTATCTTTCAGTAAAAAATGTTGCTAGTTCTAAAAAAAAATGTACTTTTTAATGCTGACCCCTCAAAAAACAAACTTATACAGTGCATCCAAGAAAAATTAAACCCAACTTTGAGAGCTTCGTATTAAAATTTGTATAACTTCTGCGATCTCAATATTTATTTTAATAATACCAAATTTATACTTGTGCTGTAAAGGATGGCCGAGTACTTGAACTTTCAACAACAACAACAACAACAACAACAACAACAACAACAACAACAACAAATCAAAGTGCAATTATTGTCTTTTATACCAATACTTTAGTGTGGGTGAATGCAACCCTTGTATTTCAATAGGCCAAGTAACATTTTCCCCATATGAACGGGCTCAGGCAGTCATACGTACCTCCACAATGAATGAATGATCAGGAAGCCAGTGTTGCTTCTGCAAAACTTGGTACAAGCTAATTTTGACAAATTTTTAAATGTTCAAGTGCTCAGTCATCCATGACAGCACGATATAGTTTTAATATCAATGGATCGAATAAGAGTTACTCTTTCACAATAACCAAACATTAATTTTATGTCACATAAATTATACATTTTTTTTAATATGACGATCTCAAAGTTGGGAGTACTTTTTTTTTCTGAGAGGCACTGTATATCATATTCTTCAATAGAAAATTATAAAATAAAATAATGCTGCATTCCTAAACGAAACCCTTCTTACGTCATTATCGGGTTATGCGAAAGAATATAAGTGTTTGACTAACAGAAATGGCAAAAGTCATTTGAGTTGACTATTGTCCACAGGTGAAAATAGAAACTCCATTGGCCTTTGGATGAAGAAACTGTCAGGTGTTTTTACCCCTTTTCCACATGCAGTTCATTTGATGTGCGAAAACAAAAACA
The DNA here is from genome assembly GCA_940671915.1 of Paracentrotus lividus. Lineage (NCBI taxonomy): Eukaryota > Metazoa > Echinodermata > Echinoidea > Camarodonta > Echinidae > Paracentrotus > Paracentrotus lividus. Next base: position 7,765,179 of record CALNVZ010002100.1, read on the forward strand.
TATGACTCAACTTTCGAAAATCCCTGCTAAACGTCTAGCCTGTTTTTTCACGAGATCTATACCTGAGATTGAGAATTCATGTTGCATCTGTTTAAGGATAAGATAAAAGCGGACAATTTAGTTGAAAGCGAGTGCGGGAGGAACGCGGAGTTTACTGATAGTTCTGTCACAAGCGATATATTTTTGAAGACATCACTTGCATGCACTTGTACGAATAACTGAATAAATGAAAACTGGCAGTCTCGTCACGCTGTAGAAATATTCGAGATTTTTTCTGTTCTCTTTGCTTTGTTTTTAAGTGCATAAGTCCCGGCATGTCCAAGATTTGATTTCACAAGAGGCTATGATGTTATTTACTGACTATATTCCTGGGAATAAGAAGTTTAAAGTTAGTGTATCTTATAAAGTTATAAAAGATTGCACTACACTCAATCACTAAGTAAGAAGTTCAAACGGAAAGAACAAAATGACATGAAATAATCAAAATTAATCAAAACTTTCTCATAGATTACAATGCAATAAATATTTGCTCAGTATATGGCCCTTTTTTACAATATTGCCGCGGTGCGACATTGATTACAAATGACTTCTTAGGCTTTAGCCGACCATTCATTCCTTGTGCTCAATTACTGATGTGATAGCGAGTAACTCATCAGGTCTGAAAATAATGTACTGGAGCACTCACTGGGCCCAGAGAGTAAAACTTACTATGAAGGGGAAAATAACGTGAGGGGGGAAATCTGCCGCGAGGTTTCAGCCGAAACGGAAATCAGTAGTGAGTGGTGCACCAACCGCTTCGGGGAGATAATGCTCGAGAAATCTCTTGGCGTTACAACTCAGCCGCATTGTCGGCCAATGTAAGCCATATACATGTACTCAACTTTTCCAAGAGGAACGGGTCAAGTTTACAGTGCTTATAGGTTTTATGTTGCGGCCTATGTTGATCGAGGCCTATTTAAGCACGATGACATATCCATGTATGGAGGCCTGCAATGGTTTTCTCCCCTTCTTCTTCTTTTGTTGCTGGACTTTTTTTTTTTTTAATCATCTATTTTACCAAAACGACACATTTAGAATGATATTGAATTGACACGCTTACCCATAAACCTGTCAATACATTTTATAGACTTTTATTGATAGATGTTGTATTCATGGCATTAGTTCAATAGTTATATTAAAAATGATTAAACAAGTTTTAGTTGGTTTGCATTTGGCCTAATAATATACAGGTTCTTCAGAGACGTGTGAGATAACGGCTCAATCAAAATGTAAAAGCTCATCAACTGCAGATTTTGTTCCAGGATTTATAAGAGAATCCAAAAATACCACTGTTGCAAATAAAACGAGTTTCCAGTTTGTTCAAGTTTTGAGAGTTTTGACAAATAGACGATTCTATTTCTTAATCTACAATCAAATTACAAATCAAAGTGAAATATTTTTTGTCAAAGCATTATCAATGCATTTTATATAGTTAATAACAAAAATACATGCAACAAAAATTATGTTAATTCATATTTTCATGATATGCATGGTATTACATTTTCTTGAGAAAGCTAATATTTCTATGTACAAGCCTATACTTTCAAATTATTTTCATCAGTTCTTTACCCACACAATAATGAATTAAAAAGGATATTCAATATTCTAAATGCACTTTACCTAAACATGTTTAAAATTGACTTATATTCTGTACTAGGGAATCATTTTAATTGGCAATAAAATAAATTAAATAAATAAATAAATGAAATAAATAAAATAAATAAATAATAAATAAAATAAATGAAATAAATAAAACAAATAAAATAAATAAAATAAATAAAATAAATAAGATAAAATAAATAAAATAAATATTTGCCTGTATGGTTATGTCTGTCATATATATTAAATCCCACCTGGTCTCAGGTTTTAGAATGGGGCTAATTAGTAGAGCGGAAAGTAACTTACACCTGCCAATTTGAAGCGCTTGTCTGACCGTACCCTAGACGGACACGCCAGGCGAAGCGACAGACAGACGACGCGTCGATGTCTGTGCATTAAATGGTTCCTTTTCATTTTGAAAAAAGGGCATTGTTCAATCCATAATTAGATCGCAAACCGGTATGGACACTGTCAACTGTGATCTCTTGCCATAATTATATAAGCTCAATTCAACTCCCTTATATTTTATTATTCTAAAATAATCATGTTGCGACAAAGTAGATTACTTTTTAGTTCTTTTTGCTACTATTTTTTCTTAAATTTTTGAACCAAAACAATCTAAATGACAGAGAAGAATAAGTTAAAGTTATAATGTAACAATTTATGAACAAATTTAAATAACATTTAATTGGCAACTCTTTTTGTAATTGAAAAATAATAATAAGAAAAAAAAAAACGATTTCGAACAATTTTGGGGTAGATTATAATAATGGTTTTTACGAATTTATACATTTCCAATAATTATTGACACTTGAGTTACAATAATGAAATAGGAGTTAAAAAAAATATCCTCAAAACTTACATGTTGCCGCTTCTGCCAGAATCGGAATTCCAATTTCTTATTCCAGTAATTTGAAGCCTTTGTTAATGAAACAGATATTGGTATTTTTTATTAATGGTTCGAAGGAGGAACATGCTCTTTTATATAGCTGTTTGAAAGTATATAGGGACAGGCATCATGATGGTGAATTCAAGGGGATCTCCTTCCCATCACATTACGCATTATGATCATGGTTTAATACTTGACCAATACTTATAATGCACTTGAGTAAAGTATGGGTATTGTTCAGTTTTCAGACGTAATAAAACAGGACAGTAAGCACGTGGCTGTCAAATACCGGGTTGCATAATAATACACAAAATGTGTAACATTGATTATGATGCATCTACATGTATGATTATTTGTGATACTGTTGTACGGAAACTCATGACCGGTATATCTAACTACTTAAATGCCCCGTCACATGTCTTAGGACAACTAATATTTTAATGTATTGTGTGTATCGATTAATATTTATAAATTATATATATTGTATCAAAATATGTAAATACATTTATTTTGATTTATATAGGCCCTATCTATTAAAAAAAAAAAAACATGTTCTAAAATATTGCGTGACAATTATTAGCACTTCATTTTGACCGTGATTGCGGTGCATTCTTTACTCTCGCTTTAGGCAAACGATCCTAGATATTTCTTTTCTCTTTTGGAACTTTCCTTCCTTTTCCGGGAATTAACTTGGATTAATATGTAATAAATTTCTCTGCGCTAACAAAGATAAAAATTAAAATCTTGGTTTAGTTTTAGTTTTTGTTTGTTTTTATTTATTTATTTTTTTCTTGCACTTTTGGGTTTTTTTTTTTTTTTAATCTTTCTTTTCTTTTTTCATATGATATACGTACCGGTGTCCATCTCATAATTAATATTTTACTTTTCTATCCCTTTCTGCACCAACTTAAATAATATGAATATTCACGTTTCCTACTTGCCATCCATTCTTATTCTTTCGCCATAATAAATCCATGTACAATTATTTACAGGTAACTCTGTAAATAATTGTAAGAAGGAATGAAAGATGAGACGGATGGAAGAACAAGAACAAGAAAAGGAGAAATCAGCGAAGAAGAAAAAAAAAATGGAATCTACTTGGTGTTTCAAGTCATTCAAAAGCAACGAACAACTTTACAAACGACTGGTATCAATTCTTGTGCTGAATGATTGAGGGTGTGATTAGTATATAGCACCAGATAACAGGTTCCAGTCGTTCGTAAAGTCATTCGTAACGCCTTGGTGAAACACCACCACTATCCGCGAATGCCCTTTGGGCGCTTCTCTGTGATTGGCTGAAGCTAAGCTTATCACGTGATCGGTCATTCACTCATTGACTCGCAGCTAGGGAAGTAAAGAAGCCATGTTGGTGATTCCCTTGCTGGTGAGAGTGAGTTTATTGACTCCTCATTGACTCGGAGGCATCTTATGTATCCCAATCATCACAAGGGTTACAAGCATTACTGGTAGAACGTTGTCTATAAATGGGGAAATTGGATGACATGGGAACGCACAAGATTTATCCTTGCTCATGGCTAGAACAACATTACTGATTGAGGGTATAAACCGAAATGATATGGCGCCTAATATCATTTGGCCTATTTCCCCATCCTCTTAACATTAAATGATAAACACGTGTCTCTCTCAAACACCCATGATTGTTCATCTATTTCTTGTAGGCCCCCCTACTGGATAAAAAAAAAAAAAAAATCTATATAACAAGTTTAAAACACAAATAGGTAACAAAAGTTTCAGTCTTGAAAAACAATCATTTTGTGGCAGGCAAACGAGTAAAAGGAGTGAGTAAGGTGTTAGGTCCACCCCAAAGATTTCAAGATATTAGGCGGAAGGTGAGAAAGATAGAGTAAAGTATTAATAATTTATAGATGGTTGAATAGAGAAAATAAAAACAAAATAGAGAAAAGAAATCAACATAACTTAAAGATTGAGAGTGACTGAGTGTAGATGCAGGTGCACGCATCAAGTGTATTCTCAACGCACCAATGAATCAAATCTGGAATGAATAGGAATTTGGCGGAAAACGTGCGCCAAAATTGACGGTAGTAAAGACGGTGTTCGGGAAGAATTCATCGCCTGATTAATACGCGTGATTGAAGAAAGATGTTTGAACGTGTCTGTGAAGACTGATCGGTAGATACCATCAAACGGTCTGGTGCTGTTGACATATTTGATCATGATGTTAATGGGGAAAATATAGTTTCGTCATACCAATTTACGATTCCTTATGGTGTTTTGTAATGCTGATGGTTCAAGTAAAATATGCATATCATAATAGTGCATGGTAAAACAAGTGCAAAAAAAAGTTATTTTCTTTACCTACAATGGGCTGACAAATGACCTGATAATATATTTATGATGTTATAATTGGAAGGAAAAAAATAAATATATAAATATATATTATCTTTTCTTCGTCGTGTCTTTATTTTAATTTAAACAAAAATCTTGTAATATAAGTTACGATATATTGAATAAGAACACCCTACATCAATATTCCACTCCATAGGGCAAAGTGGATTATTATTATTATATTATTTTATCGAGATTGTCGGTTTAGCGTACCGGAACGGGTGCCGCACTATCAGTTCAATTAATCAGTTTTATAAGAAAAGTTAACCAAACAGCTAATGAATTGTTTACTCATCAATCTCTGTACGTGCTAGCAATCTCCCACATCTGTGCACGTGTGAAGGAAGTCATTAATAAAATTCAAAGATTTTCTAAAGCTAACCGTCACATTATATCATTTCTGCTGTTGCAAATGCTCACAACTCTGATAACTCGATTTAACAGAGTAACCCTAACGAATCTATCCGAATCAAGATATTGTAGAAGTTGAAGGCTAGCTCTTTTAGGAGCATGTCGAAAACAAACGAAAACATTCAGATAGAATGAAGCAGAAATATTTTAATGACTTCAACAACAAAAACTGCTTATTTATAACGTCTTAACTAATAAAAAAAAATCTATGGTGTAAAAAGTTAGAGAAGAGGAATGTGATAAATAATAGTGATTATTATTATTTTTGTGTAACCGAATTTTGACCTTTATTGTAAAGGAGACTGCATTAACAGAAATCGTCAAATTATGTGTAGGATAAATTTTTCAACATTATTTTAGATAATGTACCAGATGAGATTTCAGAGAAAGTGTTTCGTATTCATTCTAATTATAAAATCCTCAGAATTAGATAGCAATATTCACATCACCAATGGTACTTCTTCAAACACCAGACACCCAAACATGGCTGAAATTCTTTTTTCCGTTGTAATCTCATTTATTGATTATCTTCTGCAACATTTTTTCCTGAGAAAACCTATAAACATATGTACCATCCTTTAACCGCGTCTTCCCTTAATGTATACATTAAGTGTTTTATACACCCACTTTATGTCCTCATCATTATGAGATAAGAGACGCAACCCCTTAATAATCAGATTCATATTTGACGCCTCCTTCTCTAGCGGAGAAAAAGCAGTGAATATTTGACGCCATAGAGAAATCTCCCTCTTCGCTCTCTCTCCTCTCTCTCTCCTTTATTTTGTTGTGATTTAAGGTTCCAGTCCAAAAAATGGTTGCGAATGAAACCTGGTTGTCTTACAAAAAAAAAAAAAAAAAAAACACTGACAACAACACTGAAAAATTTTCAAGGTCGAGATATATTTCTCTAAAAGAGTACATTGTAATGTTACTAAAATAAATAAAATGTGAATAATTATTATATTCATAATGTAACCTAGTTAAAAGCAGAAGAAAACGACGATAAACTCTTTATACATAGTAGTACACGTATAGTCATATAATTTCTGTATCTGTATGATAGACAATATTATTCAATGATGACATGCCCATTATACATTTACATATAAATGAAAATGGTTGTATAAATTGAAGGAAAAAAAAAAAAATTCCCCCCAAATGTTACTCGAAATATGCAACTACTTTGACAAATTTCTTTAAAATTTGTTTGCCAGAGGGTCAAATCTCTTTGCCCCAGGACACACAGTGTTGAGAGTTGCTATAACCTTTGAAATACATATTCATTTTGGCAGGCATGCAATACTACATCTTTTCTCGTAACTGTATACGGATTGTAATTATATTATGCACAAATTAAAGTAAAACGGTTTGCAACAAACCAAAATTATAATTAATGCTTGTAAATACATTAGATCTGATTTAAAAAGTGATTCATGTATGTGATGAAAATTTCAATGAGTCTTTCTTGAAAGCTTGTTTTAATTGATAATTTTGACAGGTGAAACAAGGTAATTACTAAGATAATATACGCTATAATTATGTAAGAGGTAAAGCAGAACTGAGAAAATATAAGCGAGCTTTAGCGGCTGTGTGAACGGAAACCGAGTTTATGGGATTTGAAAAAATACACTTTTTCTTTGTTACAATAAAACAAATTTTTAGAATATCCCCCCGCCCTCAAGTATCATTTTTTAATGCTAAAAAACTTAAACGTATATTTTTTGTTTCATTTTCTTTCTTTTTGAATTTGACGTCCTTACAAAAATATAAATTAAACTAGATTTATTATCAAATGATGAGAGCACATGCCTAATCAATTTTTTTAAGAACTTGATTTGTATTTTTATTTTTTTTTACAATAGATGTCGTAATAGCAGTGTTTTGGACAGGTCGCCATGTTTAAATTAAACTAAAGAAACACAATAAGTACTTTCAATCTATACATGTCATTCATGTAATACAATAATGGCTCAAAAAGATATTTTCTTGCTAATAAAATTTATGCCTTTTTGTTCGTATAAATCGCAAATGATGACAATGGCATTGATGCACGCGCTTTTTGGTTTAATATTTTGTTTAACTGACCAATAATCAATATTTGCAAAGATTTTTTTTTACAGTATAGTGTCCAAATCTACACAATGTTTTAGACACGTACAGGCACAAAATACATTTTCATTGATTCTAGAAAAAAAAATCATGCTTCAAGATCTGCACCAACAAATGATTTTGAAAATTTGTAAATCATCTGAAAATCATTTGAATCCTTGAACCCTTTGCTAAACATTTTACTTTGTCTCTCAGTACGCTCCCCAAACAATGCCAGGTTCAATTGCTTCCGTTTCCTTATCGTTATAACGTCATCCAAACTCATTGTTTAATCATGTTATGATTTAAATCATTTCAAAATGTAATAACTCGTCATCCCAAATACCCACCCACTCCGTTAGTTAATCGGTCTCAGCTCTCTCTCCCCCCTCCCCCTTTCTCCCTCTCTCTCCTCTGTCTCTACTATCATCATCCGTATACCATGAAGATGTTCTCAATTTGAATGTTTGGATTGAAGTACATACAGAAATAAGCTATTAGTAGATAATGCTGGCTCCTATTACCCACCCTAATCACAGACATACACTTCATATGGACTAGGGGCCTAACTCATCCACCATCGAATATACTTGAAAATGAAAAGAAGATTAATATGACAAAGCAGAAGAGTATTTGGCTTGTGAGATTGGATGCCGAGTTCAGGGGACTGGTTTGAACTCACAAGTCCCAGCGGAACGACAAAGGGTGTAACGTGTTCCAATTTCCACTAATCAGTTCCATCAAACATCAAAACTTCAAAGAATCTAGGTGTCTAAACTAATGAGACTGAGCTCCATAGAAAAGACAATTTAAAAGAATTGAATATTTGAACATAAAATATGAAAATGAAGCATGAGTCAATGTGCCACGCATGGATCCATCAGCTTACAATAAATTCAGAAGCACGCAAAATTAACTCAAGATGTTATTTTTCACTGATGTTGTCACTTTTTTCTTTCTAAAAAGATAAGCAAGAGAGAGAGAGAGAGAGAGAGAAAGTGAGAGAGAGAAAGAGGGGGAAGTAGTATACAGTTCTAGACAAACCATATGAGATCTACTTCCAATCTCCTACATTTCTGAGCATTTTTTTACAAAATTAATCATTCTTACTTTCCTACGATTTTATTTGTCCTCCTTATTTGTATTTAGAAGATCTTTTTTTTTTCTACACAATCATAAAAATAGTCAATAGTAATTTGGAACTAGCTAATAAGAGGCATGGGACAAAATAAATCATGGGGTCTAATGAACCAGTGCGTGGCCACATTATTTTTTATTTTTTTATTTTATTATCATTATTATTATGTCGGCGACTAAAATAGGAAACATAAATTTTGGACAAGATCGTTTAATCTGTAACCTATTCATATAAATACAAACCTTTCGTAATGCATATTTTTAATCTAGATGTATAACAGATAACAATCACAAACACATAAATTCAACTTTCATAGTTTCAATAGAAAAACAAAGGCACGTCAAAATCCCTAAGCATACAGCGGCCGCATAGCAGTTTTTTTTTTTTTTTTTTTTTTAAGTTGAGGGGTCTGATATAACTGAATGGCCACTTTTCGTGTTTTCGTATACACATTCACTGAACAAAAAAGTGGGCGGGAAGACTCCGCGGCTCCTGACATGTAAGCAAATAATTGGTCGATAGAATTTGCTCATGCATTTTCTTATTATTATGATAGTGTTATATTTTGCGTTATTGTTATACACTTTTAATTGTTTATTTATCATTTTGAAATATAATATATGAACATTGTAGAATTGAATTTAAAAGTAGTTATAATCCTAATAAAACAATTACTTTTAAATGCATATACGGCACATTGAACCAATTCCCACGCCTGGCTGAGATGATAATAATTATAGTTCCTTCCTCTCACGAGAATTCAAGACATAAAGTAATCCCTCCCCCCCCCAAATGAAATAACATGTTCCCTCATACATCTATTTAAGAATACTGCAATGTCATGCTATCACAAATTGTAAATTAATTACTTTCCCGAACTTGAAGGCAATCTATATTATGTATGTACTTTTGTTTGAATGAAATCACAGAAGAAAATGTATGTTACAATAGATAGTGACTTGATTTAATACAGTGGCTAACAAGGGAAGAAGATTCTATTATCGCGATTTTCGATAGTTTGCGAGATTCAGAGAGACAAAGGAGTACGACCACTCTATCTTTTGGTCTGATCTTTTACTTTGTTTTTGCCTTTGTTATGTTTTGTTTTTTGTCACGCGCAACTCTTCAGACCACCTTTGCGACATAAGCGTCGCGACGCCATTCGTAAGACAATGTTGAGCAAAAATGGTTCGTTTGTACGATTTGTGTGCAATGGAATTTGGCTTCCACCATGAAATTCATAAAGAGGTGAATATTTTAGTCTAATAATTCTAAGTGATCAATTGATTTAATTATGCCTTTATGAAAAATTGAATGAAAAAGAAGCGATGAAAACCAAATGAAAGAATAAAAACTTTGAAATACCAAAAGAAATTCGGAAATTAAACAAGGAAATTTGTTTAGTTTTATACTTTTTTACGATGAAAAATTAGTACAAAATATATTAAGATTCATAAAGATTGCAACAGAAAACAACCCACAATTCC
>CALNVZ010002100.1:7776501-7814628 GCA_940671915.1 Paracentrotus lividus
TATGAGCGTTGTAAAACTATAAACCATATTTAGGTTCGTGAATCAGCATTTCGCTCGGCGGACCGTATCACTAAGTTCTGCGAGGAAACTGGACAAGTACTGATAGACGTGTTACTGAATCATACAGACCCACAAATAGCCATACACACCTTGCTTAATACTTGGGGAAATAAAACATGTTTGATATTTGATAGTCGAATCAATGCTTTTTAATATAATTAGAACAGTGGTCAAAGGTAATGGGAAATATTTATAAAATTAAATCAATACATTTCATAGACCAAATTCAATTATGAAATATTGGGTTAAAATGTATAATTTCGAGACACCAATATATTGATTTAATAAAAGATATGAGACTAATTAGAACTATGAATAGCAGCCACGCAGTATAGTAGTACTATTTAGTGTATACGTTTTTAGCTTCCAGTCGCCTGTCATCTATTGACAGCAAGCGCGGCGATTTCATGTCACACCCGAAAGCGAAAAAAATAATACACTCAAAATTCGCATTCTTCGCACATTAAGCAGAAACTAATGAAAATGTTTGCGAGCGCGAGCCGAAAATTTTGCCTTATAATACATTAAGCATTGTATTTGACATACATCTTACCTCTTTTTTAGATCCCCCCACAAAAAATCGAGGGGGGGGGGACACGTCCCCCCGTTCCCCCCCCCCCGGGATCACCGCCAATGATTGACAGAAACACAACTATTAAATCATACATAAACAAACCATAAAATGTGATACACCTATACAAGAGTGAATTTTCTATATTAATCAGCTAGGAATAGTATATTTAAAAAAAAATGGTACCAAACATTCGAAGACGGATAAAGAACCGAACAATTATTTTGTTAATGTGTGATCTAATAACGACAATATTGAACCCGTCTTCCAGGAATGTTCCAAATGATTTTGATGGAACTTTGTTACATATTTCTTATAAATCCGTGTTTTGGAATCTTTGACATTTTGCTTTCTGTCCTATAGCAAGACGCGACTCATGTCGAGGAAAAAGAGAGTAATGGCTGTCAATTTCAATTTTATAACTATTTTTAATGCAGTATTCAATATGTTTATTTTATAGGTAAATTTTGTTAATGTTACTTGATACCACGTTATTAGTCCAAATGCCCACAAAATAATTTGAAATTGATTACTTTAATCAATTGTAATGAACAAGATTTTTAATGATAGAAATGATTCAGTAATTTGGGTATATATATATTGTTAATACAAACTTCTACAAAATAATGTGTAAAATTAAATGTTCTTAATTCATATATTCCTGCTTTGCTATCTAAAATGACACGACTGTCTTGTTTTTTGGGTTGTTGAATGTGTGGGGTTGCCGTGCTCGAAAAATTTTATGTCATAAGTACGGCTTCATTATCAATGGTTTATCCCTTCTGTCACATAGACTGCCATTATATCCCAACGAATATCTTCAAATCATACCAACACAGCTCTCCCATCATTTTGCATTCATGTATTCCTATATCGAAGAACATATGGATGTGAAGCAATTTCCCTAAGTTGTGATAAAATGTGTCTCTAGAAAATTATCGTTCTATAACTTTATGTAAATTTGATACGTACAAAATGCGATGTCATCATTTGGTTACCTACTTTTCCAATTCATACTTCATCTATCACCATTTGGAGTAGTGTAAGGAAATCAAATATTTAGCGAGTTAGCCTTAACCTATGCCAGATCTTAAGTTCCCAAAATAAATGAAGTCCAAGAGGGTAAAATTTGTTCCTTACAATATTCTAGATGCTGACCCCAAATCCCATATTGCTTCCCCGCTGGTGAAAAGATTATATTTATCTATATGACTGGTGAGACAACCTCCCAATGGACAGAACATATTTACATCTGCTAAATAATTGTACAACTGAAAAATATCAGAGCACCTAATAATTTATTTCATTAAAGTATTTTATTCATTTTATTATTTTATTTACTTTTTATTTATTAGCTTTTAACACAAGTTGTTCTTCCATGTGGCCCTGCAAACACATATATACAATTAAAAACATGAGTACACTTCAGTGTATCATTAACAAAGCATTATACATATTAAACAAATCAATAAAAGTATTGAGATAGATATAGTATCATTAAAATCAGATAATGTGTGGTCATACAAATAGTAATAATTGAGAGTACGAAAAGATATTGCAGAATTGGTATTTCGAAGAAGATGAAATGCACCATCATAAAACAGATTAGGAAAAATGGTTAAAAAAAAAAAAAAAAAAAAAAAAACCGGTATAAGGCTGATTGCAATATTTCAATTTATTTACATGTATTTAGATATTTATATATTTTCTCTATTTCGGAACAACACCTAAGATGTTTCTTTATAGAGACAGTTTTAAGTTGTTTAGGTTTGTTATTTTTCTGATGTTCAAAGGAAGGCTTTTCCAAAGTACTGCACCATCATAACATAATGCATTCTTAAAATATTCTGTGGTACATTTTGGAACTATCAGATTTTGATTTGCACTTTTCCGGGTACTTATATTATGATTTGTTGAGACTTCTTAAAAAAAATTCCTTTGTAATGATCTGCTGACATATCAGTAATGCATAAGTATGAATATATGTGTATAAGTAAAGTTGTGAATATCAAATATGAATGCAAAACGAATGAATGCGAGTTGCATGATGCAACTTACTAATACTAATTACTATGAATATAATTCCTTCCACTGTTCCATTTCGCCCTCAAGATAGTTTCTTACTATGTAAGCTTAATTACTGCTTACAAAACACACTCACATTTCATTAATTTAGAGAATTATTGACCAAGGCTTTCGAACGTTAATCTCAACCCATATAACTTAGTACATTGAAACACGTTGTTCGTTTGAGAGTGTATAAACAAATACCGTAATTTCCTTCGCTTTTTAATTAATAAAAGGTAATGCTGTGACATAATATAACGATGATCGCACATCATTTCATTTAAAATCATATAGTAGAAGTTTTTAAAAAATGTAAAAAACTAGTGAAATATTTCAATATATAAATATCAAATTCAGAGTAAAAGTTGTTTAACTATATGGAAAAAAAATATTAGTCATATTACAAAGATCACATGTTCTATGTTATTGAAGTAATCGATCCTTTCAGAAATTATAAACAATCTCGGAAATAAATTCCAAATCGATCTTGAACGTTAGATTGCACTTCACCTTACGTTGCCTAATTTCTTGAAATGATTTCGTCATCCGCCTACGCCCACAATACATTGGCATAGAATGAACTATTCGCAGCTTTATATGATATACACCAGATGCTTCTTGTCGTAATTAATTACTGTTATTCCTGCCTAATGTTAAACCCATGCTTGTTGCCATCTATAGTACAGTCAAATAAACACAGCTGAAGTCATATGGTAGCGAAACAAAGACAAGTAGCTGGGCAATCACATGATTATTTGAAGCATAGCGCTTATAGATCTTTGTTTTGTTTTGTTTTCTTTCTTCTTTTTTTCTTGTGTGCCATTTCCGATCTTAATCTATCTATATCTATAATCATATAAAAGCGAAACACTTCGGGGGAGTCTGTTAAGTGTTTGTATATAGGTGTCTATATCTGTTTTTAATGTAGACATTTTCCAAAGAAAAATAACTATCCTTTACATTTATGAATATATATGATCCATTTATGGTTATTAAAGGCATTTCTTCAACATCTGAGAAAATGATGTCCTTTAAATATTTGCCATATACAAAATTTTTATGTGATTTCATCTTATAGTGTTTTTGCTGCTACGTCGATATTTTTTCGTATTTCACAATGGAAAGTTGTTCGAGTGCTTTGATTAGCGTTCCGTCAATACTAAAATACATATATTTATTTCAGATGTCCACAAAAAAAAAATAGTTTGGAAAGAAACTCAAGAACATAGTGGCTTTAGGGACCGAATTCAAATGCCTTACATTGTTTTGCTCTCTTGTTATTTATTGATAGTCATTCCTAAAATGTAGATAAGCATGTTTTTAGAAGAAGCTGTTATAAATGTACAATGTTATAAAACGGGACATTCTTAGTATTCTAGAAGGTTAAAATAATCGCCCAGCATTATATTTCTAGTGATTCATTAAGGTACTTTTTTTTTCCAATAAAAAGTGGAAGATAAGTGCTCACCTACATCATGTACATGTATATTGTTACTCTTTTTTCCTAAGTAATATATATTACATATAGAATATAGAAATATTTCCTTCGATTAAGATTATTATTCCTTATATTCTTTTTGCGCCTCTCATCCACAATTTATTCTTTATAAAAACGTATATTCCTGCTATAATTTCGATATAAAGTTTAGACAACGTTTAACTTTTTAACTTTTTAATATTCATTGCCATGCCCACTAGGCTATTATTCAAGAATCAATTTAAATTAATTGTAAATAAAACATTTCACAATTGTATACTCGTTTTACTACATGCAAGTTTACTGAAAGAAAACTAGGCCAAGTTTCACAAGAAAATGGCTAAGCTTATATACAAGTATTGCATTACGGAACGCAGAAATTTGGGGGAAATCCCTACAAATACCATTTTAACTGTTTAAAATACGCATTTTTATCTTTTTATATATATTTTTTGTCTTATCTAAGTGACATACGTATTTCAGAGTGGATATTTTAATATGAGAAATATACGACTACAATGATGAACCTAAGTTCGAGCATGGGCAATAATAAACTCTTTCAATGTAAGCTTTCCCCTTGATAATTATTATAAAGTTTAGGTTGTATCAGATTAACAGGAAAGTAATGTGTAATTTTAAACGAGGGTTATATAGAACACATCACACTGGAAAATATGATCGTAGTTCCTTGTCAAGACAGGAATTTTCACCAAGTTTTAAATTTGAAAAAAATAAGTCGCGATTGTGGAGGATTGCGTTAAAGTCGTTTACCTTGGCGAAATAGTTGACATTCTCTTTTCCCCACTGCTTCTGAGAACCTTTGTTACTCATTTGAAATGTTTTTGAATTTTCAAAATCATCTGCATTTGTTGTTTGTTGATGTTTCTGAAATTCAACATTTTAATTTCAAGGTAGGCAGAGTGCCATCTCCTCATACGCGATGCGCTATCAGAATAGGAAACAGTTCTCTGATCATCGATGGTGAGGTAAGTGAGCCAAACGGCTACGGTCGGCGTGCCAGAAATGACTTTATCCCTCTTCACGAGAGCAGGTTTCAGTAAGGTGAAAGGCCGATGAGTATTATATCCTTGTTATTTCCAATGAGTGTGAATTGTTTGATCGTCCAGAATCCATGATGCAGTGATGCGAGACAATGTCAAAATTGTTTTCTTTTCTTCGGATGTTCGTCTTCTTCAGATATGAAAGAACTCGATCAGGTTCGATGTACCACAAATCATTATTAGATAGTCGTCACCACTGTGTTGTCCATTTGTGTTTAAACGAATTTAGTACAAGAAATCAGCAATCAATTCTTTTCAACAAAATCCGTCCAGAAAGAGTGACACGAGGCTAGGTAGTGATCAATTTAAACATATTCAATTAAACCATGCAGGCCTATCCAATTAAAAAAGTAATATTTACAAGGACTTAAGAAGTGTTGACGAGATATTCTACAGAAAGTACTTGAGAATGAAATAAGGAGGGACAGAAACAATCTAATATCTCACCTTTGCATATTGAGGGTAGTATCTATAGGGATGATAAGGCATCTTTCGAAGCTCACAGTATCCTGATCTAGACGAGATGCTTTTACCCGGCGCCATCTGCTGTGGATGATGATGACGATGATGTTGTGGATGATGCTGTGGATGATGCTGAGTGCTCGATAACGAGGGAGAGAAGCAGAGTCAGCATGTCCTCTCTCACGCATCCCGCAACTCGACGCGTCGACGGGGCAACGACGACGACGACGCTATCACGGTCAGTTATAGCTAGAGTAATGATGAGGCGGGCTATGGCTTACAGTAGGGGTTGATGGTTGGGTGGCTTATAGCCGCCTGGAGAGGTTATAACCCGCATGTGCAATGGGAAGGGTATAGGTGGATGGGTCCGATAGCACCACTCCCATAGCTTCTGGCTTGACGTCTGAACGTACCGTGCCTAACACGCTCTCGAAATGAAGCCCGTGGCCCGAGTAGTCGGGTAAAAGCCTCCCGCCTCGACGGCTGTGCATCAATACCCGGTTGCTTGATCAACATGCATGCCTTCTTACCCTTCACCACTTGGCGAACAACCTGTCTAACTTTATGCAAATCGACCCCTGCGACACGTCATTAAATTCTAGCAAATCAGAAATCTAAGGAGGGGGCAGACCGTGAGCCTCTTACTTGAGAGTGCTAGAAGGTGTATCAAACTTCCTTAGTCTCAATGCACTTGTATTATTGTCGTTTCCACTATGTTTGCTAGTCTAAATTGCTATCATTCCTTGAGCTACAACTTTCTAATATTTCTTTGGTTGAAAAGTTACTTATCTCAAAAGAATAGTGACTTTGTCTGTCACTATACAATCATAGCGGGCTTCAATCCATTGCCAAACATGATCATCAAACTCAAGAGTAAACAAAAATGTTGCCAGGTTTCGAGGTAGCGCTTCTAACTGTAATGATAACCTTGAATCCTTGTTTTAAAGTATCTGACGGCAGGGTGTTTATAAATTAATTATTTAAAATGCTTTATAGAAAGAGTTCATGCACGTTTCAGTTTATGAGCCAGTCCAAAAACTCAGAATGATTTAAAAAGTGAAGAAAATTTTCAACAACTTTGCCATCGCAATATCGACGATCTTCAACACATTTTAGGTCACTTCGTTCAAAACCGCGAACAAAGTAATCATTTTTCGACATTAGCCAAGACGGCCAAACCATTATTATATATAGCTTTTTGTGATTATAGAATGGAAAACTTCCATATATTTACTTATATTTTCACTGTGTGCATGATATTTATTTAAGTAAGGGATTAATTGGCATCTGACATTGATTGTTAGATCTAAATATATTACTAATGTTTATGCCATTTTTGTTTTTCGTTCCTTTTATTTCTGGAGCTTAAAAAAATAACTCCGAAATTATTTTAGATATGACTCAGAAAATGGCACCAACTGGGAGTCAACTTCTTCAGAAGTGAAATCAGTATGTATTCCCGAGTCATATTCACTCGGTTTTCTTGGTTAGTTTCCGAGTCATTTTCAAATTCATTTTTCGTTTTAACAAGGGATCTCCATAATACCCCCGTCACACTGAGCTCAGTGTCCGTATACGTCCTGCAAATTTTGCCGAACAGGGGCAAATAGTCTGTTGTGTTAAACTGGTGGACGTAGTAAATACTGTTACGATCTTTTACGAACTTCACTGGACTAGCTCGGTCGGATTTTCAAAAAGTGTTTTAAAAAAATCGCGGCGCCCATCTCGTCCTAAATTAACCGGGCTGGCAACGTACCTGAAACGAGAATGACGTACTACAAACGAAATTGCGCGTACTTAAATCGTTCTAAAGATGTGTAGGAACGTCTTTACAAACGAGCATGAATATTAATTATTCAGTTCTTAAAATTAAACGTAGTGACAACGTTCCTGTAAAACGCGGTAGGACTTACTCTGACACGAGAAGGACGTACTTCAACAATACGTTTCAATTTTTAAACAGAACGCATGTCATAATTCCCCGTCACACTGATGTATTCTCACTGCGTTCAGGTAGTTTCGTGTGACGGGCTCAATCTGTTTACACACGGACTGAACGTAGTACAGACCTTTAGAATCTATACAGACGTTTACAATCTGTTTACGAACTTGTGCGAACGGGCCCGAACGGAGAGAACGGAAAGGCATTCCGATTTTTTTTAACATGTTCAAAAAAAATCGTACTGGCTTCAAGTTCTAAAATTAACGTAGTGACAACGTTCCTTAAACTGTAGGACTTACTCTGAACGAGAAGGACGTACAACGAACATGTACCTAACTTTATCATGCTGCGCGCACTACAGGCACTTTTTAGTGACGGTTTGGACGTGCTACGACGAACGTTTTAGAGTGAACGAGGCCGTTTACTCGGTCCGAACTGGATAACAACGTATTGCGACGCGATAAAGACGGAATCTGACGTAACGAGAACCTGAGTATCGTATTCATAGAAATTATTTTTCAAAGTTATAAGTTCCAAACCGACCAAATGCCGCGTTCAGCATTTTTGTAAAAGCAAACTGGGCCAAGAACGTATGAACGTCCTCTATAGAACGGACTCTAGTGTACGGCCCCCTAAGCCACTCGTTGTTGGGTCACTTTATAATGGCTCCGTGCAGTGTGATAGCTAATAGTAAGTATGGATTTGAATCAGAATAACATGACATGCTATACATAAAACTCAGTTTGTTTGTTTGCTTGTTAATATCATAATTATTATCTAGAAGCTTTTGCACTATTGTCATCACACATTTAGGCCTAATTCGCATTAAGACAGAACAAAACATTTTAGTTATGATGAGGGTGACGATTCTATGAGAAATTGAGAATAGCTACATTTTGTATAAATTTAATTTTGCCAAATTTTTTTTTGCGGCGATTGTTTCTTTTTGTATCATTTTTTCATCCACCTTATATTTCTTGTACTTTTCAGAGTCTGGGTTAGGTTTTTCCTCGATGAGTTGTAATATGTAATATTTCGTCATTATCGATGTTTTGCTGTTTTTCATGTTCCTCAACCTTTTCACCTTCCCATTTCTAATGCTACAGTCACACAGACACTTACGTTTAGTTACGTTTTTGTTGTTTAATCCTTATTTCATCTTGTATTCTATCATTTCTTATGTATTTCTTTGTTTTATAGGATGAACGAAATTTTCACTTTTCCACTGCTGACTATGACGGGAAGGCATCTGTGAGTATTTGCAGAAAGCAAGGAATTTTTGGACGCAAACGCCGGTCGTAAATGTTTGTGTGACTGTAGCATTAAAATAACGATATCCATTATCATGATCTAATAGGTAAGATGGAAACTCTGTAATATGTGTTAGAAGAGAGCATACCTTTATATTCTCCTGGGAACAGTAACATGGAATTTGAACTTGGGATCAGTGCTAGTCAAGAAATGGGGTAATTGTGCTAATGAAGTGAGTCATTCTCGTGACTCTATATAGATTAAAAGTTGAAGAAACTCCGTGATACAGATCGTTTTGAGTTTCTTAAGAGAAGGTCAGCTATAGAGGAAGAGTTTGGTTCATTAAGCATCCCACCCCCCCCCCCCCACATTCTCGCTATACACAGTCACCTACTCATCCAGTTTTCAGTAATAAAATTATCCCCTTTCTTCAGTGTTTGACTCATTGATTATTAAATAAATATTTGAACGGTTAAATACATTATTAATGGATCTTTTTTGTGAACATACTTCTCCAATAAACTTGTTCATAGTCGGTTCTATTCAATTTACCAACTATGACATTGTGGAGGTCAATAATGCAAATATTTTGTATCATAATCTTGAAGAAAGCTGGATTTACATGACTATCTTGACTTGTCTATGCTCCTGAACTTTGAGAGCATCCATTACTTTCTTCAGCTGGTCCGATGCAACTAGCTCCCAATGTATGTTCCGATTTGGCTTAGTCAAATCCACGTGCTGCATCCACGGTAGAGCTGCCTGATGACAGGCTCCTAGCTCAACATGACGAGGCAAAATTATCATTTCTGAGGTAAGAGGGGCTTAAGGTATATCAATTTCATCGATCAAAGTACAGGTGTCTTTCTTGGGAGCATTTACGCCTGAAATGTCTATCATAGAGAATAATTCTATGAAAACTTATTCGAACAACGCAAGTATTTACTCACAGACATAGACTTACCAACTGTTTTCTCAAATATCGCATTATACACATATTCTATTTTGAATGTGAAGGTGCCATATCAGGTAAATAAGCAAAGTGCAATAGGTTCGGTACTAAAATATATATATATTTTTTTTATTTATTTATTTATTTTTTTTTTTTTTGAGCGGGAGGGGGAAGAAGAATTGAATAAACCTAATGTTTAAAATATAAAAAACATACTTATATTTTCATCTTTTTCAGGTTAGTGCATTCCAAACTTTTGGTTTGCGCTTTGTGCTCGCATTGTCTGCACCTTAAAAATTTCTTATTTCACTGCATTAAAAAAAATGGCTTGACCTTGAAATCCTTCGCATTATCACCTTAAGTTTGGTAGTTTCGTGTTTTCAGGTCACCGCATAAACCAAATATGATTTTATTTCTTCTTCATTCTTACATAATATACACTGTATTTGTAAAAGTATGATTTTTTTGCATAAGGAAAGTACGCATGGATGCGTATATGTCATGTACATATAAAATTCACCCTCATCCTTTCGGCAACTTGACTGCATGGAGTGACGGCTGTACGGGTTGGCAACCAGTGCACCCGACCATCAGTCACCGTTTATAAGTTTTGGGTCATTATTGCCTAGTTATCGGCAAATACTTTAAGTCCATAGCAGTAGCGGACGCAGACCGGAGTCACAATGAACTTACCGGGCCCATGCGTAAACATAAAAGAGCCGCTTTTGTCCCCAGACAATTGGGCCCCCGAAATGCATTCAATTTGATTTTCTTGGATCCGCGCCTGCATAGTATTACTAGGTATTATACACAGGTCATGTTGGAGCAGGCGCGGATCCAAGAAAATCGAATTGCATGCATATCTCGGGCCCAATTGTCTGGGGACAAAAGCGGTTCTGTTATGTTTACGCATGGGCCCGATAAATTCATTGTATAACATCAGTCTGCGTCCGCTACTGTGGAGCACAGTGTAGCAATCATGAAACAGATGACAAGCAGGTAAATTTAAATGAAAATGAATACAAATAGTGAACAGTATAACCAAATGTAATCTAAATGATATTAACTACAATTTTTTCAATTAAATAACTATTCAAAGTGCTTGACAATCTATTAAAAATAATTAAAGAAGGAGAGGCAGGCGAGAAAGAATAATACAAAAAAAAAAAACAGCAAGTAAATAAGAAGAAGAAGAAGAAGAAGAAAAAGAAGAAAGGATCAAAGGAAAAATTGGAGGAAAATAAGGTTTTTGAAACCAGGGTAATGTGTTGTTTGCCGGACGAATCCGGCGATGTACACATTTTTCTCCATCGAATGAAATCGAATAAAAAAATGGAAAATATAACATCCAGTAGTTTATTCTATTGATTAATCACTTACTATTCACACTTTAAGCCGAGTTCCTGGATTAACAAAATGCTTTCAAAATATAGGGAGTCATCTTTCAGACAGGGATCTACATGTAAATCGTGTTACCTAAGAGATTATACTATCTGACGATAAACCGATCAGCAGATTTTTATATTTATGACGATAAAGGAGCTAAAAATGTTTCAGAACCTTATACTGCTTTGCACAATCACTATTTCATGAAATAAGGGCAATATTGTTTGCGCATTATTATGCTCCTGATAGTTATACATTTTTATACCATTCCTCTACCATTTCTTTACAACTACAAACACACACAGAAATAAAAGATACTGGAAACAAAATACAATGATAAGCATAACATAATGAGCATAACATACTGTATAATATCTATTCCATGAAGTTCGAGGGTTATTTTTAATCATCATATTCAAGCCCGAAATATAATTGAACATAATATGCTTCAACAAAATTGACCACCCTCGCTAACCTTATAGTTCAAAGAGGAGAAAATGCTTTTTTGGGAGCTTTATAGTTTTTCTTGACAACATGTCTGCAGGAATTCCCCCGACACAAATCCAAACAAGATATGGCCTGCCCTTTTCAGCAAAAAATAGATTTAATGTCAGACAAAATATGAGGCGTATATATATACATGTATAACAGAAAATAACCAATTACGCACATATTATACGGTATGTATACCTAGAGACCAATGCTGTAGCGAAGACACAGCATTGTTGAAACATTTTAAAGCAATGTGAAAGGAGAATGTGTATTCAACTCTAATTATTAGTGATGTGATAAAACAAAATACTTAAGAAGAATTGTATTTACACAATCGTTTAAATCCATACTCATCTAAAAGAAAACAGAATAAGAAAAGAGAATTATTCTGGTCACGAGATTAATCGTGTTTATTCACATTTTCTTATCAAAGAAAATACCACACATGTTTCCTGATTAGAAGTTATTTGAATATGTTGTTGTTGTTGTTGTTTTTATATTTTACGGCGCTTTCATTCATTATATGAATATTTACGCCTTATCATTTGCGTGTTTTTTCTTCTTTCTTTCTTTTTAAGAAAATCATAATAATTAGGGTTTCCCTATCGAAAAATTTATTTTTATTATTATTTATTTTTTTATTTAATTATTTATTTATTTATTTTTTAAATACAAAGCTTTGCTTGATGATAATTAAGAGAGTCAAAATATCTGTCGTATACATCTCTAATAAAATACCGACCTCGTTCTTGTAAAGCAAAAGAATTATAATAAATAAAATGTATAACTGAAAACAAAGTATAGGTATTTTGACCAGACGGGACGAAGAGAAGAAAGAAAGGGTCATAAACTCCAATCCTGCACCCGTACCGCAGTGCGGTATATATAAAGTCATAACATTATATATATATATACTTAGTACATGTAGTACATGTATATATATCTCCGGTGGAGACATTTTTTCGATCTCACCAAAATTATCTAAAAAGGGAGGATAGCTCTGGGAAACTTTGATTTGAGCTACGTCTGCTATTATTTTCTTCCCCCATTTCTTTCAAAATTTAAATAAAAAGGAGTTGCCTATTGGCTTTTGTACATGTATTCTCTTACACTTACACGGATTTGGGACTACTTTAAAACGGCTTTGAGACAGTTTTGAAAATTGTCGCGGAGACGTCTCAGAGACGTCTCCGCGACGGAAAAAGGTATCGGAGACGTCTCAATACTTTTTATCAGTCGCGGAGACGTCTCCGCGAAGTGAGATACCACCATAAGAAAGACATTTGTTCTTTTATTTCTGAGTGCCTCTGCAAGCGCTTAATTTTAAGATGGTCTTATACTTTGGATAATGATGCGGCGGTCACAATTCGCCGTACCTTCGACGTGCAACTCCCTACGATGGATTTCGTAGAAAATTCGTGCAGCGTATGTACCATGCAGGCACGTTGCATGTACGACGTGCAGGAAGTTCTTCCAATACCCTAATGCGGCGGTCACAACTCGCCGTACCTTCGACGTGCAACTCCCTGCGACGGATTTCGTAGAAAAATCGTGCAGCGGAGGTACCTCGCAGGTACAATGCATGTACGACGTACGGGAGGTTTTTACAATACCCTTACTACAGAAACGCAGGAATCGCAGAAGTTGACCCAGGACCTGTGCGTGCATTGCACATACAACGCAGGCTACGTCGATGGCACGTGCCCCGTAGGCTACGACGAGTTGTGACCGCCGCATTACTACAGAAACGCAGTAATCGCAGAAATTGACCCACGACCTGTGCGTGCATTGTGCATGCAACGCGGGCTACGTTGATTTTACGTGCCCCGTAGCCTACGACGAGTTGTGACCGCCGCATTACTGACCATAACTTATTAAACAATAAATGCCATAATAAGGAAACGGTATTTATTTCTGTTTGTAAAATTGTCTGAAAATAATGCAGTGGCTCGCAGTATAATTATATTATAAGTTTATCAATCATCAAAAAGACATAATGTATTGAGTTATGATATAAGTGGATGTCTGTAACATTGTCTGACAAAGTGTGGTCGCTCATATAACGTTATAAAGAGACGAGACTCATTACGTAATAGTCATTAAATACCAGACAAGAAGCCAAGCTTCCAACGAAGAACAAAGATGACCTGAGAATGTCTTTATTACTATGAATCACTGGTTATAATTCAAACCATCAACTCGTCTCATTATTTCTCCTGTCCTTCTCTCATTAACCCTGTTTCTCCCGAAGCTTCACTGTTTCTCATTTACCCCTGTTTGTGTCTGCTTTACATCGATCAACCGGGAACAGGTGATGTCCTTATTAATTACAAGTCCTTTCAAAGACTATGTACAGTATGTGTCAAATAAAATGGTACAAGTCGAAAACATTTTTTTTATAGTATAAAGATTAATCATAACCTGGTATTGTTTGGTATTTTAATAAAGCAGGAAAATCAGACTTTCTTTTGCATTTTTTTCCATCACATTTAGTGCTGTAATTTTTGAGATATAACTAGTTTTCTACAATCAGGAAAAATTCATTTTTCGCACTCCGTCCCATGGCTTTGGGTAGGTTTCTCATAATGGCAATGAATAAACAAGCGCTCCGGAACAATAGAAATTCGTAATTTCGATTCGTTCCTCGTCGAACAAATTTAGCATAACTTTTGTTTTACGAAAGCAAATTATAAAGGACAAAGCGCATCAGCGAGGAAAATCTTTTGGCTTTTATTTGGTACCACATGCACACATTGTTTAAATATATTTCACACCTAAATTATTTTTTGCCCAACTGTACCATTTTTTTTACACAGAGTGTAGTTGTACACTTCCATTTGAATTATGGATAAGAATAACAAGGCATGATATAATGAGAAACATTGGACCAAGGTGAATGGTTTTACTCAGGCTGATGATTGAACAATGTTTCCAAGAGAGTTCATTTAACTTTTATAGTTTATATTGATTAGTTAATTCGCTCTACATTTACTAAATTTCATATATTTTTTTTTGTCAACAAAAAAAAAAAAATAATAATAATAACATACACTCAAATGAGGATAAAATATTCGATTAAATGATATGTTAATTATATCACGAATTATACATTATTAACTTTCAAGTAATTATGTGGGTTTTTTTTTTTTTTCTTTCTTTTTTAATTCTTCTTATCATCTTGTTGTTCAATCCTTTTCTTACCTGTTATGATATTTTCCATTATTTTTTTTCTTTCTTACTTTCTGTTTTGTTAATTTTCTTCCTGTTTTATGATTATCCGCTCATAGTCGTCAATTTATAATCAATTAAAAACAAATATCAATACTCTGCCAATCTTTATAAAGAACCCAATACTGCAATGTTTCATAGGAGAATTTCTTCAGAATAACTCACAATGGATGTTCGATTCATGGTTATGCAGATCGTACAGCGGATCTCAAGGTGGTATTTCATCTGACATGAGATGGGTTCGCGACTAGTTTGCGACTCCTAGTCTCGAGAGTTGCTGAGAACGTTTCCTGAGTTTCCATGAAGTCTAATGATTCGCGGGAAAAGCGAACAGGACTATAATCATATTTATGAGATTTTTTTCAGTCACAGAGACGTCTCAGAGATTTATCTGCGACGTCTCCGAGATAGCCGAAACTGATGCAACTAATCCGTCGCGGGAGTCTCAGAGACTTCTCCTCTGGAACAGAAATGGTATCTGGTTGCTTCCCGGATAGAGGTTGACGTTGCAGGTTCAAATCCCTCCTGGCTCAAAGACTTTATAAGTCTTTGTAAGATTTTATTTTCATTCATATCCAGACCGAACATCGGATATGGATTTGAGCTAACAGGAATAATTCCAAAGTAAAAATGAACTTGTTGCATTTTGCCATCGCATGGATTAAAATATTGATTTTTTAATTATTTTTTTAAGTTGCCAAAAAAAAAGAGCCTTCATTTCAGGTCATCATGACTTTTAAAAAAAATCTTAGAAGGACTGGAACTATTATTATTATTATCATTAAGAAGAAAAAAAATGATTATTCACCGTAACAGTGACCTCTTCCAGAATTTGATTCTTATGACTGTATGAGATGGAAGTTGACAGTCACCTGAAAGATAAAGAACAACTAAAGTTTTAAAGAAGAATACTGATATATGTCTCATCTACGAATTTCTATCCTAAAATTGAACCATCTTATAAATACAAGCTGTTATACCCTGGACCAATGATATGTCATTTTATACCGATATGTGCCCTGTAACACAAAGACTTACGATTGATAAAAAGTTACGATTGATTTTTTTTCTTGGTAGCTTCATTTGGAAACCAGGTACATGTCATGGATTAGGATTTGGATATGATTAAGAATAGGGTTAGGGATAGGGTTAGGATTAAGATCATCAACTTTGGAGCACCCTGTCCATGATGAGGCTACCGATAAAAAATCAATCGCAACTTTTTATCAATCGTAAGTCTCTGTGTTACTCCCCAATGGAATACCAACAGCTCATCTTCATTACTTACGATTCGAAACCGCCTGGCGGAGAGTGGGAAGTCAAATGATTTCCTGCTCCAGCCTGCAGTTAATAATTCAAATCATTTATTTATCTTGCCCTCAATTTTTTGTCTTGGTTCAAACATGACAGCATACTAACTCACGCACTACAAATGTTTTTCATAATGTCGGTTATTGCTGTTTCCTCTATTCCACCCTCTTCCACAGGGAAAGTGTGATTTATATCACTTTTCATTGCTAAAAGTGTCTCGTTTTTAGCTTACAAACTACATGCAAATCTTTATTTACCCATCATCAAATTGGCAGCATACTGGCAGCTTTTTGCAAAACCAAACGGTGACCGATATTGTATCCTAGAGTAAATATATATTTTTTTAATTGCAGATGGTATTTTGTTAAAACTCGAGTGCCTTTTATTCTCATGAGAAAAAGAAATATGTATAATCCCTTTCGTGAATTTACACAATTCTGTCTTTGTTATTCATGACAATAAAGGTTGGGTATTTTTCAGTAAGATACATAAATAGTCATCTTTTATGGACCTAAAATTAATATATTTTAATCATTTACGTGCAGTTAATTATTATGATAAGTGTTAATTGTCTTCAAAAATTGTGTTTTAAAAGATGAAATGATTTGAAATGCTCTATATTAAATATATACGCATGTTAATTAATTTTTTAACCTCTCTTGGACTCATCTTAAACTCGGAAAATTTTAAGGCTGCGCCCCCTCCTCATTAAATCCTGTATCCGCGGCTGAGTAAGACCTTCTGCTGTTTACTCAATATGATGAAATTTGAAAAAGTGCTCTGTTACAGTCCCCAAAATGTATCTTTAGTTTATCTCCAATATTTATTGGTTATCCCAAAGGAAACTCATCGTCATCTTTCTTACTTAAATCATATGCCTCTCTGCTGCCCCTTCTTATTTCCTCATTTCACATCTCCCGCATTGGATTTAGAGCGAAAGACAGACAGAGATTAAAGAGAGAGAGAGAGAAAGGGGGAGAAAAAAGAGATAAAGAGAAAGAGAAAGAGGAGAAAAAGAAAAAAGAAAGAGAAAAGAGAGAGAAAAGTGTGAGGATGTAATGTGTGTGTGTTGTGTGTGTGTGTGTGTGGTGTGTGTGGCGAGATAGATAGACTGGCGCGCGTGCAACCTACGACAAACTCCGCATATATGAGATGCTTAGAGGAGATGGATAGAGAGAGATTAGAGAGATGAGGAGGAGAGAAACCGATGCGTAGGACATTACAGTGAAATCAGTAGTGACTAGCGACACTAGCTAGTATGCAGGTGATGGCGACTAGGCTCGCACTCCGTTTGAATACAAACACAGCTCTCTACACTTGAGTTAACCTGTGATTAAGATGATACTGACGGCTATTTACTGGTCATTTGATGTCAAACAAAAGTCCATCTGGATCTGATTGTTGTCTTATTTTTTAATTGTAAACAAAATGTGCATAATACAACAACAAATTTCAATATAGAAATGCAAATGTAAATGGATTATACGGAAAAAAAAACGCACACTTAATTTGTTATGAAAAGTGTGCATAATAAAGCACGTTCCAGAAAAATGAAAACCTTCACTATCAGTTTGGTTTTTTTTCCACTGAAAGTAAAAAAAAAAAAAAAAAAAAAAAAAAAAAAAAAAAAAAAAAATCATGAAATATCATTTTAAGTTCAGATTTAATACAACCAGAAAAAAAACCCACAAGGGTTTGAAATTCAAATGCAATCATCAAATTCCGCAGAACAGAGAAAATAGATTTGTCTAAATTGCTAAATACAGAACTGCGCTGGATTTCTGGAGCAAGTTAACAGCTCGTGTTTAAAGTTGTATTCACTCTTCTTAAGAGAGTTGATGAAAAAACAAAGAATCAATTTTTCATCTCTCAGGCAAGGTCATTGCATCCTTAGAAATATTATCTGTGCACTGAATTTGATTTTTGACCAAACTCCACTAGGTCATATGCATGCCCCTTTTGCATCGTATGGGGGTGTCAAAAGAAAAATTAAAGTTGAAATTTTAGGATAATGCATTGTACAAATTCTTTTTTTTTTTAATTGAAAAGTGAGTGATCCCGCCGGTTTGCGTTTTGTAGGAATCACTGTATTGTTCTTTGTTTTTATATTCGTCCAATACCTAAATAAAATTTGAATAAAAATAAAAACAAGAGGGTTTATCAATTCATTTAAACTAAACCGCGAGGGATTTTAAGACGTTATTCAGCCATTTCATCATGACTTCATGACCCCTAACGATATCCGTTGTCCGAGTTAGAAATTGTCAAAGCTAGAATCCTAAAGGTATATCATTAAACATAATAGGACATATCATCCTCCTTAATTGAGACGTCAAAAATTAGGCCATAATCTGGTCCATAGCTTGAAGCACAGGAAAGCCTTTCAGAGATTCCAAGTGAAATTTTGACTTTAATTTATGAAGCAGTGATGAGTGTGATTGAGATGTTTATGAATACCTGCAGTTTAGCATTTTACTACAGTGCGTCCCAAATAAAAGTAAACCCAACTTTGAGAGCCTCGTATTAAAGTTGCATTACTTATGTGTCATTATTTGTTATATCATGACATAGAGCAACGCATAATCTTTCCAGTAATACCACAATCATACATGTACTGTCATGGATGACTGAGCTCTCGAGTTGTAAAAAACTTTGGTAAAAAACAAATTGTACCAAGTTTTATTAGAGGCAACCCTGGCTTTCTGATCATTCATTCTTTGTGTGAGGTCCTCAGTCCATTCATGAAGGACAATGGATTTATTGGACTATTGAAATGCAAGGGCTGCTTTTACACAAACTTGGTGCTGGGAAATTTTTACGCTTGTTTTTTTAAGCCCAAGTGCTAAGTCATCCGTCACAACACAGGTATAATGTTTGGTATCAAAATGAGAAAAAATGAGTTACATCGTATTATGAAATAAATATCAAGGTCGCATAAGCTGTGAAAAATTAGATATGAGGCTCTCAAAGTTGGGTTTACTTTTTTCTGGGACGCACTGAATAGGAGGTTATTTAGTCTTGCAATAACAGCACTGACCCAAATCAGAATCGTGTAATATAGGCCTACCGTTTTTGTTTGTTTTTTTTTTTTTTGTTGTTATGTTTCTGTTTAATTGTTTGTTTGTTTGTTTGTTTGTTTGTTTTTGTTAAACCAATCTTTGTTCAAAATAGAAAAAATAAATGTTAGCTTTTATGAATCCATCAATGTTTGCCACAGACAAGATATCGTCTGCTGAGGGTCAGATGTACTTTCATTAAATTGATCCAACCAGCGCCCTGTTAAATAAGAGATACGATAAATCGTACGTCTATCAATCGTAAGTCTATGGCAAACCGTGTACAAAACAATTACAATCGATCGTAAGATAAGTCGCATCTCTTCTATAGTACAGGGCAAATATTGTGATGATCAGGTCAAAATTTTCGAGAGCGTAGTCGTAAAATATATCTTTTTTCTCAAAATAATAATTAGGTGAATTATATCAGGGTATTTAGCTTTTAGTATCCCCTCCTAAATTGGATAATACTATGCCTATATACACTGCAAGAAAAAAATATCTTTCTGATTTCTCCTGAAAGAGGCAATTATTAAAGTTCCAAAGAAATTTTCAACAATTTATTGATTACCATAAAGTAATGTGTGTTCATATATTATATACAAAATAGTACGAAGATTATACTCTATTTATAAACTGACAGACACATTAATACCAATTAACAAATTTAGGAACACTTGACACCTCTTCGTTATGCAACTCAATTAGTTATAGGACAGGTGTCTAAACTCATCAGACAGGGTGTAATTAATTACTCCGCTATGTTGGAAGGCCAATTAAGAATTGGCGGAAAGCAAGGCAATTAACATGCTGTGCGTTATTTAGGTCAAGTTTGGTAGTTTTTCTACGTTAATAGGAAATAGACTCATTCTTGCTACCCGACATGTCATTGAAACAATGTATAAAATATTTTCACTGCTGTAGGCCTATTAACTAATACGATATGATATGATAATAAAATTATAATGCACTTAACCTCCATTATACAAATTCAACTTCAAACTGAAATTACTATTCATTCATATCTAACAGAAAGATATACAATAGTGTGTAACATAAAATAGCCGTCTTACCCGATTCAGGGGGGGGGGGACGGGCTGAGGAAAGGCCAACCACCCTCCATGTGACCTAAACAATTTTGGGTTGTACAAAATTTGAGAATCGATGATCTGCCCCCCCCCCCCCCTTCATGAAATCCTAGATCCACCACTGAACCCTTTCCCTGAATGAACGGTAATAAAAATCAACAATAATTGTTCACAATTGTTCGATTGTACAATTCCGGATATAATCAAACGTGAATTGTTTTCACTACAGGATAACACATTCAAGCGTTCAAGGCTTTCGTTCAGGGTTATGAAAAAATAATCGTTTCAATTCGTGGAAATGATTCCCAAATTGCCTTCGCAAAATTGATTTGATGGTATTCAACCTAGAAATTATAATCAAAATAGGGATGTGGGAAACAGACTCATCTACACCATTTGCTTCCATTCTTACATTTAAGAAGTTCGGAACTAGATGAGTCTGTTTACCACATCCCTATTTTGATTATAATTTACCCCTGTATTGGTAAATCTTCTTCAATTACTGATTGGTTCTAATTCTACACTCTTAAAAAAATAAGAATAAACATGAAATATAAAGTTTCCAAGTGATCCCATTTGGGCTATATGGAGGGCATATACGAAATACCCGTTCAATTACAACCATGTCTTCTGGAAAGGCTCAAAAGGCATACGCACTTGTCGGTGCAGGATTCTATCTCCTAAGCAAAGTATATATCGTCTGTTAGGAGCCATTAGGGCGTTATTGCATGTTATAGATGTGCCGTTGAGAGCCAGAAGGGCGCTATCACTGTACAAAGACATCCTTGGTCTGCAATAGCGCCCTTCTGGCTCCAAGCCGACGATATGTTTACATAATATTAATCCCGTATTGTACATCGACAGGTAATCATAACCCTAACCGCTATCCTCTAATCCCATATTTGATGCAATATTATCACCGATGGATATGATACCATTTGGATATTAGTTTCAGCTGTAATATAAATATCTTCGGTTTTCCTTGTATTTTAGAATCGTGAATGTAGCACTCCTTTTACTGGTCTAAACGGACAGTAAACAATTCTGGCACAGACAGCCCTCCCAAGAAGACTACATTATAACGTATCAGTATGTAATCAAGCCACGCCCTTTCTTAATTGAACTTAACTACGGTAAGGGGGATACCATGAATAGGGCGGGGCTAGACTTAGACCGAGGCCACACCCATCCATCTTACAAATTTAAACCAGTATATAGACCCATAGGGATGAGCCTGGACCACATCCCATGATCATCACACATTACATCCCTATATAGTGAGATGCAAGGGTATAGAACCCTCTCATCCAATCTATCCCCGTTGGGTAGATGGATAGGACCTGGATGGGAATTATCCACCAATAATCGAGGATGACGATGCAGTTTATATGACACCATGTAGTCACTTTCCAATATAATTACATTGATCAGTAGTTTGATATACGGATCTATAGCCGCTTTGGGCTTATTCTTTTCAATGAGTCTTTATCCATGTAAAACAAGTAAACGATTTATGGTCGACTGAGGTTAATATAAAAGGGATCTTATACCAAGATTGGGTATTAATATCATCCTCTTAAAAAAAATGTATATAGATGAATGAATTTATGGCATAAAGAAGGAAGAGCAAAGAATATGCCGTATTATTAATAAGTCATGCAGAATGGACCAATAAGGTCAGATAGATCGTTGTGGCATTGCATTAACATTTCAATGTTGAACGGCAGAGCACTCAAGTACGGCATGTACGGAATATCAAAAATTAATTTTCCTATACAAAATGTTCACATAATATACATCTCTAATCGTTATTATTGCGCCAATTTGATTTTAGCTGTTTCTCAAAATTTCTTCTTTCTCCGAATTCCCAGTGGAGTTTCATGACGGAAAAGATATGAGGTTAATACGTGAGGAGTGTTGGGGACCTAGCCCGGTGCATGCAAGTAGAAGTACGCCTGACTTGACGCGATTACTATGACAGCCAAGTCCCAAGCGAATCGGTTAAAACATTACACCAATCATCACGGGCTTCGCAGAGTGCGAATGTAGTTCAACCATTTGAAATAAATTGCACTAATTGCTGGCACGCCCTCTCTCTTTATTTCCTTAATTGTCACCCCCCCCCCCTCCCCCAGTCCACACATTCTCTCCCCTCGCTCTGTGTCTCTCTTTCTTCATTTTCTCTTG
Organism: Paracentrotus lividus; assembly: GCA_940671915.1. Taxonomy (NCBI): domain Eukaryota; kingdom Metazoa; phylum Echinodermata; class Echinoidea; order Camarodonta; family Echinidae; genus Paracentrotus; species Paracentrotus lividus. The sequence goes on from CALNVZ010002100.1 coordinate 7,799,093, forward strand.
AATCTCAATATTTTATTTCGTTACTTTATTTCTTTACGAGTTTACTCGAGGTACCTGGATAATTATGTTAAAACATCAGGGACTGCACATGAAAGAAGAAATGCATTCAACGATTGCAGATTGTGGCAAGCATCACATCAATGACAAGATCATTGCATTTATTGAGAATTTAGCCCCAACCTCTAAATTATAGCCAAACATTGATTTAGTATAGTCTATTTTTAATTATACACAATTAAACAGTTATATACAAAGGCATCCAATTATTGCATAAAGAAACACAATAATTGTAAAATGACCAACATAATTATTTGGAACAGTATTACGTAGTTGTTAGCTCTCTATAATTTGTAATCAAGCAGTTTGTCTGTGTTTATAATGTAGTCACTGCAATACTGCAGTTAGATCTAGATCCTGATATCTCAGCGTAACAAAATGTTTAAGGCGATACCAAGTAAGATATATTTACCCCTTCAACAAAATAGAATGAAGTACGGCATAGAGACCATTGCGATATTTGTCTTACGATAACTAATTTTCCTTATAGGACATTTTTACGCCATGTATTTAACATTCTTACATTTATATATAGTTTTTATTCATACCAAGCGATATTGCAATATTTGAACCAGTTATATTCTCCAAATACTCAATAAAGTTATTTCTTGCTTTTCAATTATATTTTGTCTTCCAAAAAGATTTTTTCCTGGCAGGCCAATAAAAAAAAAATGCAAATAGAATTATAAGAAAGAATTCTGTTTGAATGAAACATCGCGTCGGTGCAGTTTAATTTGAAAGTTTTCATTTTCAGAGGTGTGATTTACATTGATGTTTCTTTATACGGCATAAATCTCATGGCATATATTTGCAGAAGTTAAATTTCTTTGGCACTTGAACCTATTTTTGCGGGTGAAAACGAGAAATAGGCAATTTCATGTGTTTTACAAAATTTAATTTCATTTAAACGCGTTTTACTTAGTAACAGTGACAAAAAATAAACTTCACCAATTTCCAACTATAATCTTTACCACTGAGTCTTTAATTTGCTGTAATTGCTATGTTAAAGTGGAAAAATATAAAACCATTCGGTAAATAGTGGTGTCGAGTTACCCCAACGGCAGATGCCTGTAACTCGACGAGCTTTAAATACCAAACTTCACGCGCAGGCGATAATCCCCTTCAAGAGCAATCTGTCATCACTGAGTTTCCCGCCAAAAATACATTGAGAGACGCTTTGTAAGCATAGTCAACTTTGTGTATGGGAGATGGATTTCTCGAAATTTTGCTCAGACTTGAGCTTGACATACGATACATTAGATGAGCAATTTCTTCCTAGGTTTAATTACACCGATTTTGAACAGTTTAGAAAGTAAATATTCAACAAGTGCTATCTAGCATACAGCCATTGATACATAAGCTCCTCCCTATTTTGCTGCAATGTATCGAATGCATAAAACATTATGAAGCAACAAATATTTGCAAGTGTATGAAACTTAACTTTCAAAATATTTACAGTTAGTTATTTACCGTTAGTTAGTATAAACGTAATGTTGTCTATTTAAAAAAAAAGTGCTTTATATAGAAAAGAAAAGAAAAAGGAAGTAATTTTTTTTTTTTTTTTTGCATTTACTGCTTCTCCAATTTTCGTCATTCATCATTAGAAATAAATAACAAATAATTTCTATGTATCAAATAAATCAAATGATCTGTTTCATAATCATCGTACTTGATTATATAAGGTTTTAGAATGAAGATGTTATCCTGGGATGGTTGTTTTAATAAACAGTGTTGTTGTTGAATTTGTTTTAATGGTGCACTTTTCCATTTGATTTCAAATATTAACAAAAGTAATTTGTTAAAATAGAATAAAATATAAATGTAATGAATGGTTATTTAATTTTGATCATGTTAATTCCAGTCACTTCCATTTTCTAGTTTTTATGACTCATGAGCAAATTAATTTCATCATCTTGATAATTATTAACATCAGCAATGCTATCATTATCTTCGTCGTCGTCTACACATTTACAACTATAAATTATCAAAACCAAATTACCTATAAAACAATGATAAAAAAAACAACATTGCTCTTCTGCTAACTATAAACGTCACGACACACGTCCAAGCACCGCTGGAAGGACGGACGAATGGACGTTACGCTTGCGACACTACTTTCCCCTATCTTCACCAGCCATCTATATAGCCATCATATTTTTTTTGCAACGTCACGCGTTACTTACTTGAATTTCCCCCGCAATGGGTATAAGACCTCACTTTGAGAAACATCAGAATTCGTCCTGTGACTGACCATAACATGTTAAAATCCTTAGAATATGTCCGCCGAACATGTTGACGAAAGATGATCATAATATTTCGACCACTGAAAGAGAGAGGATGAGGGGGTTCTATAGGACAACTACTCCCTTGACAATTACCCTCGGACAACTACCCCCGGACAACTACCCCCGGACAACACCCCGGACAACTACTCCTTGACAATTACCCCCGACAACAACCCCGACACACCCGACGACTACTCCCTTGACAATTACCCCAGGACACACCCCCGACAACTACCCCCGGACAACTACTCCCTTGACACTTACCCCCGGACAACTACCCCCGGACATCTAACCCCGATAAAAATATATCACCTTACTCTACACCTAACCTTAATCCTGTTCTGGGGGTAGTTGTCTTGGGGGAAATTCTCAAAGGGGTTATTGTCCTGATACGGAGAGGGAGTAATCACTTTATTGCATTCTCAAAATTTAAAAAAGGAGCGTAATCTGTAATCATGATTTCAGACATAATAACACATTACACACAGGTAATGTGGTATTAATTATATTTGGTTGGAGATTGTAAGTATTATTCCGATTCTCTTCTCATAAGAATCCTTTTCCGGATGTATTGTTAGATACTTAAAGTTCCTTTACCATGTTTACAGCTCCTAAATCGTAATGTAATAAGAATGGAAGAAAATATACAATTAGCGAATTGTGAGCCATAATGCTTTGGATTTTTTTGTCATTTCTTGAAACACAAAAACTATTGGTTTACCAACAACAAAAATAGAAATCGGGAAACTGTACAGTTGAAAACTACATTAACCAGTACATTTTTTTTCTCTCTCTCTCTCTTATATTGTATAGTAACCTAGTTATTAAGAGACGTGAAATCAATTTTCCCCTCAACATTTTAAAGATTTCAACAACAAAAATGTTTAGGAAGACATATAGGCCTACGTTAAAGTTAAGATCATAAAACACAGTAAACAAGGTTAGGTAACATGAATTTAAAAGACCCTAGCAGATTCACCGGCCCTCTTTATTCCTGCCAGCCCGTTTTAAGTTTTGTTGTTTCTTTTTACAAGCAAAACTACTGTATGTGATCAAATTGAGTTTCTCCTAGAAAGATGATAGCAATTAAGTTTTCCCAAGTTTGCTATGAGGATTTGTGCGAGTACATAATGCAGACAGGGGCACATTCACCACTTAAGTTCGAAACATTGTCATGATTGTCAAGCAGAGTACCAATGACAATTTATAATCTGCCTAAAATCTCCAGATCAGTGTGGTATCTCACTTCGCGGGAACTACTTTGAGACGGATTTGGGACTACTTTGAGACAGTTTTGAAACTACTTGGGGCGGTTTTGGAACTTGTCGCGAAGACGTCTCCTCAGTTCCCGCGACGTTTCACGAGTCGCGGAAACTATTTTGAGACGGTTCTTTGAAACTGCTTTGACACAGTTTTTGAAAATTGTCGTGGAGACGTCACCAAGACGTCTCGGAGACGTCTCGATGACGGAATAAAGTATCGGAGACGTCTCTAATACTTTTTATCCATCGCTGAAACGTCTCTGCGAAGTGAGATACCACCTGCGTAGAATAAATGATTGTCTGGAGAGAGAGAGAGAGAGAGAGAGAGAGAGAGAGAGAGAGAGAGAGAGAGAGAGAGAGAGAGAGAGAGAGAGAGAGAGAGAGAGAGAGAGAGAGAGAGAGAGAGAGAGAGAGAGAGTGTGTCTGTGTGTGTGATTAAAGATATATAGGGACTTATGGATTAAAGTAGTATCTCACCTCAGGTGACGTCTTCGAGACGTCTTCGAGATGGAAAAACTCTCATAAATATTAACATGATAGATTTTCACGCGACTCGTGAGACGTCATGGAGACTCCAGAGATGTCTCTGAGACGTCTCCGCGACTCCAGTGTCTCGTAGTTTTCGCAAACTAGTTTCTAACCCGTCTTATGGCAGGTGAGATACTACCATTGCAATTGGGTTATACAGTCTGTGTAAAAAAAAAATGGTACAGTCGGGGAAAAAATAAATTAGGTATGAAATCTTTTTAAAGGTTATGTATATATGGAATCAGATTAAAGCTAATATATTTTTCTTGCTGATACAATTTATTTCAAATAATTTGCTTTTGTAGAACAAAAGTTATGCTAACTTTTGTGTGAAGACAAGAGATTTAACTTTGCACAAATCTATTGTTCTTTTAGGTCAATATCGGCGGCTTTTGTTCGAAACCTACACAAAAGCATGGCAAGGCGTGCGCAAAATGGATTTTTAATTATTGCAGAAAACTAATCATATCTCAAGATCTACTGCACCAAATGAGATGAAAAAAATTGCAGAACAAAGCTCATTTTCCCTGCTTTATGAAAATACTAAGCATTATAAAGTGGTTACTAATCTTCATACAATAAAAAAATGTTTCCCAACTGTACCATTTTATTTGACACAGACTGTACACTAGGCAAAGCAACACGCGTCATAATGTAATGTAACCCACTGGAACCGAGTTGACCAAACTCCTTTATAATAAAGGGTTTTACGGATATCATGACAGTTACCATTATATAGGCAATAGTTACAAATATCATGAGTATATGAAGAAAAAGTTTTCATTCTACGTGAAGGATTTGTTTTTTGATTAATGGGAAATTTTAGGATAAAGAAGGATAATTTGCAGTTTAGTGTTTTGAAAGAACCATCCTTGATATTAAGTAGCTTTTGAATGAATACGGAAATGAAATCAATAAATATATGGTAGTTAGCATGAAACTAGATATTTGTAAATTGGAAGCGTATCGAGACTGTCACGAGATAAATTCGTCATATTGAAATGATTAAAACACATGTTTTCTTTGAAGAATATTCATGCTTTGAAGTAGTTATGGGTTTTTGTTAAAATCTTTTACATATAATTTCTCTGATTCGATTTGAATTTGAATTGCCTTTTAAATCCTACTAACTTCATAATACAATTATTGCTTACAAACTAATCCATAAAAAAGAATAAAAGATTATATGTATTCTGCAGAAATGTGGCGTCAGCAGATGTCAGTTAAGGGGGCATTTCATCAAACGACTTGTCAGACATTTTATCCGACAAATTTGATCTCAGCCAATCAGATTCAAGCATTCCAGTAGCTAATAACAGTTTGTCGGATAAAACGTCTGACAAGTCTTTTCATGAAATGCCCCCCCCCCCCCGATGTATATTTGGTATCTCTCACGGTAAATATTTTGCAGGCGAAAATAACAACAATTCTGTAGAAGATGTGACGACTAAGTTTACATCACATTTTTAAATATTTTTTTTCCAAGTATACAAAATTGTTTTTGTACGAGAATATAATGTATTGATTGGACTGGACTGGGAATGTCCCAGTTTCTAACTGTTGAGGAAACCACGGGGACGGGGCTGAAAAATATCAAAGTAATTAAGCTGTAATCCATTCACTTTCGATTCTTCTAAATACTTAATTCGCACAGTGCCGACAAGCCTCCGTTATAAAGCCCAAACAGTTTCACTTTCTCCTTAATGAGTAGGGCTTTTCATATCAAATTTAGAGTGTACTTGTAGTGACAGAGTGAACTTACAAGAAAAATTGAACAGAAAAGTAAAAGATGAAACTTGAGATTATCAAGAATTAGTTTTCCCTAAAATTTCAGAATAACTTTATTCATTCATTTATTTATGTTTGTTCACTACATTTCTGTGTCGTTTTGTCGCTGACGAAGATTCTGCTGGGATCGAAAGCTCAGGCTCCTTTTGACTTAATTTTTTTTTTAGAGGTAAATGAAAGAAATTTTGAATACAAGAAAATATGGGGATTTTTATCGATTTTTTAATTTTTTTTTATTTATTTTTTATTTTTTATTTTTTATTTGGGGGTTAAATGAACTTGAGATGAATTTCACACGAGTAGAAGATAACTTGTCTCTCAATTTCAACTTAAAATGAACTAAATTATTAAGCGTAACGTCTTTTTTTCTCGAAACTTGAGTGTTAGGCCAATACTGTTAATGATTTTAAACTCTGTGAAACGCAGACCATAATCTTCCCAAAATAAAACACAACATATACTTAGAATAAGTCTGTTTAAAAAATACTGTATATATGAGGAGTTTCAATTACACCTATATCAACCTTTATACATTTTGATCATTAGCATGACTATCAGTTAAACAAAAAATTTATAAGCTAGATTCTTAGGGTACTTATAAAAAATTAATATCTTAAAGCTAAATATACGTTGATTACTAAAACACCTCATGTTTAGACCAATGTATGGTACGCTTGTAAATATTTGATTTGCCTTGAAGCAGGTCTAAGTGAATGTGGTGATGATAGGGGCAGGAACCCCCGTCTGTACACCCTCATCTACTACACCTGTCATGCATAGCTTCCTGTGGTGAAGAATCCAACCATGACTCAACGCTTTTTATCCAAGATCTCAAGAAAGAACTTTGTGACAAAAAGACCTAGCTAGGCTATTCTTCATACGGCCATTCATAAAGACCATGTTACGGCGGACCTGACCATATTCCAAGACGAAAAGCGATATCTCAACGACCAATCAGAATCTATTTTCTAAATAGACATGAGCTGGATCTGATCGTAGTTGTTGTAACGAGGAGAGTGATTGGTCGAAAGTTTGTTTTTTTGTCATTATGTTGTGCTGTATTCTTTCTCTCTCTATTTTCTTCCTTTGTTTCTTGTTTCGTGATGTCTCTAGTCCTGTTTCCCTATTGTACATAGCCTTCTGCTTCTGTTATGCCAAAACATTCGTATTATCCTACGTAGCTATTATAATATGTTCACTCATATACACTGTAATTACATGATTATAAATGTAGTTAAAGAGGGACCCCTAATCCCTACAAGCTGACGCTTTTTACCAGGGTCTCCTCGTCCTTCTTTTACCTGTTTACAAAACTTAACTTCATATTTCTTGCTTACTTTACTTACTATGTATCAATGTAAACATGATGAAGTTTAAAGTACATGTGATATCTTGTACTACATTGTATAAAGAAGGACCAATAATATCATCTATCTATCTATCAGTCTATGAATTTATCATATAGATTCGGCTGCGTCTTCAGTAGGGGTACTCTTCAGTAAACTTTTGTTCTACAAAAAAAAAAAAAAAGAACACACGTTCCCTTCTTATCATTCGTATCACATTTTCATTATAGTGATTTTTTAAGGATAAATTATTAGTGTTGATTTTTCAATAAATATAATATTTCATTATCAATGTCGTTTGACTTGAAACTTTTCATAAATGGTATAGGAAAACTTGTAATGCCATAATACACATGGAAATTTGTAGATTCAGATTCAGATTCAATATCAGTTTCAAAGGAAATAATGGTACGATATAGTAGGGCTGAATGTTTTAAATATAAACCAACGTATTTTATACAGTCAAATATGATGTAAATAAAATAGACGGGATAAATTACATACTGCGTATGTGATAATTATATATATATGATGACATTACTTGTAATTTTGAAATATATTCTGCACTGTATGGGTGGGAAAGGGGCGTCCCTGTTCTACCTGGGCTACGATCAGAATGATGCATTCACTTTAATCGACGTCCTGGAAAACATGAAACACGAGCACCTAGAATGACAGAAAGAATTACCATTAACTACACGTTCAAAGTCGACCTATCTAAGTGGTAATTGGGACTTATTTTTTTACTCTTTTTTGTTGTTGCATGAATGTAAGTCTTATTTTACAGTTCAAGAAAGTGCATTTTAGTTTATATTATTATTATGGTTATTAGTTAATGTGCTAATTCAAGGGTGGCATTATTCAAGCCAAAAAACGAGTACGGTGTTAATGATATAATGATGCAAAGAAATCTTGGTGACGAAGACCAGATGATGTAGAAGAAAATATAATAAAACACAATGAAAATAACTGGTTTGGTTATTGATTGGTTGTTTTAAAATATCGCTGAACCATCGTATTTTGCTCAGTAAAAAACGAGATTGTACGTGAAATTGCAGGGCAATTGAACCGAAAACACGTAAATATATCTCACAAAATTCCATGATCGTATGCCATTAAAGCATAATACACCAATCAAACCTCTATAAGCTTTAAAAAATCTTACTCATTCAGGGTAGTTGAATAGCTTTGGTCCTATTATAAATCCTTACCATTTGTTCCTTGGCTTTTCAATGTGAACTCAAAACGTTCGTACCATTTCCATCATAATACTGAATATTAATTTAAGAAATCAAAACGACACGCTTTCCAAAACGTCATAAACCTTTAGCGCAGATGTATTTTTGAGTGTTGATCGGAGACTTTCAAAGTCTTTTCATCGTTAAAAATTCCAAAGCTAGAATAATGTATGGAATTTTGTTATACCATATGGCACATGCACACACATGCATAAGTTGCAAATTACATCAGGCATACTCTCATCATGACCATCACTATCATCATTCTCATTTCATTACCATGTATGACGTCAGGTAATGAAGGCATTCAATCGTATATGTCAATGAGGCCCGATATATCAACCTAATTACACAGATTATAAGTAACTACTCACTAGCTACTAAGTATAAGGAAAAGCAAATTAAGGGACTTGCGCCATTGTTGGCCTTTAAATCAAGGGCGTCCCTTGACAATGGATTATATAAACATGTATGAGAGGGATCCCTGGGAAAGGTCAAATGTCATTGCCAGGATGCGCGTGAGGTACGCCCTTTGGACATGTGGGAAATGGGAGTGGCGCCGCTCCAGTTTACAATAGATCTAGTGACTGATCTGGGGAGGGTTATCTTGGTCAATTACGCCCAGGAAACCTTATCGACTGTCATTGGTTACCACTGTATACAACAATTCATCTCAAGAAATAAAACTTAATTTAATATGAAGACAGTAATTTACATGTAAGATCTGATTGCGAAAATAGCCCCAAAGAAATAATAACCATAAGGCGCGAATACAAGGGTGAGGCAAGATGACGGGGCCCCCGAGAAGATAAATAAGGGGAATTTGATCCCAAATCAATGGTCGGGATTAGTAAATTATAATATATTCACCTCAACAAAACGACTATAATTGTTACATGTTGTAGAAATATAAAGTTGCATGAAAAGCATTTCCAATAGAGGGCGAAATCCCCTTTAGCAACGACACAAAGAAATAATTTATCAAGGGTATATATTTTTTATAAAATTATAAAATCATTCCTTCAAAAAGTTCAATTTTTTCAGATTTCGAACCCCCTCCTCATAAAAGTCCTAGTTACGGGCCTGCTTATTGGGTATCCATATACCGAGTGAACATGCAAATTTCGAATTGTGCCAGGGTGGGGATGAAATTGAAACAACAAAAGCTGACAAAAAAGCAACTCCATCATGAATAAAATAGCATAACTTTTTAACGAAAATGTCTTCCGCTTAATAACTTGGCAGGGGTATTGCTACACATATTGACTACATTTTGTATGAAAGTTAGATTGACTCGTCAAGTAATTCACGAATGAGTACACATCAAAGAGTAAATTGCCACTGACAGACCTAAAAAGGCCTCCTAATACTTTTGAAAAGAGATTATTTTGTCTTTGACGTGTGCTCACTCATGCCTGACTCTACAGATTTATCTCATTTTCATACAAAATCTAGTCAATATGTGTAACAACACCCCTGCCAAGTTATTAAGCGGAAGACATTTTCGTTGAAAAGTTATGCTATTTTATTCATGATGGAGTTGCTTTTTTATCAGCTTTTGTTGTTTCAATGTCATCCCCACCCTGGAACAATTCGAAATTTGCATGTTCGCAAACAATGCGTCGTGTTCATCCAAGCGTAAAGACATACCACACAAAAATGGTAGCGGAAGATGCGGGAGGAGTTACTCTTTCAGAATATATAAAATAATTTAGGGTTTATAAATCGGTTTTCTTTTTATTGACATTTTTCTAGGTGTAAAGTTTTTTTTTACTCACTCGGTATATTTAACCAAAGTTGAAAGGTTTTGAATGAAGTTATTTAATGTCTCTAAAAAAGGACGTTTTTATATTTGAGGTATAACATTTCATTTGTTGCTTTTTAAAAATAAATTTTGTTATTTTTCATTTTGAACGAGAAGTTGAAGTCATTTTATTTTGTTACTAGAAACGGCTTCAACATAACGCATTACAGTTTAAAAAGACCAATTTGAAACTTTATTCTTGGACAATATTTCCAGATAGTGAAGATCTGATTTGATATTTTAAACTAACTCGATCTGTTCTTGTAACGGCTGTTTTAATTTCTCGGCTGACCAGAGAGAATGCTCTTCACCGATGTGTTGGCTCAGTGGATAGAGTGTCTGCCTCATAATTGGGAGGTCGTGGTTTCGATCCCCGGCCACGTCATACCAAAATACGTTAGAAAATGGGAGGTGCTGCTACCCTGTTTGGCGTTCGACAAGAAAGGCATATAAGAGCAACGTCGATCTGGCGCTGCTCAGTGGCTGCCGAGCCCGCGATTAATTGGGCAAAATAAAAATTTCCGTATCAACTTTCAGGACTTTGTTTCGGACAATAAAATTTGGAGCATTTGGAGTATTTTTGGCGTTTTAAGTAGTTATAAAGCTATCAATATTCATATTTTATCTTGACTTAGCTTTTGGCTTTATTATAAGCTTACAGTGTTATCGTAGGATGTCGTTTATTTGCGGCACTCGTATGAGAGGGCTGTACAATGTGCAAAGTCCTGGCCAAATGTTTTTTTTTTTTTTTTTTTTGGGTGTGTGTGTGTTATATTATGTTATATTATAATGACATGTACATAATTATGTTCCTAATATTAGGGATGGCCACAGACAAGCAAAAAGCCACTAGAACGGTTTCCACTTCACTGTATGGATGTAGTTACCCATGCATTTACAATGCAAACAATAACCCATGCACTAAGTGTTCTACCTACTCAATAAGACACAGGCAGAGAAATAGCAAACTTTTCAATAAAAAACAGCTTTCGAAATTATCTTTTGGCCAGTGGTAAATATCAATCATTTTTATTCCAAATTGGTCAGTTTCTTCCTTAGAAAATACCTCAGCAGGTGATCAACTTCTCCTCTTATAAAAATTGATATGAAGAAAACTACAGCGTGTTGAAAGTGATGCTTCTGTGTGATGTGTGTTATGACTGGAATTTCTCATGATTGGAATACATTCAGATAGGGAGAAGTAGGTATCTATAAAATTTAGCTATTTTTGAACAAAAAATGTATTGGAGTGAAAAACAAAGAACAATGTTTACCACTGGCCATTTAAGTTTTCAAATTACTCTACCCTCTCCAACACTCAGCTCTGAGCCACACCACCATGAAAAAGTCTATTGTCTATGGTGTTTCTATTGAAACATGCCCTATGGAGTATTTTTCCACGGTGGTCATATTGGATCACATACGGTAACATAAATGTCAAACCATCAGTCTTTTACTGCCATAACTTTTTGTATAATCTACTCATACGCCTTAATTGTGTTACTATAATCTCATTTCATGTTGATACACACATAGAAATTTTTTGGTATGATTTGGTTTAATAAATCAAAGACAAAAGGACCATAAACTTGAGCTTTTATTGCATTTTCTGGCTTTGTCTGAAACTTGTAAAAGTGTTCTAGCAGCTCATTGGTAATCTGAGACACTTTTTGGGTCATATCTTTGAAATGGAACATCCAATTGTGATAATTCAAGTACCAAATTGTTTCTTTTAACATGCTCTATTCAATAAGCCTAGCCAAAACAACTTAAAAATAACTTAAAATTTTAGTGGACATCCCTACTAATATGCTTGATGTTTTAAATGGTGGACACGAAAGAAGAAGCACTCGTATGTTGCATTCCAACCCTGTCATATGAGGCGTACCCTAATACCCTATAACCCTAACCCTTTTCTCCTTCGAATCCGGCCGAACAAAAACATAAACGTTTGACATAAATATATTCTAAATAATGAATTACATTTCACATTCTCTCAAACTGCAATGATAATGCTGTTTACTGGGTACATGTACTGTAGGTCCTACGCTATTTCAACGGGGTAATGTTAATGGACCAAATGACATTGGAAATAATTTGTTTTTTATAATATTCTATGAAGAGATGATTTCAAAATTCTGGAAAAGACGTTTAATACTTAAAATATAATCGAGGAGAAAATAAATGAAAAGGATTCAACAGTATCATAAACCTTCTACTGGGGAATGTTTACAATGCAACCTGTACTGGTTAGGTGCACACAAGGTTGTTGGTATAATGAATTCTCTGTAGCATAATAATCATCGGAATTGGCAAAATATACTTTGAAAGTTCATGGTCTTTCGTGGTATAATCACGAACAAGAAATAAAGGCAATGTTATCAAACCTGATTTGATAGACTTTTTAAAACTGAAAACAAAAAGTATTACAGTTCGTATCGAAAAAAAGTACACACTCACAAAAATTTGCACAAAAATTATCATTACTCTATTCCCTCTATTTTTATAATAGTATGTAACTAAGGATGAAATGATGCTTCTCTGTCATGCTTGAGTGAACATGGGCCATTTATGTAAAATTTGTCAAAATCAGTCTAGGATGTGTAGGCTATGGTTGATTTCAACAAGAGTAAAACACTGAGTGAGACGGATCAAATAACTTTTAAACATAATAACAACCAGTTATTATGTATTAAGAATTAGTAGGAATAATAAAGGAACCTGCAGATGGAGTTAAATGTTTTAATTTGCCTTTTATTTTTATGCATTGATATCACTGAAAGGTAATTATTCGTGCACACCATGTTATAGGCAGTCAAATATATTCGTTTTGCTGGGAAGGGTGGGTTAGCAGAGTGGAGGTGAGTTTAAGGTATGAAAACTACCCAAGAGACAGTCATTAATGTACAGGGAGAATTAAGTCATGATAAAACTAAAATTGCAAATGAGTTTAATAATTATTTTACCACTGTAGCGGACAAGTTAGTTTGTAAATTACCTATGAAAACCAACAAATATCAGATACCGACAGTGACACATTTCAAAAATGTTATGACGAGAAAGGAATCTCGAAAGATAGTTTTCATTTTCCCGCGTAACAAAGTTTGTTTTGGATGAATTAAAGAAGTTGAAAGTTTCTAAAAGTACTGGGCTGGATATGATACCAGCAAGATTTTTAAAGGATGGGGCTAGAATTCTGTATGAACCATTAAATTATATTATAAATTTATCTCTTATGTCCTCTACTTTTCCCTACGATATGAAAGTTGCAAAGGTAACTCATCTTCATAAGAAAGACAAAACTGATGTTAGCAACTATAGGCCGATCAGCGTTTTAAGTGTAGTTTCAAAGATTTTGGAAAGATCTGTTTATACTCAATTAGATAAATACTTTCAAGAAAAAAACTTAATTATGAATTTCAATCCGGTTTTCGTAACGGATACTCCACTGAAACTTGTTTAATTCATTTGTCAGATTTTATTTGGAATCAAGTTTCTCAAGAGCGCTTTGTTGGAATGGTTCTTCTGGTCTTACAAAAAGCCTTTGATACTGTAAATCATAGCATACTTTTAAAGAAATTAGAGGTCATGGGTTTGGGTTCTTCATGTGTAAAATGGTTTAAATCTTATTTAACTAATCGTCATCAAGTGGTTACTATGCAGAAGGTATTATCTGATTCCCTGCCTATTAAATGCGGAGTTCCACAGGGAAGCATTTTAGGCCCTATCCTTTTTATGTGTTATATTAATGATATGTGTTCTTGTGTTAACGGTTCTAAATTACTTTTATATGCTGACGATAGCGTTTTACTGTACTCAGACACTAACTCTAAGACGATTGGAGAAAAGCTTAGTGCAGAACTTGCAAATTGCATTGAGTGGATTTACATGTTGGGAAAACAGAAAGCATTTTATTTTGTTCAAAGGGAAAGTTGAAACATGCACATGATTTCAAGGTAACCCATAATAATCAAGTGATTGTTAGAAAAGATTCAGTAAAATACTTAGGAATAGATTTAACAAGTGATTTATCATGGACAGGATTGGTGGACTCAATTGCTAAAAAGTCTAACTCTCGTTTAAAATTTTTATATAGATACCAAGCTTGTATGAATACGAAATCAAGACGAATTCTATGTTTTGCTTTTATACAATGCCTGTTTGACTATGCCAATGCAGCTTGGTTCAGTAGTCTGGGCAAGACTGATAAGAAAAAGTTAAGAATAATCCAGAATAAGGTTGTAAGATTCATTAACGTTTTAGGCCCAAGAACACATGTCGGTAGTAATGAACTTGGAGAAGCAGGTTTAATCCATGTAGATCAAAGGTCTAAACAACTAGTGTTGCACCATGTGCATAAAATATTCTACTCAGATACTTTAGATCATTATATAACTAATAATTTCACTCGTGTCTCAAATATCCATGAACACGTAACTAGGAGTAGTCATTTTAATTTTGTTTCACCAAAACGTGAAGGATATATAGGAAACACTTTTAATTTCAATGGTATCCAATGCTGGAATTCTCTTCCAAATCATGTTAATGTTATTAAGAATTTTTATAATTTCAGGAGTGCATTAAAGCAACACCTAAAACAAGAAACTACTCAAAAGCATCATTAGCACAAAATGCAGATAACAGCTTAGTCACAATCAATCATTGTTTTTATAGAGAACAATATTGTGTTAAAGTATAATGTGCTTGAATGTATTAATATCGTAGTTATTAATTGTTTGCTATAAGGTTTGGCAAAATTTTTGTCGGTCTATTTGGTCATGTTTTTATATTATTATTTGTTGTTATATGTATGTATTCATTTAATTATTATATTTTTGTTATCATATTATGTTATATATTTCACTAGAAAGGACCCCATTGTCAACCGTGCCCATTGTAAATAAGCCTTTTCGGCTTTCATAGGCTTGTCGGTGTTTCTTCTATTATTTCATATGCACAATCCGACGAATCAAATCAAATCAAATCAAATCAAATGAGAAAAGTCATGAATACCATTAAAGGTATTTGGTAACATTCGATAACAAGAGCAATTGGATCAAGATTAATAAAATTATATTGTTCCAACAGTAAAAACAAACTGCTGAAAGTTTCAAATCAAATGGAAGTCATTTACTACCTTAAAACGGGGAGGGTCCACGAGTCCTCGGTCCCACGAGTCCTACGTCCCACGAGACCTCGGTCCCACGAGTCCTACGTCCCACGAGGCC
>CALNVZ010002100.1:7820326-7839401 GCA_940671915.1 Paracentrotus lividus
AGAGGAGCATTTTAGGCGACAACATAATTTCAGACGTGTCTAGAGGCTATACGACCCTTCCGATCACCTCTCACAAATCTTCAGACAGACAGATGATCTTTCTGCATTGTATCCTCTGTCGACAATACCAGGTAATGAATCTTAGCTACTGCGGGAGGATATAGTACCGGATAGCAATAATACACATATACATTATGTCGAATTTTTGACGTGGACTGCTAGTTACAGAAATAAATACATATCATATGATATATAAAGGACCATTGATAACATGCCTGACACGCCTTATAATTTCCGTTTATAATACAAAGCCTATAAGAGGTAACCATGAATTTAACCATTTAACTCTATAGAGCAAGAAAATCCGTCAGGAAAGCCATCTGCAGAATACTGTCTAGAAGATAACGTCTGAAAAGGTAACAATAGTTCCATATAAGAAGTGTATAACTAATACATATCTTTACTCAAAACTGATGATCATATTTAACTTCGGCTAGCGCGTAAAAGCAATGAACGTAAAAAATCTAACAACAAACATAGAATCAGACACAATACGTATACTCCCAACCCTACAATCAAGGTGACCGCCTACTCGATGATATTGAACTGCGAGAACAATACACATAGGTGAACCTCATACACTGAAGCTATCAAACAATAATTAATGTTACAATTCAGCTTATAAGACTTACGTCGCTTAATCGGAATAATTCGTACAGGGCAACGAGCATCGAGTAACAACTCGATCACTAATAATACTAGACGACTTGAAGTTATACATACAGACAAATGCCAACAGAACCTGATAGCTACATGTTCTAACTCAGTGCCACCTGCACTAAGCCAGCTAATATTTTTTAGACCAGCCTCTAAAGACGACCCAACGAAGCTTGTTACGCTCGTCGTATACAATCTGATCGAGCAACCTCGAGAGAACAATAGATGCCGCCACAAGCAAAAAACACTACATCATTCATTCTCATAAGTGGTCGCCAGTCTATGGAAGAGTCAATGACACGTGGCACGTGCCTGCAAAAATAAAGCACTAACTTCAATCTATACATTGAGAATTGCATCGTTCGTGAGACGTTTTTATTCACAGTAAGATCGAACCAACTCGTCTCAAATTGACGCTTGTCCAACTTGTCTTGAATGCAGACAAAATGATACTTACCAGTGCCCATGTCCCTTGCGACTAAGGCCTCGCCCTCAGTAACGACTCGTCAACCTATCGCCAGAACAACAGAAGATAAGCCATACATAATAATGATGGTCAACTTACAATTTGGCCAAAATAGCAGATTAGCTCCATGTATACTTCCTTGCTCCAACTCATTCGGCTACTTATATCTATAATAGATTGCTAGCTTATGAAAGGCAGGAATATCGCACCGAGCACACTGTAACGAAAGACTCTAAAGGTGGTACTCAATGAGTCATGACAATAAATGATACAGTTGTCAATCATAAAAGGTCTCAATATACTACTTACTCTTCAATCGTCCAACATAAGTGAGATATCACGTCAAAAGGTAACGAAAATATCCTTAAGCAAAACCTAACCAAGTTCATAAAGAGACGGCTATTAAGTCACCACACTATAAATAACAATCTGCACAACTATTAGCAGGCGCACACCAATCAACATCAGGTGCTACTCAGAGAACTATATCTGCGATTATCACAAAGAGCTAACCAGAAGACCTGCGGTCATCTACTTCTATAATAGAATATGCACAGCGTCACAAGACCAATGATTAAACTTCTGCTCTTCCGCGGACTCAAGGAAACCAACAGCTCGAATGTGAACACCTAGTGTAATCTTAGTCTATAAGACATCCATCATCACGGAGTAGAATTAATCAACACAACAAATTTCATCAAGCTCCTCATCAGATCAAACTATATTCAAGAGAGTGCCATAAATACATTTAGTAAGCTGATACAATAACGCCTCTATTCCGATAAATTCTACAACCTTGACCATAATCTACGCTAGATGCGAATAATTCAAACACGGTGCAGACGACAAAGTTTAATGAGAAGTATCCAACTTTATGTGGGTAACTCGCGGAGAAAAAATCAAATTGACATGAGATTGTGATGCCAGTCCAAATCGACTCACCGAGCCCTACTCCTCCTCAAGAGATGAATAGGGCTTCATCAGTCTCCATTCGTCCTATGCGAGTACCAACGTTAAACAGAAAACTAATAGTAAGCTTAGTAACACTACAACGATAATTAGATTGCGCAGGCGACTATCAGTACTGTAGACATTAGCAGAAGCTATAGATAGATTCACTAGACGCTGAATTCACGCTGGAGACGGCGGCGGCGGACGCGCCCCTATAATTTGAAACCACTCATTGACCGTACATTTAACCGAAAATTTTGGAGCCCCCCCTCCAGTAATCCTGGACCCGTCACTATGAAAGGATTAGGGACGTCTTTAGACATAGTCCCAAATCAGTCTCAAACCCGCCTCGCGAAATGAGATGCCACCATTATCGCCATGCTAGTGCCTATGGTATTAACCACAACTAAATTATCATGTTGTATAATTCAGCTTACAAAATGTTTCATTGAGTTGAAAACATTCTGATAAAAGAAAATACGATATGAGAAAAATCGCCTCGTGGACGTAGGACTCGTGAAAAATACTCGGCCTCGTGGACGTAGGTCTCGTGGACGTAGGACTCGTGGACCGAGGCCTCGTTGGACCGAGGACCGTGGGACGTAGGACTCGTGGAAAACTCAGCCTCGTGGGACGTAGGACTCGTGGACGTAGGTCTCGTGGGACGTAGGACTCGTGGGACGTAGGTCTCGTGGGACGTAGGACTCGTGGACGTAGGACTCGTGGGAATATACTCGGCCTCGTGGGACGTAGGACTCGTGGGACGTAGGTCTCGTGGACGTAGGACTCTGGGAAAATATTCATTCGGCCTCGTGGGACGTAGGACTCGTGGGACCGAGGTCTCGTGGGACGTAGGACTCGTGGGACCGAGGACTCGTGGGAAGACCCCCTTAAAACAGTGTAACAAACAATGCCAAGCATACAGCCAAACACCAGTATCCTCTGCTGCTAGCTCAGCAGGCCGCTAGGGACGGGGACTATACAACAGGAAATGGGTGTATGTTGTGCTATGTGGAAAAAGTACTTGGTTTTATAAACCATCCGGGGTTGGTTTATAAAATTTGAGTATGAAATCATTAATATCTCGAAGGTAAAGCAAGCAATTAGCTTGCAATTTTGAAGAGATACCAGACTCACCTAAGTGTTTATAATTATGTTGGCAAAATAAGCTAAATTGAATAAAATGTGATTTGAATATCATTCAATGTTACTGCATCCCTTTAAAATATCAACAAAATATTCAATATCAACTGTGCCCAAGCCAATAATGACCACTTTGTAAAAGCGATCCTTGTACACTGAGCATGGAATAGAAGCGCTATTACTAATGACATATTATAGATAAGATCTTCATCCCTCATTAAAATACCAAAATTGATAGAATAGAATCATAATAATAATTTTAAAAGGCAAATTTTAGAGAATATTTTGAGTGTATTTTTCGACACGCCCTGTATATTTCCTCACTATTAGTATTAGTGAAATTAAGGTTTTTAGGAAATGCCATATTGAATTTAGTGATCAATTAGATTTCTGCTTTAATTCTTTTAAGACTATTATTTAGACCTATTTGTTTCGAGGAGTTTCTAATTTAGTACAGAGAGGTGTGAAAGTCAAAAATCCAAGGTATTCAGATATCAGTTGTGACTTGAGAGCGAGGGTTTAGACTCGTGTTTATGACCGGACAGTAGATGTCAAGTTATGTTCTCTTCAAGACTCTTATAGGAAGGAGTGTTACAACCAAAAGTCTGTCCACCCGGACATTCAGTGTTTGACCATAGTACCCAGGGAATATTACCTTCAACGCCGTGTTAATCTTAGAATAATAACGACAGTGACACTGAGCCACTGTTTTGCTGCAGGATCGAGACAAGAACAATCTAAAGAGGAAGCTTTGATGATATCACCTTTAACAGGTCAGGAATATGAAGAAAATAGATTATTCAAAGAGAAAGACAAAATAATTTTATCTCGCTTTTTTAACGTGCCATCTCGCAATCTCTTAAAGCCATTGGTTTCCGCGTGTACTGATTGCTTTATCCGACAGGTAGATCATTATTACGCATGAGCCATGGAAATAATAGTGCGCTCCAAGGAATGTGACTCAAAGAAAAGGCGGGAAAGTAGCCGTGTCGATCGGAGTTCTGACTCATTCTTATCTGATTCAAAGTCTTGAAATTAAATCATTTATGAATTGTTTCTTAAACTTTCCAGATGGTTGTAATTATTGTTATCGCATCATTGTCACATAAAAAAAATTCTTTCATATTTCGAGAATAGCCTTGCAGGACAATCCCACCGAAGTATCTGTTTTTATATGTTTGTGTCTTATTAAAAAGATGCCTGTAATTCATTTATAACAAGATAATGCTCAAGTCTTTGGGTTCTTTAACGCTTCACTATAAAGTAAATAAGTTTTTTTTAACAGTTTATTTAAAAGTTCAGAGCTTTCTCGAGAAAACGTATATTATTTTTTTAAACCACGCTTTAGGCCTAAAATACTTTATGGGTCTATACGGCGTTCACAGCCTTCAAGTTATACCTTAATGATGCCTCTTTTAAAAGATTTCTACCACTGGGAATTATTTATAAAAAGAGGTTGCATTTCATTTTATGATCATCGTTAGGACACATATCTTCTGGGCAAATGTTTTTATCTATCCGAAGTTGGCTCTGCCTTCTACGGTTAGTACACCACCGTGACCACAGTAAAAGGATGTTTGACCTTTGAAATGTCGGCTATGAGTAGAACGAAATAGATTTTTCTACTTATTACCAATATCCTACAAAATGTTAGCTATGGTAATTTGTTATACAAAAACTAAAACTCTATTACAAATTAATTTAGGTAATTTCATATTAGCTCAATTTAAGCTGCGAGTCCTTAAAGAAAAGTACACGTATAATGTTATATATGAGATAAAAGAAAACAAAATTCAATATTTTTTTTTGCCCTTCCACAGGGTACTCTTTATTTGATAAAAAAAATAGAACAAATATAAACAATATACATCAAAATCATTGATCAATGAGAATAAACCAATACAACAAGATCAAACAATGTCTAAATATGTCAGTATACAATATAGATAATAGCGTAAATTCAATATGATACTATTATTATGCTTAGTCTTCATAAAAATATGTGTATGTATACCAAGATTATGGTGTATGGATTATGCTCTATAAAGCTTTTCAAATCTAATTATAAAACGAGCATTTTCCTCGTGCATT
The DNA here is from genome assembly GCA_940671915.1 of Paracentrotus lividus. Lineage (NCBI taxonomy): Eukaryota > Metazoa > Echinodermata > Echinoidea > Camarodonta > Echinidae > Paracentrotus > Paracentrotus lividus. Next base: position 7,825,695 of record CALNVZ010002100.1, read on the forward strand.
GAGGATATGTCTATGCGGTTTAGTTACCATCGTTCTTTTCTTGGTGATTATTCATTAGTGTATATAAAATCTATAGTTTTTTAAAGTCAAAACATTGCGAAATCAGGTATTATATAAACAATACGACGGTTTTTCATTAAACGGAAGGCAAGAAATAGATATATCATATCAGACGACAAAAAGTGAAAGTTCAGCCTAACGGTATAGGATAGTCTAAATTTAGTCACACTATGATCCATAAAGGTGCAAATAGATAGCCGGCCGTCTGCAGACAATAGGAAATAATAAAGCGCGCAACAAATCTAAGTAATCTTTTCCCATGATTTGGCAAAATTCTATCCTTCTTTCGGAGATATAGACACATACAAATGAGAGTATTGTAATGTGAGCAAGTATTTGGTGTTTGCAGCTGTGTTAGTGTTATTGAAAGTAGATCCACTCACTGTTATCTTGTCAGTCATCATGATCATCCCCGTTGAATCGAGACGAGAGACAATAATCATAATTATCATCGATGAAAATTAACAAATTGATATGTTACTATAAATATTTAAATTTCGCTAATCGGTTTGCTTTTAATTCCTCGTCACCCTAGTGACATCATGGGTATAGTGATTGTTAAGAAATGTCCTGTACCTTAAAGATGTTTGTTGTTGATCAGTTGTGATATTTCTATGAGATTAGATATGAATCCTTTGAATATTATCAAGCCAGTTATTAAAGTACTTCTCATGATGGCAATACAATCAAAATTGTGTTTTTTTTAAAGACGAGATATCAAATGGTTATCTCGGCTTCCTCAGCAGTATGTACTTTTGAATGCATCGTCAAGGGGTTCACATGTTTTGTAAAGGACTTCATTTATTTGTTGGGCAATTCCATGCTTTTGTTTTGAGTGTAAACAGATTTAACGGTTCCTTGAACTTTTTACACCAAAAAAAAAAAAAAAATAAATAAAATAAAATTTGAGCGGGAAAGTAATATCTCACACTACCCAGTGTTGTTGTTTTTTTTTATGGCTGTCATTTTTATTTATTTAGAAACTATACCCTTAGACTGTATTTTGCAAAAGTTTCAACGATGAATACCTGAGCTAAGATATAACACTCGACCTCTTGTTTTTAAATGATAATGGCTTGAAAATAAATAGTTTTACTTCACCCAAACCTATTCATATGTGACTATGTCGACCTAAGATATCCATATTTCGTTTTACTTAGTTTTAAGCAAGTATTCAGCTATAATAAAGTTGATAAGTCAAATTTGGAAGGAAAAAAAAAGTGTTACAATTTTCCCCGGTCTCCCCTATTATTTTTCATTCAAATTGTAAAGGATGTGTAATCCAGTCAAGTTAAGTCTTGGTTGTTGTGCCCCTTCTGGTACTACCTGAGGATCACCATCAATCCAGAAAATATCACTTTATTTTCGTGTCAAAAAGATGTAAAATGTTGTCAAAATGTCTCGTACGACACAGCACGGAATCGCCCTATTAATTTTTCTTTGGGGCCTATATATACCCTCCCCTCATTGAACCATCCCATGCCTCGAACCCCCTCATTCTCCGCCGAAACTGACACAGCGAAAGTATTGCTTTTATTAGACTGGAATTACCGGGCATGCAGTCAATCCAAATATTGTCGTTACAATTTGATGATAATATTGGGACTCACTCGTCAAAGATGAGCTATCTGTGTATCTGTCCGCTAATAGTAAATACGAGACATATTAAACCATGTGATAGAGGATGACACTGCAAGTTACCCGATGAGTAGTTGATAATTTGAGATGCTCGTATATTAAAAGAAAATATAAACACATGTCTGGGATGAAAAGGACAACTTCCAGATGCAGAACTACTTCTTATGAATATCTTTCTCTTTTTTTAAAACAAAATCTGTTTCAAAGAACATGTACATCTACGTCTCACTCTTAGTATAGGTTTTCCCGGTCAAGTTTAAACTATCTCCAATCAATTTATTGGTTTTATACTTCATGTAGGGGAGACCGGGGATGGAAGTTACACGGGTCAGTTGTTACAGTTCTCAGTGTGCTAAGTTGGAACAAGAGAGTTCGTGCTAACTGGCATCTATATACAGCCTACACATGGCTGTGATGAACTGCCGGTCGTGAGGTTTCTCCGTTGTTTTATTAAAAAGTAAATCAACAAAAACCTTTTTTACAGTTCCAAGGGAATTTTTGACAAAAATTAAAATTTGTAATAGTTCTTACTACTGAAGGCACATGATGATAGTCTGGTATTGTGAATATACTAAATGTATGTCACTAATATACCCCTGAGCCATGCCCTGTAATTTTGCCTAATGGCTTTACTACACTTGATTTTATGTGTAAAATCACCCATGGGGTAGGTTGTTACAACAACCTACCCCATGTCGATGTAACAACCTACCCCAATTACATTACACATGTAAAGTAATTTTGTTTCAATTTTCAGGTGTTAATATTTTGATATTTCTATTATTACTCTAGTCTATTCTAGAGCTCTACTTGATCTACTGTTAACGATACCAAGAAACTGGAAAGTTGAAACAAAAGTATGGTATAAGAGATTTACACATTGTAACAAATTACCCGTATGTTTACATATAGTAACAATTTACCCCGTATGGTGTAACAACTTACCCCGTATACGGGGTAGGTTGTTACGAAGAAATGTCTTCAGTAATTAAGCTGTAGTTAATTAGTGTTTACATGTTTTCAAGTTTTATGTGCTTCAGGTTTTAGCCAACATAATAGGCTAACTACAGACCCAAAATGGAGTGTGTGAGTACTTTCATTAGAATTATCTGGCCCAAAATGTGAATTTTGTAACGTCCATCCCCGGTCTCCCCTACTTTTGTTGGCCCCATTAATCAAGCATTTGCTTTTAGGGGCACCCTTATCATTTAAATTGTATTTACCATTGTTATTCTTATATGATTTGTATATATATATATATATATATATATATATATATATATATATATATATATATATATATATATATATATATATATATATATATATATATATATATATATATATGTTGATTTTAAATGATTAAATAAACGAATTGAAAATTGAATTTGACATTTCTTACAAGCACTTTCGTCCGGAACGTGATCGCGATTAAAAATCTAAATGTTAATCAAATTAACCGATACCTCCGTTCTATGAGGTATCGTCTAAATTGAATGAACATAACCGAATTTGATTGCAAGGAGTTTAAAATTGACCGGGAAAACTTATATTATACTTTTCCCCTTTTCACTTACAATTCAACTTAGTCCAAATTGTGTGTCAAATGAGGTTGATGCTACTTTTTACACCTGAAACTTTTCCCCCTTCTAAAATCAGATTACCATGCATATGCGTCTGAGTGTTATACTTTCCCCCTTTTTCCTTTGCAATATGCCTTGTGAAAAATAAATAATTCAGTATTGTTTCGGCCTAAGATAAGACAACAATCGCTAATCAATTAATTTATTTAGCGCTATGTTAATCATTTAAAACATTCATGAGTATTATCATATTCAAACATAATTATAATTCAAAGCCGCTAATCTTGATTCGCCTTTTCGAGCTGAATTAACCTGTGACACAAAGTTCAAAGGTTCGATTTTCTTCAAAAACTCGTTATTCCGACATTTTTTTTAAATTATGTTATTCCAAACTGGGTTCGCATTAACTCCTTGCATGCCACATTAACTTTAAGCATAAAAAAGAAGACTTTTCTCTTTAATTGTTAAAAATAGTATAACAATATTTACTTAGTATGAACTAAAAGACATTATGCCGCAGACCCGGTCCTAACATTATCAGTGATTTTCAGATCTTTTAGCCCAACCATTACAGAGAAAATGAATTATTACGATTGTATAGTTAATAAGTACAATTGTGACTATAGTCGAACTTGGCAGGCAAAGAGTTAAAAAAAAAAGTGAAATAGGGTTGATTTATCCGAAAGTGAAACAATGCTCTTTATTAAAAGATAATAATAATTAAGGTTCTTTAAATAAGAAATCGATATAACCTTATCACTAACTCTTTTCCGATATCATTTTTGGATAGGCCTAATAGAACCTTCAGAATGTTGAACCCTATTTTATTTTCGGAAAATGAAAACATTCGGGTTATTGCAACGACTTGTTGGTTCATTTTAAGATTAACGAACCTCCAGGTAAAGGGAATTTATGTGTTTGGAAAAACGGGCAGCTCTATCTAAATCTATATTTTTATTGTGTTTTCATATTTGTGGGATAAATCTGGATCATGAAAACTCTTACAATCAGGGTATATAAACCTTGTAATTTATACCCATATGGCAAGTCCAGTCTTGTTGATAAATTTCCTCCACGGTTTTGTAATATATCTTTATCCTGTTTTTCTCTAAAGGCTACGTATTGTATTTAGATATATATAACAATACAATTGAATATTAAGTGACAAACTGGAAGGGTTATTAAACTAACCCATTTTCAGATCCTAAATAACAAGCACGTGATATTATAAAAATGAATTCCTTAGCCATGTTAGCCTATACATGTACTAGGTTTCATCTAATATTATTGCGCTCCCTATTGATATTTGTTCTCTCAACCGTAGTAATGCACATGCATACAAACAAAAGTTATTGTTCTGAATTAGATTTTCATTAGTTTTATTTTTCATTTTTTATTCAAACATATTTTGCCCTTTTCAGCAAGCACAAAAACATAATAAACACTTAGTCCATGGAATTACAAAGATTAATAGATCTCGATATAATTTTGTTGACTGCACAAAAATCCGAGACCGTGCTATCCAGTAAAATGTGTGAAAACTTAAATGACTGCAGTAATATGTTCATCACAAGAAAAACCGACTATAATGTGACATGTCGGGGAAGAAAATAGCGTTAAAACGTCTTTGCTATACAGAGCGAAATGAAATCCTCCTTGTCCATGGCAAATACAGCTCAAGTGAATTGATCTTCTCGGGGACCTCTTCGTCTTACTCTTCTTTATAAACGAAATCCGTAAGCAGTTTTGGGAGAAATGTGAAATAGTTTATGATTTCGTCAACAGATGACCCTCACTTCCCAAAAGCCCAATATGTTGCATTATTTGGTTCTTTTTTCCCTCTCCCCTTGGTTTTCAAAAATGGGTCTTGTCATCTATTGCTCTTATAGAACATGTAGGAATGAAAAGGCCGGGGACAAGTTTTCCCTTTCAGAATCCGGTACTTATTTAGCTAGTATGGTTCTAAAATTATTTTCGTCATTTCAATAACACAGGAAAATTTTATGGAATGCCTTACAAGTCTATATTTGCATTAATATCTATATACTAAATTACTGAAAGAGTCAAGTATTCATAAACCTTTGTTTTTATCATGAAGGTATCTAATTTATACATGTCTATAATTCCATTCCACTGATATCGTCTATCATCTATCATCGTCTATCAAAGAGACCTGTATCTGTTTATTACAAATTTTGGTCACCCTGTTCAAGTAGGTGGTATGTCACCTGTCATGTGACGGGTTCCCTACCTTACTTTGCAACTCCGAGTATCTAGAGTCGCTGAGACATCGCCGCGACGTTTCCTGAGCGCCTCCGCGACGTTATAGGTAATTCGAACACGTCGCAGAAACGTCTCCGAGACGTCTCTGTGACGTCTCAGTCATCGCAGCGACTGCCGAGACTGATGCGACTTATCCATCATGGGAGTCTCGGAGACTTCTCATACACCAGTGCGCGTGTTTCTTTAAGGATCAGCGACTTCTTAGGAGTCGCGGAGAACATGGGGAAGTCAAATACGTGCATATTCATGAGATTTCTCGAGTTGCGGAAACGTTTCCGAGACTGCCGAGACTGGTCTGTTGCGATAGTCTCGTAGACGTCTTCTCTGGTGACATACCACTTAATGGGCTCTTGGTATTGTCAGCTTTCACCTTCTGAAATATCATAAATATGCCTAGTCAATTCCTATCGATTAAACAAGGTTCGAAGTTTTAAAAATAGGAACGTCATTGGATCCAGAAATGACGACAAACCACCAAATCCTTACTCTATCAGATTTCCCACCCACGAAAACTAAAGCGGTCCACTTCCTTTATTTCCATGGCATCCATTTATAAACGCTGCAATAAAAACATTGGTCACTTCCACTCAGACACATTAGAAAGATGTAAGTACGGAGGGCACATTCTTTTCTTAAACCACCCCTCACATAACCAAACTTTTTTTGGGAAAACTCTGTCTATTGACACCGGCAGCGCAAAGAGTCAATGTTGGATCGCCTCTGTGTTCTTAGAATGGGGAATATCTAAAGATAACATTATACTGTGCATGGACCATATGCAAAACAACAACAACAACAAAAGTTATTGGCTTTACTGGGATTTTATTTATACATTTACTTTTGAATTCAATTGAGTACTCTTCTATTCTTTAATCGTATAAAAATAACGAAACATATCCCAATATCAGAAAAGCTAGGGAAAATGTATGAGCAAAATAATTGTAATGAAAGAAATTTCTTGACTTTATCCATATTTACATACGGCCCAATATTAGACCTGACTCCTTGGTATCCCCTGAAACCTAATTCTATAAGTGTGATAGAGTAAGGGTTAGGATTTCATATCATTGGTTCGAGCCTCGGTACAGCGTTGATGCCCTTTTACAAGACAGAAATCTACTATGTCGCGAATATTTCTTGTTTTACAGTGCTGTCTCTAAGATTCGAAGTATGATATTAAAACAGAACATTTGGTCTAGTATACAATAAAGAATTCCGACTAAACCTGCCTACATACCCACATCCGTACAAATAATGGTGACTTTGGAATTGCATTTCTGTTCTTGTTTCAAAATAGATATCCGGGCCTATAAGAAACCTTCACAAGGCTTTGACCCTCTCGGCAAATAGCAGACGACACCACCATAAAATTTACTTTCTCCTCCTCCACATACAACCAAACCATACGCAGCCATTCACCAACCGAATAACATTACAAGGCAGAAAATATGAATCGTTATCGAGTTCAGCCAAACGAGTTAAACAAAACAGAACTCAACAAGTTTTTGGACGTCAAAGTCGGCATTAGGCGTGAAACATCGATAGAGGGTCATCTGACTCAACATTTGCCATAGTAACGCATCAGTTGGGTATTTTTTCATAGTTTGTCAACATCTTCCCGTCTAGTCCCAAGTGGCCAACTGCATACGTGTAAAGACGTAATTGCATGCATCGACCAACACATTCATGCTTTTCGACATAATGTTGAGAGTTTTCATCTGCTCAACCCTTTCTCTTGTGTTTATGAATAAAATAAAGAGCACATCACATCGTGAATGATGATGATGATAAGCATTGTATTATGAGTCTTCAGTCTTTGTACAAGCAATAAAGGCTGTTGGGGGAGGGAAGAAGAATATAGAGAACTTTAAACAAACCAAAACACCCAAACAAACAATTAAAAAAAGATAGATAATAAATAAATAAATGAATAGATAAATTAATTAATAAATAAATAAATGAATGAATAAATAAATAAATAAATAAATAAATAAATAAATAAATAAATAAATAAATAAATAAACAAATTAATTAATTAATTAACAAATAGATGAAAATATAGGTCTATGTAGGAATAAATAAATAAATAAATAAATAAATAAATAAATAAATAAATAAATAAATAAATAAACAAATTAATTAATTAATTAACAAATAGATGAAAACATAGGTCTATGTAGGTCATTTTTATATGTCTTTGCTACGTATTACAGTCATACATGTTACAGTACCCTCTAGCTTTTGAAGGTTACAAATAATACTTTTGAAAAGAGTTTACTTATTTACTGGACGTCTAGCTTTTGAAGGTTACAAATAATACTTTTGAAAAGAGTTTACTTATTTACTGGACGTCTAGCTTTTGAAGGTTACAAATAATACTTTTGATTAGAGTTTAGAATTAACTGGAAGCCATAACGTATCAAAAGTTATTAATTAGTATTACAGGAGCCGCGGAGAGTACTTAAAAGTGTGTGTGTGGGGGGGTGGAGGTGAGCATGCGAACAAGCATAATCTGAATGATCATTGCCTCTTTATTAAATGTGACATGAACTGGAAAAAAAATAGTTGCAGGGGCTGTAGCCCCTCAGTACCCCAATTCAACGAACTCTGTAATTAGCAAACACAACCCCCCCCTCCAAAAAAAAAAAATATTTGAAAACCCCCCATAAATACATTAATGTTCTTACCATACGTGCTGTGGCAGCGCAAGAGGCGTGCGCCCCTCTTTTTTCTTCTCAGAATTACACTTTGGGAGATACAATGTATAGTTATTAAAGAAAGAAAACTGCCATCTGCGCCTCTTTATTTTCAAATTTGCCGCTTGAGGCGCCCCCTCTTTTTCCAAATCATAGATCCGCGGCTGACTTGTGCCGGGGTTCTGAGTTAGATTTTGCTGCAAACAAATCACTAATCGACAAGAGAATTATCTATAAATTATTGAGTAGGTATTGCAGTCAGAATGAATGAAAGTGTGTTGACTTAATTGAGGAACTCGTTACCGCAGCCTATGACTGATATCCAAACTATATTCATCAAAACAACAGATACGCTTTTTGCTTCCCTTGAATAGAATGAAAGTACAAGATAGAAAGGAAGTTTTTCTGTCATAAAAACTGGAAATGTTTACTTTTTACCTTAAAATAGATATGCTATTTGTTGACAATCTAAAAATATTCGGTTACTCATTACAAACTAATAATAACAAATAATGATGGATTAAAAGTTTGAACCACTTGAATGGATGTCCTATAGAATTGATGACTTCATGTCTGTCTCCCATTTTCATTGACATCATTGTCGTCATGTAATTACGTCATAATACACTGTTGCTCCTAAAGCTGGACTGTACTGTATTATGACGATGTCATTTATTCATGAAAGTTGTTCAAAAACTCTGTTGATCAATATCTCCCCCACAATAAAAGTCCAACCAAAATAAGCATTTTACAATATAAAACAAACAATCTACATTAAAACAATAAAATTAAGTTTTGTTTCAATACTTGAAACTTTGTCAGTTAATTACGAAATCAAAAATTATAGAATCAATCTTTATATCATTATTGTGAAAATTATCGATTTTATCATCACCACCATCACAAATCAAACTCCCACTAGTTACTTTAAAGCAAAATTAAGCCTTTCTATTTCAACTTGAATACAAAGTGTTTTAGCAGCAAATAACTTTCCTGTATAGAGACTTTGTTTATTCGCAATATATTACTTCATAATTGTTGTAATCAATATTGGAATACCCATTTCTAAAGGGAATGAAGGTAATACTATTAATGTCCTTTCTGGAGTGTAGGCCCTGCCAAATATTCAACTCCCACGGAATTCATTTCCGCGGTTGACTGACTATCAACTGACGCACTTCCGCGCGTAAAAGGGAAGGTATAAAGACAGGAAAAAGGGAAAATATAGGGAGAGTAAGGTTATGAGAAATAACAAATGGAGAAATATAGGTAGAAGGTCGGAGACGGACGAAAAGCTGCAGAGAGTTGGTATATACTGACACACGAGAGAGAGAGAGAGAGAGAGAGAGAGAGAGAGAGAGAGAGAGAGAGAAGATAGAAAAAAAAAAAAGGGGGGGGGTATAATGAAGTTGACCAAAAAAAAAATCACTTTTAACCTCTGCAAAAGTCTCTTTTTATTTTGTATTTTTTCATTATTATTATTATTTATTTTTTTTAAAGATAAATCTGTTTGAAGATTTTGCATGTGACATATATATTATATTTTGTTGAAAGTACACTGTTGGTTATAAAAGTTGGATATTATTTTTTTGTTGCTCCAGCCACATCATTTGCTCTGGCTTTATTTATTGAATGTGTTTGTCCCCACTTTCACTTTTCGGGAACCTTATATCTTGAACGTTTCCCCATGGACGTCCATTATTTCCCAAATCATCCCCGGTGATCGAAAAATAAAAAACAGTTTTTCAACCCCCACAATGCCCATGTTTGCAATTTTATCTCATACCATGTTAGTCAAGGCCCCATCACTCCTACCCTCACGAAACGCGTCATGTATAGTTGGTATTGTTCTTTAAAGGGAAATTATCCCCCCAGAGAAATTTAGCTTCAGTGAATGGAGACAAACCCCCAAAACCTATTGGGAAAGTTTCAGAAAAATCAGGCAATGAATAAGAGAGATATGAATTTTTAGATTTTGAGATCACTTATGATATGGAGATCCTCCAATTGGCAACGCGACCATGATGTGTGATGTAATGCAGGGAGATCTTTCCCATATCTATTGTACACATTGTACTAAAATCCTCTTTTTTCTTGATTCTAAAGGGAGAATAAAGAAACTTTTTATGGGATGACTTGTAAATATATGAAAGTCATAATAAATCATGAAAAGAAAAGCTGTTCTATCGTTGGAATGAAAATAAAAAGACATTTTGAATAGTTTTTGTGCGCACCATATGGGGAGTTCTCCCTTTGTGACATCACAAATGGTGACCGCGTTGCCAATGGGAGACTTCCTATGTTATAGTAGAGATCTCAATATTCAAATACTCTTAACTTTCTTATCATTTATCCAATTTTCACCAAATCTTCACTAATGTGCTTATTTGATTTTTCTGCATCCACAGTAAGCCAACTATCTACAAAGGGACAATTCTCCTTTAAATTATATCTAGGTTTATGGTTACAGGCTTACGTCTAGGGCCTATAAGTCTCGGGAAGGGCCAACGTTTATTTTGATTGGGGTTCAAAATAGATTTTATTCATTTTTACGACATGTAAATTTCTAACTTCCCCAAAATATATTGTAGAATCTCAGCAAAACATCTCACATTATTTTGTGAGATGTTTCTTGAGTCTCCGTGACATTTTATGAGTACCGGGGAAAATCTAACATAACAGTTTTTCCCGTCACGGAGAGACGTCTTTACAGGTGACCGTGACGTAGGCCTGTCACCTTTTTAGGCCAAATTTTCAAGACTTTTTTTCCAAGTCAGAAGCCTCATGGCCGATTAAAAGATCGTAAAGTTAAATCTCTCACTGGAATGATTGGCGACTGAAAATTGTCCATTTGTTATCTGGCTCTATTTCCCGGGTCCAAATACTATATTGCTTTCTTTCTTCTTTTCTCCTTGTCCTCCGGCTTCCGCACCTCACTCTATTCTTTTTTGTTTGTTTATTGTTCAGTTCTTGTTGACATTGTTTAATATATGCGTTTGATTTCATACTGAAAAATCTTGTTTATATTATATTTGAATGTACTTCGGATATGTTTATATTGAATGTTTATATTATGTTTGTAGACGGAAAATAAATTGAATCTTGAATCTTGAATCTCTCTCTCTTTTCTTTTCTTTTTTTTTTTTTACTCCTAGTTTCCCTCTTAGTTCCCCTTTATCTCCTTTTTATCAAGTGTGCCGCCAATAGGGCTCCCAGATCCGCCTATAATAAATTTGTAAATAAATAAACCATACCCCTTTGAATTTGAAACAGTTTTGGCAAATTCTGCTGTACCGCTATCCTTTAGTTGACGCCATCAACGCCTTGTGATGTTGCGCTTTTTTTTGCAAGCTCGACTTTTTTCTCGCAAAATATGAGATTATCACCTATCGTGAATCACGAGACTACACGTTGGCAGAGATCACAAAAAAAATGGACCCGTCATCGGAGGTAAGATTTGGGGTTTAGAGGGATAGATTGAACTTAAATATTTAGTAAAGCATTATATTCGTATTGCCCAGGTATCATATGGAAGATCTTTTAAAAATGAACGCTAAGTAAGCCTGGATTAAAACATTTATGCACCAAATCATTCTAGTCGATTCTTATGTGGTCCCATATGCTGATAAATTTGTTGGAAATGAATTGTGTTGAAGTTGCACTCAACATTGACAGTTCAAATTGATCTTGTACCCTTGTATACAGTGGGAATGGAATAATTATAAAATACCTTTCTTATGTTTTAATAAAATATAAGATGGCAAATGTGTTGGACAAAGAAGAAAGGCCTAAAGTTTTTCTTGAAGTTCATATTGACATCGCTCTTCCTAAGTTATAATACTAAAGTTAAAAAGTGTTCTAACACTAACAGTAGTGCTGTGCCGATCCGATGATCGAGTCCCCGATCCGATCGATTTTCCCCCTTTTCTTAAATCTCGTTCGATATTCGATCTTAACAATATCGCGCTCAGAATTCCAAGGACACTTTGCTACTCAGCGCGAATAAAATTTTGCAAGAGATACAAACGATGATGACATGATGATAACGTCTATACCCGCACTGGATTTGATCGTGCGGTAATGTAGCCTTTGTATGTCGGTCTGCAAGAGAATATGTTACACACATAAGAGCAACGACGTGCGGTCGGATGCGTGTTTGTGTTGATTTTATGGTTTACTGTTTCATGGGTCTTCAGCCCATGCCCTGAGATGGTGAACACTCAATTTTCAACACGAAACTCCCACATTCCAAACAAACCGGCGGCAAAATGTCCGCGCGCGCTCTCGGAGCTCATGTTAGTATGTCGTGAATATTACGATGCTGTGTTGTAAACCTGACAGCATGAATATATTGGTAAGGACTGAAAAGATAAAACAAAACAAATAGGTTGTAGAATGTCGACGGTTCGCGCGGCATGCAGCGGCTACGAGCGGGTTGTGTGCACTGTCTGGCAGCCGAATAATATCACATTCGATCATGATAGATTCGATTCTTATTAGTGGGTTAGAACATACGAACAGAGAATTAGAAAAGGGGAAAATCCGTCGGATCGGAGACTGCGATCATGGATCGGACAGCCTACTGTTAGTGTTAGACACTTTTTAACTTTCCCAGATACTCTCAGATAAACCTCTTAGAAGGATAGTTCAAGCATGAACTTCAAGAAAACACACTCTCTGCTAGCTTTCTTCTTGTCAACACATATTGCCAAATTCTTGATCATTATATAATTAAAAACATAAGAAACGGGCACTATTTCATCTCTAAATCTATCATCCAAAAGTTCCCACTGTATACAGACGCGCTACAAAGATATCTACAACATACCGAACATTGACTGTCCATGGGTCTGAGTGATCAACTTCAAACCAATATTAAATATTCTACAACAACCCAAATTGTAATCAGCCATTGACCACATGCAAGAATCAGACTGATTCGAATGAACATCTCTCGCGTGCATAAATTTTTAATCCAGGCTTAACTTAGCGTGTCATTTTTAAAAGATCTTCCATATCACGCCTGCACACCTAGAAACTGGGGCCAATAACGGGCGGATATTATGCTTTCTAATATTTAAGTTCAATCTATCCTCACTAAAACCCCAAATCATTACCTCCGAATGACGGGGGTCTTTCACCCATTTTTTTTCGTGATCTACAACGTTGTCCATCCGTGAAATTCACGATAGATGGATATCTACCATACTCTTTTGCCGCACATCGAAGGAGAAAAAGTCAGGCTCTGATTCGGCAAGAAAAAGACAGCAACATCACAAGGGCGCCTATTTCGATAGTTGAACAACCGATCAGAACTAAAAGACGAGAGCACAGGTCTACTTCAACGGACAGAATTTGCCAAAACTTGTGAATTCAAACTTAAAGGGATGTGCTCGAGGGAATTCTCATGTATTCTCATCAAATTCTTTATATATAGGCGTATCTGG
>CALNVZ010002100.1:7841712-7875442 GCA_940671915.1 Paracentrotus lividus
AGAGAGCATATGTTTATGGGAAAAATCGTTGATGCTGATACCCAGCACCGACGATTGCCTGGGCCGCGGGCTGGCTGCAAAGGCGCCTTCAACACGCTCGTGTGCACTGTGCTGAAATTATCGCTGGCCGATCGGGCAAGTGACTTGAACTTTGCTTGCGCCCCTGTTTTCACTGCCCGGGCAAGCGGGCAACGGTTTGTCGCGCCCTGCTCCCCCATGTCTACCCTTCACCTATCTGCGACTGTGGGATGGACAGGGAGACCGTTGAGCATGTCTTCCTCCACTGCTCTCTCCACACCCAACACAGGGAGAACATGTCCCACACAACTGAACTAGGGTACATGAAATCTCACACCCCATATCATCTTCGTGACATTTCCATACAAACCTTACTGGGCACCAACACTGAGCTGTCGTCGCAAATGAAAAATATCATCAAAACATCTGTGATATGCTTCATTGCAACATCCAATGCCAACTTCTAGCCTCCAACAGTTTAAGTTAAGCACCTTGCAGATTATAAACCGAGTGACAATAATACCAAGTGACCACCAAGGAGAACAATTGGGTGTGAAATAGACCCACAACGAACAACAACAACAACAACAACGACCCTCTCTCTCTCTTGTATCCTTCCTCCGCTCAGATTGGAAATTGTCGGCACTGCCGAATTTTAGTGTTGGGTGGTAGTTCCGGTATATATATATGTGCAGACTGGGGCTGATAGATTATAGTAGTTTGCGTCGGGTTATGTGTAGGTTGTGTATAAAATAGACCACCCAAAATGCATTGTCCTCTACCTCTGTACATACGAGCTTGTAGACCTTTCGTTGTGCACCTGGAAAGACAGGGTCTTAAAATTTACTTTTGCAGTCTAAATTCATATTTTCATCACTAAAGAAATATAATGAATAATAACTTATTTAAAAAAACTTTTATCAGCCTATAATAAATGTATAAAGGAGCCCCCAAATCCATGAAAATGTTCCTCTGTTCTGTCTTCTCGCGACATCTTACGGCTGCCATTTTGACTCATGAATATGCACAAGTATTGGGAGCTGTGCCTCTGAAAATGCAAATAAGAATCTGAAATCAACACAGAGGCTTCTTTGCAATACAACCAATCATTTAAGTTCAAATATTATGTGATCCTGTTTTCTTACGCTGAATAATCGGGTTATTTGCACATATGCGACTATGGTGCCTTAAATGCCTCTTATTCTTATATCTAGTCACTTTTGTCAGATTTTTTTGCTTAAAGTAATTATCGTGGACTACTCTAACATGGCATATACACACAGGTAATTGGATTTAGTTGTTTACTTGATTTGTTGCATTTAAGGCACTGGTCGTGTCACTCACGTTTTGGATGTCATGTCACTCATGACACATAGAGGTTGACCATTTTCCACACAGAGAAGGAAAGATTGATAAGGACAATAAATGTCAGAGAGGTACACTATTCATGTACATATACCAGCACTTATGGTACACTTAGAGATCTACTTGGGCACAAATCCAGCCATAATTATAACCAATAATGTGTCACTCACACACAGTTTTTTAATTATAATTTCCAGGACCAATTTTAAAGTCAAATTCAACTGGTAATGTCACATGCCACTCCTACATTATAAATAATATGGTAGTCATGATCCATTCATAACCTACAAGTGCGAAGATATACGCCCTTCTATCAGTCCAAATGTCGTGTCACTCACGTTTGAATATGACCAAATGTTCCTCAGAATATATGATAAATTGAGCCAGACAGCTATTAAAAATTCACATGATGCCCTGGCAGGATTTGAACTCACGACCTCTAGATTGCTAGACCAGCATCATAACCACTAGCCCACCGGATTGCCAGTAGCAATTAAGGTACTCCATAGCGATCAAGGTATTCTGGGCACTCCGATGGTCAAGTGGTTATGACACTGGTCTAACATCAGGAGGTTGTGGGTTTGCATCCCGCCCGGGCAGCCTATGATTTTTTTTAAAACTCTCTGGCTCCAATTTATCACACAGCAGTTGAGAGTTTTTCTACCGTTGGAGACAAATAAATAAATTTCTTGTTTTTATATTTATGTTTGATATTCATGTGTATAAAATAGTTTGAACTTTGATCGCTACGGGCACTCCGGTGGTCTAGAAGTTGTGATGCTGGTCTAGCAATCCAGAGTTCTGTTTTGTTTAGCTTCTCTATGATTAGCATGTTTGGTAATAAATTCAATTCAGTAATATGTATACAAACTTAAATATCTTATATATCTTATATTGAATGAAAGTTAATTCCTTATCAAGTTTTCGGTGCATGGTTGCAAGTAACCTCAGCTGATAACAGGGGCTTGATCTTTTCTCTCGGAAGTACTGCCGTCTACCTTTAACATAGAGGATGTTCTTTAAAAAAAAAAGGGTTACCGTATTTCAAAGGCCAGCCATTTACAAAATGAAAATTTTGAAATCATTTTGGTGAATTGGGATAAAAAAGCAACTCCCTGGCTTTCATTTGACACCTTGTTTGCATCAACATTGTCACAGGTCACATATTTAGGGTTCTTCAAAGGTAAAGAGTACAAAACCCACTTTTTCCACTTTTGAAGTTTGTAGGGTATGAAAGCAACTTTTTGCAGGTTTTTAGTTTCATTATTCTTTCACACCAAGTGCTATCTCCTCTCCTAAAGAAGTGATCTATCTGGCCATGAGACTTGTTCACTACTTTGTGTCTTTGGAGTCGTGGATACCCACCGTGACGTCTCCTGAGTCTCTGAGGAGAAAAAGTGGGTTTTGTACTCCTCTCATTTGAAGAGCTCTAACTCTGTGACCCCTGATGATGTTGACGCAAGCAAGGTGTCAAATGAAAGCCAGAGAGTTGACCTTTTATCCCAAGTCACCAAAATGGTTTCAAAATTTTCATTTTCTAAATGGCTGACCTTTGATCTTCGGTTATCTTTTATTGGAACACACTGTATATGTGTACTCACAGATTTTAGTTGCCTGTGGCATACTTTTGCACCAACTATATCTTGACATACATGTACGTGGTTGACCTGGCACACTGATAGCAAGGGGATTGCTTGATTGATAGCTCATCCGGCATCTCGTAAAGAAATTAATGCAATTTTTAAATTTCGCATAATTTAACATTAATAATTTTCTTGTCAAAATTTCAAAATTCTCTGTAGTTTGGTGAACCGCATACCAGATGGTACCAAAAAACAAAAAACAAAAAAACAAACAAAAAAGAATCAAAATCGGTCAACAAATAAAGAAGTTAAAGAAGTTCTGACTTTGAAGAGTTCAAATATGCATGTTATTTTATTGTAGGGTTTTTTCCCCATGATTTTTCAAATATTTTGATCTGTAACTTCATATGACATCATCCTATCCCTTTTCTGAATTATTTTTTTTGAATTCTTCAGGCAATTCTCTTTCAGAATATGTAAATGTATACATTTATGGGTATAGGGTGTCAAATATTAGATGAAATCTTTCAAATTGAATTTAAAAAAAAAAAAAAAAAAAAAAAAAAAAATAAATAAAAAAAAAAAAAAAAATCATTTTTTGTTGAAATCTGTATAAACCATCATTAAAAACAAATAAGTGGCATAACAGATAAGCAAAATATTGTTTTTGCAGAATTTGATGTTTTTTTTTTAATTATTTTTTTCCTAAAAATTTTGCCCAAAGAAAGGGTGACCTTGGTGTATTCTGAAAATCATGGGTAAATTACAAAGGGACGAAAAACAGGTTAGACGTAAGGGTAATGTGAGTTACGTTGCCGGCAAAGTTTTCTGTACACATAATATACAAGTTTATATTTGGCTTTATGTACATTAAATTCCAGCTTTATGGGGAGGAGGGGTAAGGGAAACCAATAAATCTCAAAGAGCAGTAAAAAAAAAAAAAAAAAAAAAAGAGTGAGTGTAAAGGAGATGGTAATTTGACGAGAGGTTCCTGTGATTAAACATGAAGAGGAAGGAAACATGGGATGGGGTCTGCTAGACAAACATAAGACAGTTTGTTGGAGTGAGCCATCTTTAAGACCTGGATTTAGTATGCAGGTGCAGGCACTTATTACAAAAAATAGGATATGCGATTGTTCTGTTTATTTGTAAACTCATTGGTTCCTTCAATTGATCATTTGTGTGAACTGATAAAGCCTCTTTAATTTTTTGAGTGAGATACATGTAGGCCTATAAAATGATTGGGATTTTATTTTTTATTTTTTTTAGATAAGATGATGATAATGAATAAAATAAAGTTTGTTTTAATCATGTTGCAAAAGTCCCATATATATTGATGCCTTTTATGATGCTAATGACTCTGTAGTGCGCTAGTTCATTGGCCTCTGCATGTTTTATTTTGTCTTTGTACAAACACTGGAAATGTTGTAAGAAAATTGTAACAGTGAAAACATAGTGAGAATAATGGCTGTTTATGTTTTGTAGGCATGTGGAAACCACAATCCACCTGAGATGTACTTTCAACCATCAACCATACTATAAACCATGTTTTATGTGTCACCATCCATTCAAATTAATTCAAACATTCATTAATGAGCACCAAGAAATATTTATATGGCTTTCAATGTATTTTTCTGTATTTTTTTGTATTTTTGAATTTGTAGGATTTTTCCTCAAAGTTTCTTGAGTAATACATGTATATATCAATGATGTGTGAAAGTCCAGTCATATTGAGCCTTGATCATTTTGATAGCCTTGATAATAAAGTTTAGAGATGCATTGACATACTTCTAATGTCCCCTTAAATGTATGCGTCATTGAGCAGTTTAACTTTAAAAGTGCTATATAAAAAACTAGATATCATTATTATTATTATTACAAATAATTTCCATAATATATGGCACCTGTAGGTATATCATTTATGATATATTTAACCACTTTCATTATGATCTTATCACTTCCTGAACTAGAAAATATCTTACTCTGTTGGAGACGAGTTATGGCTATAACACATGTTTCCCCATAAACCATAGCCGAATATATTTGGGCTCAGTCTTCAATGGGTGAAAGGGATTAAGTAATATCCAAATACAATTGCAAAACAGTTCGAAATGAATAAAATTCTATTGCTCTGACCACAAAAACAAACTACTGAGAGTTTCAGATCAAATGAAAGTCATTTACTATCTTAAAACAGTGAAATTTCAAACGAGGCCACGCATGATTAATTTACTACCGCTCTGATGCAAGCTTAGCATCCTGGTAGGCACAGGCTCTTGACACCCGGTTTTCAAAAGCATCTGGGAATGGGTTTTAAAATTTGAGTTTAAATTAATAGATATCTCGAAAGTAAAGCAAGCAATTAGACTGCAATTTTTAAGGAATACCAGACTCGCCTATGTGTTTGTAATCATGTTGGCAAAATGAGCTAAATCAAATAAATTGGAATTTGAATATCATTCAATGTTACTGCATCCCTTTATTATTATCAAGAATGCTTTTTAAAATTCCTAATTATGACATGTTTTTATTCTGTTTTTTTCCCCACACATTTACATTATGGTCATGCGTTTTTGTGTTACACCACCTAAATCTAAAAATCATGCACCTATCAGGATCAGAGTGTCATAACTTTTGAAATATTAAAGACCGTTGACGGAGTAAATACAACCTTACATCGATTGAAAGCTAAGTAGGCGTATAACATAAATACCCCCCAAAATAAATTCAATTTTCATAACAGTATTCATAAAAAAGGTGATCGAACTTCAACCAGGCCATTCCTCCCAAATACTCAAAAAGTTACCCCTAGTTAATGGCGCGGTTGATGACGTCAAAGAAGTTTAAGGGAATGCTAAGGCCAGGCATGATTGGGTTTCGCCTTTAGAAAACATGTTTGTATTGCTATGTCAGAACAAAGGACCCCATGTGTGCTAGAATTCTATTGTTATGAAATGAAAGGGCAAATTCATTCAGCATTTAGCATGAAGCATTCCGTTAACATTTTTTGACGTCATCAGCCGCGCCATTATAGTAGGGGTACTTTTTCGAGTACTTGGGAGGGATGGCCTGGTTGAGGTTCGATCACATTTTTAGTGAAATACTTTCTAAATGGAAGATAAAAATGCTTAAATTGGGAATTGTTGTATTATGAAGAAATATTAGCTTTTGTTTTATATGTAATTTGGGTTTTAATTTCTCGGTCCGGTCTGGGACTTTAACTCTAACCCTACAAAAGCATACATTTTCTGAAAGGAAATGTCCTGTAGATTCCAAAAAATGCCATCCACTACAATGTAGGGTGAAGTAGTAACATATTTTAATTAAAATATTGAATTTTTTGGGGCCCTAATTTTTTTTTATTGCAGCCCCCAATATTTTTTCCCCTTTGATCCAGGTCATAATTGCTCACCATATTTGAATTGCTCTTGAAATTTCCTTTCAGAAAATATATAGTTATAGGAGGGTTTCTTCATTTAATAAAACAATTCTTAACCGTAAAAGGGCCCAAATATTTTGGTCAACCTGGGCCGGGGAGGGGGTTGCCCCCTCCTCAAGATCTCAGCCATGGTGGGGCCAAAGTTTATAAAAACTTGCATGTTGGTGGGCTATCTTATAATAAATAAGCTCACAAAGTTTCAGGCCCCTATCTCAAGTAATTTTTTAGTTATCTGCATTTGTGTAATGTTGCTTCACATACAGCAGGAACTGTATTGAGTTACTTTATGTACAATACACAGTCAATGGGGAAATTGTCATTTTAACCACGCGCAGCGCGGCGATTTTTCGGAACTGCGCATTACCAAATGGCTGGAACTTTATAATTGTGGTGTCTAAAAATGCATGAGACTCTAAGCTATAGATTCCTAAAAGCTCACAGCACAAAAATAAATATCCATAAAGTTATCATGGTTATGATGTTTCGAATGCACACGAGGGTGCGATATCCATTATTCTTTGTGTGTACCTCTTCCCCCCCCCCCTCAACCACCCTTGCCTTTTCGTATTCTATCGCTTGCCGTGTCGCTATTTCAAGTGCAAGTACATTCAAATTCACAGGTCTGATAGAGCTTGCATTCAGCTTTCAAATAACACCAATTTCATGGTAATATCCCTCTATTTAGCCAAGATATCATACATTAACTGAAACAAAATTTGGAAAAGCGTAACAAAACCACCCTTTTTGGGTGGCGAGTTCAAAACACATGGCCTTATAGCAGTGATAGTGAAGGAGAGAAGGAGGAGGTGGGGGGGGGGTGGGGTAGGGAGGAAGGAGAATGATTTTTATCTCCCATGATTCATTATTCCAGTGAGACCTTCTCTCCTATCGACAGTATTGTCAGGTGCACTATGGGAAATTGTGAGTTGATTGCTTGGTGTTAACATGTATTCAATTAAGAGACTTTCACACCTAAAATTGAAGCTATTTAGAACGTTAAATAGGCAAGATGCTTATATTTTGTGTAGACATTTAACAAACTTGAATGACCTTAGTACATTTGTACACCCCTCTCCAGTATACTAGTCAAATTATGAAGGATAATTTTAATAATACAAATTAGATAGCTATGGTGTTTGTCATTCTAAAGCTTAACCACAAGAACATTGTGATCTTGAGAGGGTTCTCAAGTGTATAATACATCAATAATAACTTATTGACAGCATTCAAAGAGAATTTAGATATTGTAGTTTGTACATGGATAAACATCAGCGATTTGTTTCAGGATTAAAAATATAAAAGTTGAGGTGTGACTGATACTTGACTTGTCTCACTGTATCTCTAAAGCTGTGGTCACATCCCGTCGTACTTGTGCGTGCGTGCAGTCTACGTGCAAAAACGTGGGTAAAATTTGGAAATTTGTACGTCATGTATGTGGTGAGTACGGATTTGGTACGGATTTGGAGTACGCAGTCTACATGACGTAGAACTTTAGTGCAGCGTTGAGAGCTGCGTTCACCACTTCTCCCTCCGTTTACAGAAAAACGTAGCGACCTTGGCCTCCAAAAAAAAACGTACGTCGTCTTGTGACCAGGGCTTTATGAAGAGACAAACCAGCACAGCTAGTGTATTGAAACTGAGGTGTGACTGCTACTTATGAAGAGAAACAAAAGAGAGATCTTCAGGGAGAAAGGAGGATAAGATGTGATGTTATCAGTAGGAAGGTATTAGTGCAGCACAAAAGCTTGAAAAAACATGCCATGTGCAATTTATTGTTGACAGTTGAGTGTTACTCACAGCATTCACCTTTGAGAGATGTGCCATATTCTCTTCCTATTAGAGGAATATTAAACAAGGCTCATTATCACATTTTGCATTATGGGGATCATGAATAAAAAATTATATTATGATGGATATTTTAGATACAAGTAATCTCTTTAAAAAAAAAAGAAAGAAAAAACACAATTAAAAGAAATGGAATTAAATCTTTGATAATATACATGTACTAGTAGCTGACACAAAATATCGTCTGTTGAGAGCCAGAAGGGCGTTATTGCATCTTAAAGATGTTCCGTTGAGAACCAGATGGGCGCTATTGCTGTACAAAGTCAGTGGTAATAGCGCCCTTCTGGTTCTCGATGGAACATCTTTGATCTGTAACAGCGCCCTTCTGGTTCTCAGTCAACGATGTGAAACAGCACAAATTTAGCTTATAAATCTGTACAATTTAATTACTACAGGGCAAAGTAATTGACTTTCAATGAATATGAAAGCAGGAAAAAGACAATATTGGATAATATGCAGGAAGTTTATATTTTGAACATTCTAAGCCTTTAGAAGAGGGTTCAAATTTTTACAAATGTTGGAAAATTATATTGGATTATCCAAGAAACATTAATACTATCTTTTCTGCCCAAGTATTGGGCGGCCTATATTTTTTCAGTTGATATGATATACCTTGCAAGGAATCTGTGAATATGTTTCTCCTCATTGAAATATATAGCAACATATTTGAAAGACAAGTTGTCCACTGTAGTATATACATGCAGAGATGCCAAGTTCAGAGAGGCTGGGCATGAGATATTTCGCATCGTGTTTGGAAGCAGTGCGAACGTGGCGCACGTTATCATTTGTGCGTGCGCAATACTAACTTGTACACAAAGGATGCACATGTGCACGTATTAAGAGCTCTATCTTGCATAATAATAATAATCAGTTCTTTTATAGCGCATACCACATTGCTGAAAGCATGTCCCTATGCGCTTATGTCCCTATTACGATCGCCTGCATGAAATAATCGCACTCGCAGTGCTTGATGCGCGATAAGACTGCCCATTTGTAGGGTTTTGAGGCCCCAAAATGGTAAAAATCCTTAGTTTTTATTAATTTCTCCAGTTTTTTCTGAGGCGTGAGATGATGTGCTGAGGTGTGAGTCGCACGCCGGGGGCGGGAGACTTGGTAGGTCTGTACATGTACAGTGTACATTAAGAGTATGTAATCATGCTTTGTTGGATTAAGTTCAGCCAATCACATCCTAAGTTTTTTGCACCCCATCACCACCCCATCACATCAAATACACCTAGAAAATGGATGGAAATAGTAAAAGTAACTTTGTTTAAAGGCTCTCCCTCAGTTTTTCCTGTACTCATGATTTCACAATGTTGTACTTTCAAAACCTTTCTTGAATAAGTGAGAAAGGAAATGCAACTGGAGTAACTTTCTCACTATCTGTGCTATCAGGTGGAAACATAAGATGAGATATAACTTTGTTTGTAGGAGTCACTCTCTGTAATTGATTCTAGGTTTTCATTTGTGCCATGTGTTTGACATCAGAGGGACCTTTCATTTTTGAGATGTCATTCCCACCCAACCATTATCTATACTGCTAGCTAGGGTAGTTTGTTTTGGAATAAAACAAACAAATATTATGTGTAATGAAATCACATTTCCCAATACACTGCCCAATTTGAATACATTTTACGTTTTTGCAGATGTAGATTTTGTGTGATTTCAGTTGCTCTAAAATTTGACCATGAACTCATTTTTTATGTTAGGGCACACATGTGGCATCTTTTTGGACAAGTATAGGCCTATGATGTTAAATTTTTTAAATATTGTTCTGAATCATTAATGAAAATTGTGATAATCGCCTTGTGAACTTATAAAAAATGACATTTTTGCAATCAACCATTACTCACTGAAGCATGACATGATGATTCTTCTTAAAAATCGGTCACATGGTAGCTAATAAAATTACATGTACCTACACAGACATATAATTAGAAATTTTCAATTCCGTCTGGTTCAAAAAATTTTGGTATCTGAAATAGGGGGAACTTACTTTTTGTGTTGTGTTTATAAGAAAATATGCTATCTAATAAATTCACAGGTTTTATCCTCCCACAAAATCCACAAAAAATAATGTACCACAAAATGTCTACTTTTACAGTTCATTTGTCAACAAAAAATGTACATAGTACATGTTACAGTATTTTTCCTTCTCTTTTCCGACATTTACAACATACCTGGCAGTAGATGAATTCATTGTATCTATTCTTTTGCTTTGCATCAAATCACATTATCTTCTAACAAAATAGTTTCTTTATCATTATCATATTAGCCTGGAAATATATTTAAATGCCTTTTTTCCAAATATCTCTTTTCCAATTATGATATTAGACTTAAATCAACTCTTGACATGTAGCCATGAATCAATTTTCACTGATCTACATCCATGTGTAATCAGAGCAAATATTCAATACAAATAAAGGGGTAGCATGAAGAGTAATGTTATCAATTTTAAGAGTTAAGTGAAATTTCTTAAGACTTGTATATTTTTGTGGTGTAGGCCTACAACTATAAACTAAAGGCAAATATAATGGCGCAAAGTCCTGAGCTCATCTGTTACATAAAGATGGTGCTAAAACTAAGTCTGACAGAAAAATATTGGCGATCCGTTCCTTCTAAAATATAAAAAGTGAAAGTGCCGACTCATTGTCCAACTTATCCACTTGCATTCCTCCCTAGGGACATCCCCCTCCCAGCTAATGGAACAGGCCATGTGGCTGTCATAGGGCAAGAAGGAAACTCGTATTTCAAGGTGACACCTTATCTGATATAGGGAGGATGCTGGTTAGTGTTCAGGAGGGACCCTGTCCAAGTCGAGGGCCACATTGAACAAGCCATTGTGATCTTGAGAAATAATGGTCAAATATGACATCAATAAGCAACATCTAGTGTAAAAATGATATGTTGAAGTACAGTGTACGCCTCCTATGTATTCAACAGTTAATACAATAAAAGAATCTCAATCTTCAATATACAACTAGTATAGATCATTCACCAGAGACATGTACACGCCATCTAATATCATTTAAGAGGGTATTGTTAACAGTTGAAATACTTGACTGAGAGATTGATTCGTCCTTATAACTGATTTCTACCTTTAACTGTCCTCTTGTAAACAGATGAGGTCGCCTACATGGTGAAGTTATCGCGTCGCTACAACATTGAGTCAACGGGGCCGGATCTGGCCCTGTTCACTTTTACACAATTGAAAAGCCCTGGTAAGGGCTCATTTCTTAAGTATTTCCAAAAACAAAATTAAAAAACTGCAATCTAGAATAGGTCTATGAATCTACTTACTTTTACTAGAAATACTCTTGAAAGTGTGCTTAGATGCTTAACACCTTAAATCAGTCATTTTCGTAGGTAGACTGAGAAGCTGGTATCACTTTTGCAACAGCGTTGTGCATTCAGTACCGCACACAATTTATCTCCACCACTCGGGCGGGTATGGGTGACATCGGCCTATGTAGGGAAGCTGGGATCCGGCGGAACCAGATGAAATCTTCTTGGAGCATATCCCGAGACCGAAATAGAACTATTTATTGGTCAATTAAAATACATGCATCTACATCATAGGCATTCACACATAAATGGTCAAAAGTGCATGTACATGTATATTGCTTAAAATCTTGACAGTCATCTTTTTCTCTTTCTTCACAATTACTTCCAAGCTCTGTAACACAAAAGTTTTCAAAACCAATCAATTTCAAAATAGCTAAGGCCAATCAAAAACATTGATACATGCACTTTTTGATCATTAGCCAATTGCATACATAGAAATTTTCAATTGGTTGCAAACCTTTGTGGTACAGGGTCCTCATCAAATCAAAGAATAACTTCTTTTATTTTGACAGGACCCTGACTCTTTTTAAGATAAAGTTGTTCTAAAACTTTCCTATATATGTGGTTGTATAGGATAACCACATGTGAGGTAATATCAATTTCATTATTAGTTACATGTACCTCATAATTATCAATTTGTTTGATACGATGTAGATTTGATAATTTTGTTTATATTTTTCATTTTCTCTTTATCTCTCTTTACAGCTTGCAAGTTTGTACACAGTGAAGGCGGTGGCCATCTTGGACAATGATGGAGAGAGATTACTAGCAAAGGTACTTGTGCCATTCAGTTTCATGTATACATGTTACATCTTGTAGTTGATACACTAGTCTTCTATTGGCCTTAGAATGTCAGCAATGTTTCTTGTGATCTTGGAATCTATAAAGTGATTATTTGACAACAAAGCTGTAAAAGTATCAGCTGTGTTGAAATAAGAAATACCCATGAAGTGAAATTTGGGTTAACATAATAGGCAATTTCAAGTGTTATCTATCGTTATTTTTTTTAAAGGAAATTATATGAATAAATAGTTCAGTTATTTTGTCCAAGGCATAAAATGATTTGCAGCTTCTGGCATTTTCTTGTCCTGAATTATTTTTGATGTAATTTACTAGAAGTTTCCTTTAATGGTGCTCCATGGAAAGATAGATTTATACACAATTAATCACTTTTAATTTCACTTGATACTAAAAATTGACCTGTTCTCTATAATATCGTATTTGCAGTACTATGATGACACATTTACAACTCCCAAAGAACAGAAAGCATTTGAGAAGAACCTATTCAACAAGACACACAGAGCGAATGGTAAGGTTGGAAAATTACACTTTTCACTCCAGCATCTAGACATTTAGACCAAGTTGTAGATACTACTTAAAATGCAGATTTGGGACCTGTTTGTATCGTAATCCTTTCAATACATACTTCAGAAGCTAAAAAAGGGTAATAGTTGTGAAGTAAATCAAAATCTTTTCACTTTTGAACTTAAAGATTGGCTGAAAGAACTAGAATTGAAGCTGTGACATAATAAAATAATACATTCTATATGTGCCTGCACTTTGCACACTCATGTTAAAGGTTTCTTTGCAGAGCCTTAATGGAGAAGGAAATAGATCAATGACAGGGGGAGCAGACTGTCCCTTTCTCATCAGTATTTCTTCTTTGTTTACAGTATAGACGAATTCGGTTTGGGTGATGTTTTGTCATGGTGGCAGCCATTGCTGGGGGGCTTCCAGTGTACTACGCATGCTCCTTGTGCGCGTATGTATGCGTAACAAAGGAAATTGTACAAACACGCAGACATATGCACAAATGGCGTGTGCGTAGTACATTGGAAGCCCCCCTGCTATATGGCGGGCACGTAGAGGGCTCACTTCCATGAAACGCTTCCCGAATTCATGTATACTTCATGCTTGAGTACATCATCTTGCTCTTCACTGCTGTTTCTTTTATGTCTTTCATTTATCTTCATTTTACTTCATTGGAGGGGCCACTCATACCAGCATGCTGCCAATCCCTATTCCTGGGGATGGTGCAGTCCAGAGGACACTCAGTGGTGTGTGAAATGGCAAAGTTCATTGTGGCTTCCAGGGGGATTCAATGCATGCAATGTTTTTGATTTCCCCATCTTCCTTCCTGTGAGTGGAGGGTGGATTTCAAGGGGAATCTTCAGACGAGACCATGACGGATGGGATATGTTGACTGAATAGCAAGACCCCTTTTCTCTATCTCTCTCTCTTCCTTATTCTTCTGAAAAAAAGGATGAAATTTGCTATTTAGTCTTGAGAAATAGTAAGCCAAAAAATGTAAGAAAAGAAGAAAAAAGGTGTAGTTCATGCCTTTAAATTTGTCAGTTTTCTAAGATATTTTTGAAAGAAGAATGAACATCAACTATCATTGCTGGTATGTTCATATTGGCTGGGTAGGTCTTTATTGAACTTTATCCTCTTTAACATTTATTTATTTTCCCACCTCAAAGCAAGAGGCATACATTTAAAAGATGAAATATTAACAATGGTACAAAGCAATGTAAAATCATTGTGAGGGGATTCATAGCTGATGGCTTTTGGAAGCCCTGGGGTGACATAATTTAAGTAATTTGTTTAATTAGACATTCATTTCTGACAAAGTGAGATATCTTTATGAACGTAATTCATTTATACTTATCAAAAGACTTGCCATGTCATAAACAAAACATTAAGAATATATCAGCTTATTTTCCCCTTCAATCTTATCACATGCCAGCAGTTTCTCAGTTAACAAGATAACATCTTTTCTGCACATTCTAATACAATTCCATATTAATTCCTGAATTGTGAATGAAATAGATTAGAAGGAGAAAAGAGGGGTACATTGATTTATAAATTGGTTTCTCAATCATCGGGAGTTGGTTAAGAGATCGCCTTCTCTGAGTTCCTGAGAGTTGCATTGTGCGTAACGGCCCCTCCAGGCCAGTAGAGCATGAGTGTCTCTGGGATGTAAATGAGCCTTGAATGCCTGGCCCGCAGGCAATCATTTCTCATGACTCACATTGAGGGAAATGGTTATGTTTTCTGATTATCTTTCTCTCCTCCTCCTCTCTCCCTTTCTCTCTCTTTCACTAATTCTAATGTTCCTCTCTCTGATGTATTAGAGTGAAGAGAAGAAGTAAACAAGAGTAGAAATCAAATTATGTTGTGTAGGTTATGAAGAAAATAAATCTTTATCATAAACTTTTCTCTTTTTTTTCCAAAATATCGATGTCACTTTTCATCATTTTTTTTCTTAATTATTCACCTACATCCAAAAGCAGGGAAAGTAAAAAAAAAAAAAAAAAAATCTTTACAAATATAGGTAGAAATGCAGGAGAGAAAGAGAGATCAATTACTGCTATGATGTCATACACAGTTAAACTACTTTGACCTGTTAAAGAAGATACTGTGCTTAGTCAATTAAATGGTCAAACATAACTGGAAATTGAAATATGAAATATTTACGAATATCAAAATTACATAACCTTTTTGATGAGACAGATAACAGTGATTCAATAAGCCAAGAAAATGGGTAAAAACATTGAAAACTGGCTGAAACATGAAAACTGAATTCAATATCTTTATAAACTTTTTAAAATTTAGCACCTATTACATGCCAAGTCCAAAGGAGTTACTGTAAAGTTGTTAAAACTGCAAGAAAAGTGTCTGGAAAATGACGATACATGTATTCATAGCCTATCAAATAAGGCAAGCATCAAAAAGAAAAGTAGTAATAATGCACAGGATTTGTGTTGCATGAATGATCTAAAGTTGACTTTTTTGAGGCACAAAGATATAGGAAAAATTACATCCATTACATATTTATATGAAGTTTCACTGATAGGTGTAGATTCATCTCTGATAAATCCATCCCAGTGTTATTGCATGTATGTTTGCCAAAACTATTTTATGATCTTTTGAAATTCTATTCATGGAAATCATAACATATTCCCAGCTGGAGTTGCTCATAGAAGTCTATTTTCATTCATGTATTCTTTCTGGAAATGATATCTTCACTCTTATCGTCATTAGCCCTAAATCATGCAAACCTTAATAGCATAATTACAGGAGCTACAATTAGATTTGAATCTACAGTCTGTGTCAAATAAAATGGTGCAAGTGGAAAACATTTTTTTAACGTATGAAAATTAATCACATTTTAAAAGTGTTTGATATTTCCATAAAGTAGGAAAATCAGGCTTTCTCAAGTTCTGCAATTTTTTTCATCCCATTTGATGCTGTAGATCTTGAGATATGACCAGTTTTCTATAATCAAGAAAAAAATGTACTTTGCGCTTGCTTTTCTTTGGGTTTCGCACATAAGAGCCATGAATTCAGCGCACCGAAACAACAGATGTGTGTAATTTCGATTCGCTCGTTGCCACACAAAATTTTGCATAACTTTTGTTTTACAAAAGCAAATTATACAAAACAAAGTGCATCTGATATTCAGCAAGAGGAATCTTTTGGCTTTAAGTTGGTACGACATACATGTACACACATCATTTGAGAAGTTGTCATATCTAAATAATTCTTTCCCGACTGTACCTTTATTTTTACACAGACTGTATCTATCATATTCTATGCCACATAAATGTTTCAGCCTTTTGAGCATTAATATAAATTTTTGCTATTTTGTATCGCCTCCTCTTTAAAGGGGTTATATTTTTTATGGCTTTAACTCAAATCCTCTAAGTTAAACGACAGAATCAGGTGTGGACCTGTTTGCTTGTTCTCCAAACAAATATAAGCATGTATGTCTGTCAGCAGCAAGAGTTTCATTCCAAAAGGGACTAAATCCACTTTTGTAACTTCAGAGTAAATGGCATTTCTTTGCTAGTTTTTGTACAGGCATCTATGGAAAAGAGAATTTACAAAATGCAATTTCTTACAGTTGCGACCAACAATTAAGAAAATCATTTTGTTCAAAGACGGTTACGTACCTGAAAAATGTCCTGATATGAATAACTCCATTTTCATCAAAAGTTGATTTAGTCCCTTTTGGAATGAAACTCTTCAAATAGCCTTTGGGCAGGACAGGATGAGAGTTTGTGATAAGAACAAACCATGGAAAAGGTCCCCAATTCTCTTGGTAGCCAAAGAAAACCCAAGACATTGTTAGAAGATAATTAGTTACCCCCTGAGTGAGACAGCTCCGTGCTCGTGATCATCCTGATCAGGATAGGGATAATGTTCATGAAAAAAAAAAAAAAAAAAAAAAAAAACGTCTAGAGAGTGTATTTTAGTATTGCCCTTATAAGATGTTGTATGTGGTTGTCATGGGTGGATCTTATTTCAAAATAAGCCCAGACATTTGGAATGGATGTGTTTCCTTTATTTCAGCAATCATTAATTAAGTTGTCCACCCCTATCTTTGTTGAGGTAACTCTGGTTGTTTAAAAGTCAAACAGAGCATTTTATTTCTTCATGTTGGTCTTGAGTTCCCCTAGGACTGTCTTAAGTAGGTTGCAAGCTATTTCAAGATATTGATTTTGAAAACTTATCTTGTGAGTAGTGTTTATGCTCAAAATGAAATTGTGATATTGTAAAGATACAAGTACTTCCTAACTGTGTGGCAATTTTTATGACTCTTTCACCGAATTTTTTTGCTGAATGCATTATATTGTAGTGATGTCGGTCAGTCCATCCTTCCCTTTATTATGATATCTCTAGAACCACAAGTTTGTGAACTATGAACTTAATTATAGTATAATGTATCATCAAAGGAAAATGATCTGATTTATAGTTTGGAGTCTGTATGACCAAGGTCAAGGGTCAGAGAGGTCATCTTATGAAATTTTAGAAAATATAAGTATCTCAAGAATTGCATGAGAAATTAAAGAATATAGAAGAATGGTGAGGATGAGAAGAAAAATATAGAAAATAGTTACTTTTAATGAATGTAAATTGAGGGAGGAATATTCGCTGTGACTTATTTCATGCCTATATAACTGGAGGGAATATTATTAAACACTTTCTCATCTTAATATGTGCATGTCTTTTCCTTTTCTTTACAGCTGAAATTATCATGCTTGATGGAATGACGATAGTCTACAGGAGTAACGTTGATCTGTTCTTCTATGTGATAGGCAGTGCCTCAGAAAATGAGCTGATTCTTGTCAGTGTACTAAACTGCCTTTATGATTCCGTCAGTCAAATCCTTAGGTAAGTATGATGGAGATGAAGGTACGCTGCTTGTGATTGAACAGAAGTTCCCTTCAGTCCCTATCTTGTAAGCTTTCAGCTAATCATGGTTTAGCAATTCCTGTAAACTATCAAAAAGTGCATTTTGATTGGTTAATCTTGAAGTTGTGATTAAACACAACCCCAAAATCTATTTTCCCAGCAATACCATTTTCTTTTCTAGAGATCTTTCTCAAAGGGTTTTTTGTGTAAATACCTCAGAAATAGTAATTGATAATTAATTAAAATGGTCAATTCAATAGAAAGACTGAGTTATTGCTTTTGATATTTTGCCATTACCAATTTCTTGCCCATTGTACATCATTGTTCTGTGGACCAATTTAAGCAGAATATGATAGGTGTAGATGTTGCATTTGCATTACTTGCTCGAGTCCATTCCTCCTTGATACATATAAGCAAGATTTTAATACATTTATCTGGTTTCATAGCAACAACAGAAACAAGATATAACCAGTTAAAGAAGTTTGGGATTAGATAAGATACACAGGGGCTTAATAACTGCTCTTCTATCAGAAAGTAGGGGTTTTTTTGTTTTTTTTTTGCTAGATGAAACAAAAACAAAACTAGCTTGAAATATTCATTTGTCTGTATCCTTAATCTCTGCCAAACTACAAACCCAAAGGATTTGGAGTGACTCATTTTTCAAATGACAAAAGAAAAGAAGCTGAGAATGACTTGATGGTATCATGGTCCCAGCTCTGCAACACGCATTCCGTGATTCCTCATTCTTTTCCTGCACTGCTTTCCTATCCTCTGCCTGACTAGTCCCCAAGTGTTCCTTGGACGTTCCCTCCCGTGAGACCTCCCCTTCTTTTTATAGTTAACAGACAGGTAGTGAGTGAGAGGTTTGATTTCACAGGTGAATTGCAGCGCACATGGTTCCACTTCCAAGCAACATGGCAGTGTTAATTGGCCATCCTTCTGCAAGAAGATGAAGATCACCTTTTCAGCTATTTTATTTTTCCTTCCTTCAAAGTAGGTAATACTTGAAGCCCAGGTGCAAGAAGGGGCATTCCCTCTCTTATATATATAATTCACATCTTCAACTATAAATGTTTGATTGATGATTAAAAGATTAAACTAGGCGTATTTTGAATATTATCCTTTTGTCTGTATCAGTGCTGCATGCAATAAAGATTGTGTAGTGCGGAAATCAGTATTTATCCTCTAAAACCTCATAGCCTTTTAATCCAGGAATTCACTTGTCTCACAATCTTATCTCCCTTTATATCAAATTGTGTTTTCCATTGTTCCATTACATAGGGAATATTGCGGTTCTCTGTTGTCTTGCTATCCCAATTTTTTATTGAAGGTTTCCTCGGGAGCACCTTCATGCCAAACTTTGACTCTTGAAAACTTCATTTAGACATGTGTCTGTTTGTTTATAATGTCTATTTATATTGATCTTAAACTGTATTTTTCAATGAAGCCAGGTAGGATTTACTTGTTTCCTTTTTGATGAAAGACTTGTATGTAGAAAGTCAAATTTGTTTGTCAGTTGACCTTGCAGTTGTTATAAAACATAAACATAAATTTGTATAGCGCAGCTTTATATGAATATTATAATTATTATTATGTTTTATATCCCTTATCTAAGATTGTTTCCATTGAGAGTGTACACAAGGAGAAAAAGAATAGTTTAACTAAGAAAAACGTTTCTCGAGAAATTAGTTCGTTTCTTCATGACGTCACGCATAGTACATTTTCCTAGGAAAAACTGGACTATACGTTTTTTCCGACCCCCCCCCCCCCCACCCTATTCACGAGTGCGCACGCGAGCGGTGCTACTCTGCTGCTTTTACCTGAATTCTCCACTGCATGCGCGCATGCCACGGGAAACTTTCGGCGAGCTGAATGCACTGACCAGGTGCGCAACAGCTGATTTTTGTTTGTAAACAGACAAAATGGCTGCTCCACTAGTTGCCAGATTGATGGTAATAACGGAAGATTTCAGCAGTATAATGACGAGGAAATTGTGGATTTCATGAACTCGACTGACAGCGTTAATACTCAGAACAAATTAAGTATGCTGTATCTATATTCCGTGAATTTTGTTCACAAATTGATGGGTGAGTTGTGATGAGATCGACATCAAATCACTCGATTCAGCGCTCGCAAGATTTTTCGTCGGTGCTCGAACAAAAACGGGCGCTTTGTAAGTACTTGTACTTATTGGATCCAGAAGAAAGGTAAGCATAGACTATATAATTTTGTTCATTAAAAAAATTAAAAGGTGGAAGGGATATAAACAAATATACAATGACTCATTCTCAGAACAGGTTAAAACTATTCGCACTCAGGAACATCACATAGTACTATTCTCTCTCGGCCGATGGCCCTCGAGAGAATAGTACTATGTGATGTTCCTTCGATGCGAATAGTTTTAACCAGATCCTCGATTGTCATTGTATATTTGTATAATATGTTACTCGAAGAGAAGGTATTTACTGCATGTCCAGTTCATCCTGTTCCAGAGAACCTTCATTTTAGTTTTCAGGTCGTTCTTCTTCTTCTTCTTCTTTTGAAGTACAGGCCACCATCTGGTGTATTGTCGTACTGTTGAGGTGCAGTGCAGGCATGTGTACAATATCTGAAAAAGGTTCAAAATACTGTGCAAGTAAAAACACCCTTTTTATGCCTCCGCCACCGAAGGTGGTGCCGGAGGCATCATGTTTTCGGGTTGTCCGTCCGTCCGTCCGTCTGTCCGTACGTCCGTCCGTCCGTCCGTCCGTCCGTCTCGTTTGCTCGTTATCGCGATATCTCAAGAACCACTTGAGATATCAACATCAAATTTGGGGATAGAATTTATCACCATAGGAAGATGATCTGATTAGATTTTGGAGTATGTAGGTCAAAGGTCAAGGGTCACAGAGGTCAAATTGTGAAATTCCATGTATTAAGCTCGTTATCGCGTTATCTCAAGAACCACTTGAGATATCAACTTCAAACTTTAGGATGGTATGTATCATCATAGGAAGATGATCTGCTTAGATTTTGGAGAATTTAGGTCAAAGGTCAAGGGTCACAGAGGTCAAATTGTGAAATTTCATGTATTGTGTTAGTTATCGCCATATGAAGACGATTTTATTATATTTTGGAGTGTGTAGGGAAAAAATTTAGGAAGGACTATGATCTAATAAGGTTTGGGGTCACAAGTTCAAAGGTCATGGTCAAAGATGTTTTTGTATAAAGGAAAATCAATAGATGAATGTGCTGTGTATTTCTGATCTGGCAATGGCGGAGGCATAAATTTCGACCGTGCGCGGTCGAGGATTCATCTTGTTTATTTTTTGTACCTCCTGCTTAAAGTTGTGAGCAGAGGTACAATCGACAATGTGCTGGGGGAGGGCATTCCAGATACATATAGAGTCCGGGAAGAAACTCCTCGTTGGTTCAAAAGATGCATAAATGTATATGTAAATTTTGGTGTGTTTTTAAATTCAATTACCATAAATTCTATCACAGAGCTCTGCTTTATAATATACACAAAGAGTACCATTTCATATGGTATGATTAAATATATTATAAACATGTACATTTTATGCATACAGGGATACAGTATGTAGGTTGCCATACGTGTGTTCTTTAGCTTCAATTACAAAACGCTATCACAGCTGCTTATTACACAGGACTATCATGTCATGTGGTGCAACTGAATATATTAAATATAATTTAGATAAAATATAAAGGGGGATAACAATTATAAAAGCCAGACTCTTTTTTTGGCCAAGTCACTTGAAATTAACTTTCATGTTTGAAGTCATGTTATTCTTGTTGGGCTGTCATCAAGTTTATGGTGTTGTTTTTAAGTTGAAAGTGAACGTTATAACCTCTAAAGATGAGCAGTAATCTA
This sequence comes from Paracentrotus lividus, assembly GCA_940671915.1. Taxonomy (NCBI): domain Eukaryota; kingdom Metazoa; phylum Echinodermata; class Echinoidea; order Camarodonta; family Echinidae; genus Paracentrotus; species Paracentrotus lividus. The sequence goes on from CALNVZ010002100.1 coordinate 7,863,377, forward strand.
AACATATGCCCTTGGCAGGATCCCAGACATTAGTGTTCATACAACAAAAAATATGATTTAAAGGGATGCAGTAACATTGAATGATATTCAAATTGTAATTTATTGGATTTAACTCATTTTTTCCAACATGATTATGAACACATAGGTCAGTCTGGTATTCCTTCAAAATTGCAGTCTACTTGCTTGCTTTACTTTCAAGATATCTATGACTTTAAACTCAAATTTTCAAACCCATTCTGGGATGCGTTTAAAAACCGAGTGTTTTTTAACGCATATGGTTTTCACCACATTTCCTGTCGTGAAGACCCTGTGCCTACCGGGGTGCTAAGCTCGCAACGGAGCGATATAAATTAATCATGCGCGGCCTTATCCGTAGCTTTGTTTGAAATTTCATTTGATTTGAAACTTTCACAAGTTTGCTTTTATGGTCAGAGTAATAGAATTTTATATATTTTGATCTCTTTTGCACTTGTTTAGGGAAGTTACTAAATCCCTTTATCAAGCTGTATTTTATTCATTATAAATCCATACCAGAGAGAATGGACTAATTTCGATCCAGGATACATTGATTTCTGCGTGTTGGCAAGTATAGAGAGTAGCGTAGTTCTTTGTAGTTACCAATGACTCTCTTTAGTAATATATTTTGTATGACAACTGATACAATACATGATTTTCAGATGTGAGCACCTAATTTATCTAATACAATCATTGTATCAAATACATCAACTTCTGATATAAATGTATAACCCCTTAGGATTTGTGTTATACAATCTTGTTATGTGATAACCTAGTAGAAACGCACCTTCTCAAATCTATGAGGGGGGTAATCTGGCTCAGTCGGTAGAGCAGTGGTCTTTTTAAATAAAAAAATCCTGGGTTTGAAAACACTTCAATATGTGCCTTTTGGTAAGTCATTAATCCTCATTAACAGGTTCCTTGGTTTGCATTTAAAGCTGTACATAGTCTTCCTGTTCAAATGTATGTAGTCAAGATAAATAAACAGTTAAAAATTATCAAAATTTTGATTATTATGTGATTAAAAAATGACAGGAAGAAAGTGACCTTTTGATATTTATAATTAACCTAAAGTTCAGGTAGTGGGAACACGGCTTCTAAAATCTTGTGAAATGGAAACACACTTTCTCATCTCACTCTTATTGCCTGCAATAATCTTGACATTGACTTGTGGATTCCCAGGTAGTTCATTTCCTGCTAGCATGAGCTTGCCAAGTTAGACTGTTTACCTTAACCTCAAATGATAGTGATGAAAACCACACATGCTTAGCATGCATGCTGGATCATGTCTTGAAAATCAATGAAATAAATCAAACAAACTTTGAACAAGATTTCTTGGATTAGATAAACTATCATTATCAATTAATGCATCTGATCCTATTTCATTGTTTCCATTTAGATGAAATTATACAAAATGCACTCTAAACTCAAAAAGAAAATGCAGTAAAAAAAAAAAAGATAACAGATCTAAGAATATTCTTGGAACTCCTCCTTCCTAATATGTTTTCTTCAGACAATTTACATCTAATTTTGTGGCTGTCATGACTATGTAAAGATAAAATAATGACCAAAAGAAAGAAGAGGTTATTCCCTCTTTTGTTTGCTTTATTTTTCCAGCAAATGTACAAAGTCAATCAAACTCTCACATGGGCTATTACCGAAATGCTCTATGTTAAAAATTGTGTTCTGTCCTAAAGAAGAATGTAAATAGAATCTTAATATTTTGCTGCAGTATTTTGGAAATTGATTAGACATCAGTTTGCTTTGTATTTTTTTTTTTTTTTTCAATTAATGCACATTAACAAGCAACTGATTACAAATCAATTTATTTTAGAGTCATTAGCAAATAGTTTGCCTTCTGTACGAATCGTATCAGCAATCATTCTCCAGCACCCTTGTTTGAGGAAATTGTTAATTATGTTTTGAAAGCGATTCATTCTGAGAGCCAACTATAGCTCTCATGGTCCCAATCAAGAGAACTCTCAAGGAGTAGTGTGAAAAAGAGGCAAGACTAATTAAGTCATTTGTCAGCAAGGTCTAGATACGGCAGCTAAAAGAGAGAGAGAAAAAAAGGAGGCAGAGCTATTTACTCTGTTTTGAGTGGATCGGGTCAGAGGGAAATAAAAACAAGGGTCCTATTTTTAATTTGTGCTGTCCGAAAAGTGAGTAAGCAAAAATATGGTGTATGAAATGTCTTTAGATATATATCTATTAGATATGTGACTCATCACATAAAATCAGACACAAGTACAGTCGCCAGAAAAGAGTCAAAGCTATTGGCAATATAATCCATTTTTAAATACTTTCCCAATTACTGTTAGACCTCATTTTTTTACAGAGCACAATTGAAACATTGAAGATTCAGAAAATAAAAAATATTACCCCCCAAAGTAGACATTTTAAATTATTTTGCTGATTTCCTCAACCCTTTGTTGAGTTTGCTTGAGTCTTGACTTGTGTCTGATTTTGACGTGATGCATCACATATATCTATCGTGGAGCTGTTTATGCATTCCTGTACATGTATGTGCCTTCTACCTCCTGATTTAGGAATGCATGTACATTGATATTCTACAGTAAAGCAGTAATTGAGTTGATCACTCTTGATAAGTATCTAAATTTAACCTACAATGGGATACGCTTTTCATCATATTTCTTATCAAGCAATATCTGGTTTGATTCAAGGGTTAAGTCTTTTGATGACAAAATCTAATATTTTTATTTTATTTTATTTATTTAATTTCAGGCATAAAAAAATCAGGAACATAAACAAAGAAAATTAGAAATACCACCAACATGTAAATATTAATGTAAGGACTCTGAAGTTACTTCAAATATAGCATCATCCTGAAATATTTTATATCTCCAAAAATGTACAATGTGTGTAGTACATTGTAGAAGAAATTTCAAGGCCAAGTAGTACCAAAACAACGAACCTCTCAATTACTCATTTGCTCATTTATTTTTGTTATTATTATTATTATTTTTTAATCAGTATTATTTAATAAAGAGGATTGCCTGTTAGGCATCAGGATTATCTAGTTCACTGAGAGGCAAACAGAGTGGATGACTTCACTTGCAAAACTTCCCTTTCTTTTTTCATTGTCTCACAGGAAGTTGTGCGTAACAAAATCACTTTTGTTCTCAGGAAGTTATCCTCAAGATTCCAAATTATAGTTGTTGGTAGACTTCAGTCATTTCAGCAGAGCCACAATGTGGGGGTGGGCAGGATATATTGAATCTTTTACCTCGTTTACACTGTGACTCAGGTCGCGGGTTCGACACTGCAATCGTGCTCGACACAGCAATTTTATGTCATGTAAACGGGATCAGTGTGATCCGCGACCCGGGTTCAACACACCTTTTTTGCTCCACCAAAATTGTAGGTTTTGATCCAGGAGGCGGGTTTGACACGGCAATTTTTCTGTGTGTTAACAGAAAGCCGTGTCGCAGTTGATGACCTTGAAGTCAGATTTGAAATTTGGCTATACATCACAACACACATTAATGACGTCCCTTTACATCTAATTCCGGTCATGATCTGGGAGCCGGGTTGAACTCGCCTTTTTTGTTGTGTATAAACATGATCACAGGTTCACTCTTGGCAGTGTCGAACCCTTCCTGAGGATTCGACACGAGAGCCGAGTCACATTGTAAACGCGGTATTTGTCTCATTTCTCACTCTCCTAGTAAAGTTTCCCCCAATGGATGTCTTCTGAATGGGTTGTGGGCGCGAGAAATGGTTAATTTGTCTGAGGAAATTTGGAGAAATTGTTCAGGAACCTCTTCCTCTTTTGTAAGCAGGCGAGAGACAAAGAAGCAAAGTGGGTGAAGGAGGGTTAACATTTTTTCTACTTTAAGATGTAAGCCTTCTTGAAGGACTCAAGGGTTGACTGTTTTTCTACTTAGAGATGTAAGCCTACTTTAGTAATATATAAGTCGTTTTTAAATGGCTTGCAAAGCTTTAGATGCTAATAATAATAATAAAGTACGGTAGTTGTAGGAAGCCTTTTGCTATAAATTGATATCAAGAAAGAAGAAAAGCAAAAAGAAATAAAGTGACATTTCTTAAGGTTTGAATAAACATAAGTGAATAGACTACATGTATGTACAAAGTTAAGTTGAGACTACAGTCTGTGTCAAATAAAATGGTACAAGTGGAAAACATTTTTTTTATAGTATGAAGATTAATCACAACCTGGTATTGTTTGGTAATTTCATAAGGCAGGAAAATAAGACTTTCTTCTGCAATTTTTTCATCACATTTGGTGCTGTAATTTTTGAGATATGACTAGTTTTCTACAATCAAGAAAAATCCATTTTTCGCACGCCGTTCCTCGTCGCACAAAATTAAGCATAACTTTTGTTTTATGAAAGCCAATTAAACAAAACAAAGGGCATCAGCAAGAAAAATCTTTTGGCTTTAGTTTGGTACCACATACACACATTATTTGAAAAGATATCACACCTAAATTATTTTTTCCCCGACTGTACCATTTTTTTTTTTTGGACACAGACTGTAGAGGGATGAATATTGATGACTTTCGTTGAGAAGTGACTGGTGATCTGAAATGTAACCATAGAATGAAAAGTGTAGAGGTTGTGGCAGGAGGGTTAATGAGGAGAAGGAAGCGGTCAAGCTTTACCTGTGAAACTAGGATAATGACCAGACAGACTAGTCAGGGGGCATTGATCTTTTCATTCCATATCAAAATAAATCATTTTCTAGAACAAGGGATTTGTCTCTATTTACATGGCTGGATAGCAAGCATCTAATCTGAGACCAGTTGCTGACAAATAGATATTCTTTTCTTTTTCTAACCCACTTTTTAGTCATACCTACAATGAAAGACACATGTGTGTATTTGAAATGGGTGTAGGGAGGGGTAATGATAAGAGCCCATGAGACCATTTTAAATTATGTGTGCAGCAAAATGGGGTTAATGAGAACTGTATTCCAGGGGGTGTTTCATAAACTTGTTGGACCTTACGAACAACTTTACGCACAACTGATAAAATTGCGAAATGATATATATCCACGAAATATATGGCTTAATATACAGTATACACTTCAAGTATGAATTGATTAATATCCATATCGAATAAAAAGAAGTTCTCTTTAAAATGAGATGTGTGAGAGTGGTACATTTTGTAGGTCAATTATACTTAGTAGTCAGGTCATCTAAGATGCTCTTTAGGCGCTGTTGCACTAGCTCAAGCTAAAAAAATAGCATGCTAATTGGTGGATCAGGAAAAAAAAACCTGAAAAAATAAACCGGTCCTGCCCTACCTCAAGCTATTTCAAAATTTCGCATTAACGACCTGACTTTGACCTTGAACAAACAAGCCCGATGTGTATTGCGCAACTGGTGACTACGGTTAGTGTATACACGCACAGGTGTACGATTTCTGATTTAGCTTGAGCTAGTGCAGCACCGCAGCAAAATCGCGCACTATTTTGTGCTAAAACCGCAAACCAGCTCGAGTTTTTTTCAAAAAAAAAATAAGATGACTCGGGCTTGGATTTCCTCCAAATAAGCACGCTATTTGACCACAAAGTCGGATCTGCTCTGATGGAGCTATTTCATCGGATCACAAATAGCGCGCTATTTGAAATAGCTCGAGCTAGTGCAGCAGCACCTATAGATTCTTGATGTAGGCCAAGCATGTTAGGTGTGGCTCTGTCATTACAGACTGACAACCAAAGTCTCAGCTTTAAGCCTTTATCTGTGCAATGACCTCTTCATAAAGGTCGTAGTAAGTTATGTTAATAATGAAATTATCATACTCATTAACTTAATTATACTCTCTTGCCTATAATTGCAATATAATCCTTTTCAATTCTTGTTCCCATTTTACATCCCTGCAATAGGATTGGGCTCTTCCCTCTTTTCCTAATGCAGCATTTTTCTCACTTTCTATGCTAAGACATGAAATTAGGCATAACCCACTTCCTCACACTCAATTAACACTCATTGAACACTGTTTTGTGTGCGTCTCTTTATTCCTCCATTTTTTTTTTAACCCTGTTTATGACTCCATGTTCCGTATTTGGAATTCTTCTCAAATGTGTAAATTATTTCCATTCTATTTATTTATGCTTACTGTTTCTCTCTTTCTCTGTCTTTTTCTCTGTTACTCTGTCAGTCTTTCCACCTTCCTCTCACTTTCTTTCTACATATATTTTTAGTTATTTTCTCTCTTTATCTTTGCCTCTCTCTCTCTCTCTCTCTCTCGCTCTCTCTCTCTTTCTTCCTCCCATGGCAATATGATGACACATCTACAGGGTTAGCCGTCGTCTGATCCCTATACCCTCATTTTATCCAATAACATCACCAATCACCCTATTACTTGATCCATGCAGCTTTTACAAACTTACCTCGTTTTGTCTTCTAGCAATTAATAAGCATGCTGAGTTATTGCCCTTGTCCTTACATTGTCCTAATTGCTTATTGTCTTTCCAAAGTGATACAGACACAATTGAGAATGACAGATATGAGTGTCCGAGGAAGTTCACTCTGCTGACGGCACCAATGGTTGTGTGTCACACCTCATGCAAATCCCAAAGGTGCTTTTCATTCTTTTTGTTTCATTCCAAATCAAAAGTACTAACTTGTCATGCTTTGGTTACTGATTGATTTTGAAATTGCTCGCTGTCTTGCCAAATGTTATTTTTTTCAAAATTCATTTGATTCCTCTCTTTTGACATGACATGTTGAATGTGTCGTATTCATTTTCCTGTTGTAAGGCCAACACTTAGAGCAAAGCATGTACTTATTTAAGTATTATAAAGTTTTTATTTCAGTTTTTTCTATTAATTTAAGTAATAAACACATGCATTCATGTAGGTGATCCATAGAAGGCAGTGTTGCTGTTTTATGTTTAAATTTAGTTCAATTTCTTTCAATAATAATCAAATGTAAAATGTTATATCAAATGGTTAGCTAAACAATGTATAGAAAGCAAAAGAGGGTTACTTTGTTCAGTTAAAATGTAAGATTGTAACTTGTTAACACAATCAATTTTTTATTGATGTGATATTTAAATATAAACGTCTTACATTACCTGATTTACAACTGTACCATATGGTTTGAACAAGCTTAAAAAACTGCAGAAATTATGTATCAAGCTTTTGAGTTTAATGAATCAGTGAATTTTTAAATCCATGAAAGTATATATATCTTGTGATTTTATTTTGAAAGTAGACCTATTTAAACAAAAAAGTGCAATTGGGGGTCCTTGACTGGGGCTTGGATGGTTTAGGCTGATAAGATGTCCACAGCTCGGCACAAGTCATTTGGATTTAGTCTAACACTTTTCAAATCCTGAAGACAGAAGCGTTGAAACGACGCCCAGGCGGCTGGGGAAGCCAGGTGAGAATTATGAGTAATACAGGTGTGCATTGGAAGGGCATGACTTGGGGGAATGAGAGGCAGAGTATGAGAGAGGAAATCGACAAGGAATGGTGCAAAGGTCTCAACTAATAAACTCCTTATCATATATAGAGTTAAAGAAATGGGGAAGTGGAGTAAAGAGATAGGGTGGTATCTCACTTCGTGGAAACTACTTTGAAACAACTTTGAGAAGGATTTTGGAGACATCGCGAAGACGTCTCCGAGGCGTCTCATGAGTCGCGGAAATTAGTTTGAGACGGTTCTTTGAAACTGCTTTTTAAAAATTGTCGCAGAGACGTCTCGGAGACATCTCTGAGACGTCTCCTAAGTTTGGGAGATGTCTCTAATACTTTTATACGTCGTGGAAACGATTCCGTCGCAGAGATGTCTCCGCGAAGTGAGATACCACCTATAGAGAGACATACAAACGATCTATAGAAAATTTTGGAGAGATGGAATGAGGAGAGACAGATAGAAGAAAAAGAAATTAACTTAACATTAAGTGGAATTGTATCAATATTGAAACTGTGGTAGGAGCTGCCGCATGTAGGTAATCAGAAATATTAACTTTTAACCAAATAGTTATAGACAGATCTTGAATTGTTAAATGTTTTTAGAACTGCCATGTGCTTTAGGCCTGTGAATTGTTTGGAAGTAAATGCAAATATAGGACGAGTATAGAGTACTAAAGATTTTTGTTTAAAAGATAATCTTGAGTAGTAGTCATGATGAAAGATACCAAAACATTCTTGTTCATACCAAAATCTCAAGCATAGGAAATAAATACTACATACCAAAGGAATTTACAAAAAATTGCGTACTTGCTGAGACAATAGCAAAATAAGCATAAATTCTGTAGCCAGTCAGGCCGTCTGCCACGTGGAAAATCTATGAGTACACCAAGTGCACGCAATTCGCACCGGATCTGTGTGTGTGTGTTGTGCCGAGACTGCAGGCGAGATAGTGGTCTACTCTCAATGGAGGTGTGAAATATACTGCCACTGTAGTTTATTTTGAATGTGTTTTTATTTCCCCTAATAATACTAGTTTGCTCCAAAACATACACGTAGGTATAGAATAATCAGACATGATAACTAAATGGGACAAAAACAAGAACATGTGAGGGGGGGGGGAAGCAAATAATAGGACTTTTCACTGCTCCCACACTCCTGACCATGAGGTGAAAATGTGTTATGTGGATGTGAATGTTGTTGTGGGGGAAATCAAGCCTTGTGACTATTGATTCCTTTGAACGTTTGAATCCCTTAGTGCACCTCTAGCTGTCTACAGCAGTGCACAGGTGTACTGATAAATGCCTCTACCTGTAGAGATGAGATAAGCCACAACCTTCTCACTTTGAATATTGGATTCAGGCACACTTTGGCTGCCAATTTTTGACTGTTTTTCGGCAGGTGAGAAAGTAAAGGAGGAACCTTGAGTGTGCTTCGGTAGGGAGAGAGAAGGTTATTTAAAAAAAAAGGAAAGAGAAAGAAATTTGGAGTGAGAAGCAAAAAGAGGCAAGAGAAAAACACGTGAGAAAGAGAAAAATCGTTTACATCACAATTTAAAAAAAACATAAATAAAAAGGATTGTGAAGAAGAGGCAAGAGAAAAACACATGTGAGAAAGAGAGAAAATTAAAATAAATTGTAAATAAAAAGCAATGGAAGAATGGATGACACAACGCTTGATCTGAGAAATACAACAATTGCTCTGTGACAAATACTCTGCTAAAATTCTGCTCCGCTGATAGTTGACATAGCAATTGTCTACGGAGCGGTTATCGATGGAGCAAATATTGGCATAGCATATGATGGCGGAGCATATGTCGTGGAGCATTTGTGGTGAAGCAATTGTCAGCAGAGCGAAAGTTTGTATGTTGGTGGAGCAATTGTCATGAAATAGGGAATGAGAAGAAGTTAGGTAATTTTGGTATCAAGCATTCTCAGCGTGGATGATATTCTCCCCCCCCCCCATTAATTGTTTTATTTTTTTTTTTTTTTTCAATCACAGGTGAGGAACTCAATAGTTCTATGTACATGTTGAGAGAGTGTGACAATTTTCACCTTCAACAATACCACAGTACCCTAAATACTTTTAGTGAGTCGTCCTTGTGCATCCATTTTCTAGTAAGTCCAGATTTAAAAATGTCTTTTTGTGCTGCAGGTCTACTAGCAGTAAGAGTTTGATTGCACAGAAATAGTAGCATATCTTGTTACCTGCATTTACCAGTTCAAGCTGCAAATAGATGGAGACCTGTCTTGGGGATTAGTATCTTGTTAAATCTGTCCTGAGTTAAATTGATGGATTAAAGGATCAGTAAAGCCCTATTAATCAGGTATTGAGTAGTGATTAATGATTAAAGTGACCCTCAAATGAGATCTCTCTGTACCTTGCCCAGTAGCAAGGGTGTGGCATGAATCCAGGCACTTTACCTGGACACGTCATGTGACCCCCAGACTGTGGATTGGCTTAGGGCTACAAGTGTATTGAAGGTGGCAGGAGGGTAAACTACAAGGTCTTTTGATTAACTGCCTGCTCCAACCAGGACCAGGGGAGTTAATAACTAAAGTGAAATGAGGTAATTAGAATTTGAAGGCCTAAGTATGACTTGGCAGAAGAGAACCAAAAGTACATTTGAAATGGCAATGAGCATAATATAGGAACATGCATTTTTGGTCAGTTATAAAGACTAGAATTTACTGATAAAACAAGTTCAGTTAAAAACCTCTTCGTTTATTCCGGGCCTAAAGTGTAGGCCTACATCTTTTAAGTAGCCAATGAAGTTATCCATGTAAAGATTGCTGACTTAAATAGGACATAAATGAAAAAAAAAAAAATAAAAGATTACTAAACACATTCCTACATTACTCTTAACTAATGTTAGCTTTGCAGGCAAGATGACGACTTGTACTGGCCAAATTTATTATAAGTTGTATGAGCTAACTGAAATGAAACTTAGAAAAATGCATTGTTCGGCTGTTTGCAAACTGTATATACAGACGTTTTTATCTCTTTAATTCAGTAAAGTCAAGGGAATGAGAACAAGGCTTTCGTTGGAGACAATTTTTGAATAATTCATTATCTCTTGCATGAAAACAAACACGGTGCAATACGATTTGCCAGGATATTGAATCACTATGTTGTGTCTGGAAGTAAGTCCTTGGCATTTCATGTGTTTACAAACTTTTAGATCCTTCCAAAAGGGTTTGGCCTCTCAAGAATGTAAAAGGCACATACATATCTGTGTCAATGTTCTCTTTCATCTTTAATGCAGGAAACATTTATACCAGGGGTTTTAGTTTTGTGGTCCTATAACTTGACATTGAACACAAAGTTCATGAGTGCTATCACGGGACAGCATTTCTCCCTTTCCTTTTTTTACATTGCAATTTGTATACATTGTTTCTCCCCACCCTGGTGTTGAATGGTTTAATACCTGGTAGGATGTGAATACCATTGTTTTGTTGGATTCATACTTGTGGGCCTGTAATATAAAAGTCAAGAGTGACTTTTTAATGATCATCATAATTTATCAGCACATCAATATCAATTATTCAATATTTAATTTCCATTTCCAACAAAATAAAATACACATTTGATATACAGTGAACAATAATAAAAAAAGTTCTAGAATGACATTATTTTTAACATTTCACACATGACGCCATTATTGGATGTAACATGTTAACCACTTGCCTGCAGACCACGTAATATTACGTGGTTGGCATTTGTACACTTTGCGCCGACCACGTAATATTACGTGGTTGGCATTTGTACACTTTGCGCCGACCACGTAATATTACGTGATCATGCTATTGTCTCAGCTTTGGGCGTTTTGACACACCAGCGCCACGCTGGTCATACCCGTACTGTTCAATTAGCACCATGCAGCAGTCAAGTGGTTAATATAACAAAATTCCAATAATCACTCTAAAATGATGATTCTATGTGCATTATGAAAGCAAGGTTAAGTAAGTGTCATTAGTTCACATGGAGAAGCAGACTCTTCAATTAGCGAATAGCCTTGTTGTCAATTTGAGTGATTAATCGACCAGACAATTACGCTTTGATCGGTTGACAACTGGTTAGTTTGACGAGTGGTGGAGGCTGCCCCCTACCTGTGTTTGTCTGTACAGGAAAGACTTATGTGAAGGCATCTCAGAGACTACAAGGACACTAAATCTACAATCAGGTTTTTTTCGTAAGAGGGTGGTTTATATAGTTGTTTTTTTAAATGTTAAGGTGCTTAATATTTTTGTTTTTGTTTTTGTGTTTGTAGTAGACCCTGTTCACTTCACTGGTTTTGAACAGAGAGTCTAATTTGTATCAGCAGTGCATTTCAGCCCAATTTTGCAGATTCTGCATGTAAAAGCAAACACAACCATTGAAACTGAATTTTGACTAGTTTTCATCTAAAACAGCTGAAATTTAATTCATTAAAGACTGTATCTCACTGGTGATGAGTCTAGTTCGCGACTAGTTCACGACAAGAGTATCTTGAGTCGTAGTCCCCTGAGATTCCAGGGAGTCGTGCAATAATCGCATAATTATGTTGGCTTTCTAAATACATAAACTTAATTGAGAATAAAACCTAATGTTGGTAATTATTCTGATGAATGAGAGGGACATTTTTTTTTTTTTTTTTTTTTTTTTTTT
>CALNVZ010002100.1:7879499-7948438 GCA_940671915.1 Paracentrotus lividus
GACTTTTACCATAAATTAGAATGTACCTGTGAGATAGGTTAATCTAGTTTCTACAAACAGGTGAGTTTAGCTGATGAAGATAATTGACTTAATTGTAATGAAGCGCCTATATCACGTGCCTAATCTTTCAGAACTGAAGAGCTTTGACAACAGACGGATCCTAGCCTTTACTTTGCCATCAAGCATGGCACAATTATAAGTGGGGCGTCACTCAAAAACAAGCTACACTAAAAAGAGTAGATGGGACTAACACCTGTTTGGGATTTGCCAACTCTGTTGTAGTCCCATGCTGTTATGTGGTGTGGGTGTTGAAGCAACCATGTGTTGTCTAGACGAGTCCACAGACGTTGGGCCATCGTTGTCGCTCCCGCTTTTGTTGTTCTTGACAAATGGCAGTAGCTGTGACACGATTTACATGGGTCATATATGTTATTGATTATTCACCTTCATCGGAGTATTGTTTTATATGTATAAAACGAATTCTTTGTCTTTCTGTAATTTCAACTGAATCGAAACAGAAATTTGTTTGCCTATTTTCCGCAGTTGTGTTGTACAATGTTATAGAAGCTTTTAATGTAGGCCAACCAAGTTTTTCTGTTTTTTTTTTTAATTCTTACTTCTAAATACATTTCCATTCAAAATATCAAAAGCAGGGTACATGTAATTACAAATCCTACATGTATGTGCTGGTGTGATGTTGGTGTCATGTAATCTCAATGGAACTATAATCATTATGACCTACCTCTGTACAGTCATATTGCAGATTACTGAGTAGAGAATTACTAGTGTTGCTGTCAAGCTATATTGGTCATATTAATTGGGCCCATACGTTGGACTTGCAAAGTGGTGTTCTATTACAGGGATTACACTATTATAGCCATAGCCCTAATCCTATAATTGCTCCAATATATTTAACCCATATTCAAGTTGCAGAAGATGATTTAGTCATACAATGATAGTTCTTGAATCAATTCCCATCTGATCAGGTTGCTGCTTGGACACCTACATGTAAATTGGTATGGGAGTGGTTCTTTGCATAAACCGTAACCTCAATTTTGCTATAATTCTGAATAATCTGAAATTGTCCAACCTCAGCTACATGTGCCAAGAATCTAGATTTTTTATACTAAATTTTTCACTTTTCTCTCTTTGTAACAGATTTCTGACAAATCTACATAATATTATGTAACTTTCAGTTCTATTATGAAAATACTATATTTCCTTCCCCAAAATAGTAATATCCATTCATGAACATGGTGACCTAGACAGTTAGAAAGTGCTTGATGGAAGTCTGAAGGAGTAGACTATACCCAAGACATGGCTTACTTTCATCATGATTGGTTGCGTGTTGTTACCCACACCTGGGTATGAGTAAGTGTATGGCACTCTTAAGAGGATGGTTATCTGACCAGCCCACTAGGTGTCCCTGAGGAGACTTTACGCGTTACTCTGTAAACACACTATGCGTCTCTACCTGGGTCTAGGCATTAAGCCAAGCAATTTCGCAAGACGAATGGACTTGGGCGCTGAAGGTGTTGAAGTATTACACTTGTACCTTGTTGTTTCTTAAAAACTTGGCTTGTCACTTGGTTGCAAACCTGGATTCTTAATGTTCATGAACACATTTATGGAAATGTAACAAATCCATTTTCTGACAGGATTGATCAGTCCAAACAAATGATACCTTGCAAGATAACATTATTCAAGCTTTTTTACAGGTACCTTGAAAGGGCTGTTGGATCTCTGAGCCAAAGTTAAAGACCATGCCACAGGTTGAAGCTTTAAGGTGAAATCATGAGTAAACCATGTTTGACGCAACACTCTGATACTGAGGGAAGGGTGGAGTACAAAGCACTTGTCACAGGGTGTTGGTGTAGGAAAGAGGTGTAAACCAATGGGATGAATCTTCTCTCTTGGGTGTATTTGTCATAGAAGGAGCATGGATGCACCCTACGTCTACCATATGGTGTTCACTACCTCCATCATGACGGGCTCATACCCCATGGGCTGTTCAGTACCCTATCAAATGAGGCTCATGGTTACACCCCTATGGCTACCCTATGGGCTGTTCTCTACCCTATGATATGAGGCTCTTCGATGCACCCCTATGGCTACACGGGTTCATCCCATGAGACAGACACCTGCAAGTCCAACAGCCCATGAGACTGACAGCCCATAACACTAGACAATGAAGGCCTATAAGACAGATAAACAAATTTGACCCTTGAGACTGACTGCAGACCAAAACGGCCCACTAAATTGACAATAGAGAAAGTTACCTTACAAGCCGGATGTTATCCAAAACGAATCCACGAGAACGACAAGATAAACAGCACCATCTTGTGATCAAATACAGGAAAGTATTTGAACAGTGTGTCTCAGATTTATCAGGGATATACGTATCACTTGGATGCATGAAACATGCGCGTATCCAGATCTTGGTGGGGGAGAGGAGCACGAGGTTATGCCCCCAATCAGGAAAATTGGAAAGAAAAGGGAGAAAAAAGGAAAGGAAAGAAATGAAAAATGGATTAGTACTAGAATTGATAGAATGAAGGAGGAAGGAAGAAAGGTGGGGAAGGGCAAAAGAGAGAAAAAGAACTTAAAGAACTTATACAAATGTAGGACTTTAATATGAGGCAGGTACTTCAAGATCTTTGGGGCAGTATCCCTGCACATCCCTCAGATATGCCAACCCTATGGTTGTCGGTCTCATGGGCTGTACCCACATACACTGTGGGGTGTTCTCTACCCTGCTAGGCTCATAGATACTGCTACCCAAAAATGTGAGCAAGTTGGATTGAGGGATTGAAAGATGGCTTGATTAGTAACAGGTTTCTAAACCAAGTTGCTGAATGATTAATGTTAGAAAGGGTGTGTTCAATGTCGATTTTCAAATTTTAAACGCCAACATGAATCATGATACAAACGCAATTACAAAACGCTGATATAAAGAGAAACAAAGTGGGTGTTCATTGTCCCCATTCCTGCTCATAAAAGTAAACGACTTTCAAATCCCTGTTCGGAGGAAAATTTAAACGCCAAAAAAGATGCGTTTTGAATCACGATCAGCTTCCATTTTACGACTTTGAGCATCGCGAATGCAACGTACAAAATGCGACACTGATTACAATTTAGTTTTCGAACATCTTTAAATGTGCTCCCACAGTGGAAGCTTCCGGTGCAAGTGAAAAAAAGCACATATGTTTGTTTTTGAGAGTGGGGAATTAAAATATGATGGACGTATATTCAGCTTTAAATTTTCGACACTGAACGGTGTACCGCTGATCACATTTGTGTTCTATGTTTTGTATCATGATTCATGTTGGCATTTAAATTTGAAAATGGACATTGAACACACCCTGAGTAACACTGTCAAGGCATGAAGGTCTTACAGGCATTATGAGAGGATGCTACAAGTTGAACTTCAACCTAAGTGAAGAGGGGGGGGGGGAGGGGTAAAGAGCTAACATATATTATAACTAATTGCACACTGTTATGGAAACAACGTTCTGTTGATTGTTTACAACTTTGCAATTTATTTTACCTCTTCTGTTTTTGTCTATTTCTCTTTGACTGGGTTCTTCTTGTAAAAGTATTCATTTTTCTTTATAGATCTGCTTGTGATTACATACTAAATCTCCTACACTCTTCCTATCTCTGAAATAAAACTGTGCCATTAATGATAGAATCTATATTCAAAAGACACCTGCTAAACTAAATTTTTTTTGTATCAAACTAGTTGATCAATAAGTGTAAGCAGTTGATAGGGATCAGTTTTGAATTGATAATGAGGTTTATCATAAATTTTAGAATAGAGATTAGAGCAGGTAATGGTGACAAATTGAGGAATGATGGCTCTGTAGGGGTTTGAATAGTACAAATAGGGGTACTGACTTTGATTTTGATTGAAGTGTATGTTATGTAGCAAGCCAAGGTATCTCGCGGGAGGCACGCTGGTCACGTTCTCCTAATACCTGGCTTCAAGTCATTCCTTCGCAGAAAGTCGTTGTTGCATTGCAGGAAAACCAATAGGGAGAAATCAACCAGAAAGTATTCAAGCTTGAGAGAAGTTTATTTGAGGTCAATGCTTATTCTGAGACTCATCGTCACTTGCAAAGTACATTAAATGTTACTGAGAATACTATACCTCTGAGAATAGGTTAAGGTGATTAATGAACTGATTGAGGTACCATACCTTTCTCCAGGTTGATACTAGCACTGCAATTTATATAAATGACTAGGCTCTCCGTGAAGCTTTTTGTTTTCCGCAATTACGTTTCAGCACGTTAAAACTTTTCACCAACGCAATTTTTTATTGATTGCCCCAAAACCTGAGTCTGTTTCGAAATCTAGGAATGTTGATAACATGTTTTTGCTTGTTAAACATGTGCTTTTAGAGTTAAATTAAAATCTTTTTAATCCTTCACTGTTTTTGTTGTGTAAGAAAGTCTGCATTAGATCCGAGCCGAGTTGTTCTTTAAAGGTTGTTGCACCACACTTGATGATTGGTCGTAAAGAATGAGCTGTCCCATCCCAAGGCCTATTAGTGCCAATGTCTCTGCTACTGACTCCCTTAAGATAGATACCTGTCAGGCGCTACTCACAGTGTGTAACAATTATATACCTGACAAGCTCACTTACAGGAGCTGATTATCTTCCTCCTGTGTCAAGACACATTGTGTAATGGTCAATGTCCTGAGAGACTATAGATGCATTTAGTAATTGCCTTGGTTTCATGTCTTTATCTTAAAAACTGCCCAATACTGCTTTGATATATTTGCATATATATTGAATGTTTTTAACCTCTTTTTCTTGCAATTTCAGACAAGATCTTCACTTGGGCTAGTTGGTTATCATGATTTAAAACCACTGCAACCTTTAACCTGTTGGAGACGAGCTGATTTGGCTACAACGCACATTTCCATAGACCTCATCCCGAATATATTCAGGCTCAGTCCTCAATGGGTTAATAAAATAACCTGTTTCCAACAATGAATCATACATCAGATTATCCTCTCATCAATGAATTTGTCAGAAATTTTCTTTCTTTACCCCCTTTTTTATTTTGAGTAATTGAGTCCTGATGTCTGTGAGTCATTGACATGTGATCATTGACCTTGTTTGGCCGTAGAGTTCCCAAAAGAGAACATTAGCTTGTAAAAAACACTTGCTGCTTGTACTGATAACAGATCGGGAAAATTGCAGAAGAAAAATTGCTGAGGGCAGAATAGTGTTTGAGAGTGATAGCTTTTGACTTAGCCAGTGCAAGGGACTAAGTACTTTAAAAGAGGTTACACCAGCTGATTGATATTGCTTCAAATGTAAAGTGAAGTATATTTGTAATATGCCTTGTTGGCATAATAATTGCTAATTCATGGTTCCACTAATTTGTTTTCTTCATTTTAGAATATGAGCAGTAATGAGCTGATGATGACCACTAGAAAGGGTTTGTTTAGCTTGAGGCTGACTCTCTTGAACTTGTTTAAAGAGCATCTTAATTCAAGTTTCCTGGGAAGTTTGTATTGGTATTCCCTTTCCTGTTGGCCAGCGTTTCTTCTTTGCGTGACTTACGGGGATACTTGGTGGAGTTGAGGCTGGCAAATGATTGGGAGATGTGGGTGTATGAACTCCTGCAGTGAACCTGAGTGACCTGAGATAGGCTCGTCACAACCAATTACCACACAGCTGTGATGACACCTGACTCAATCCTACCCTGGGTCTTTAGAGGTCGCTCACTTTTCTTCTAACACCAAGATTATTTGGGTGCTCAATATAATGGATGAATGACAAAATGAAGTATTGAGCACTCCCTGGTGGAACAAAGAGGGAGTTTAGTTTCAAGTTGGACAGTGTTTCGGTTGTGGTTTGTCTTCAGACTGATACATGATACTTCCAGGGGGAAACAATAAAGTATTCTGTAAGTAAACTTTGTTGCAGTTGAGTTGTTGCAGCAAAATCTTGTGGTCTGATTCCATCCCAAACTTGACAGAATATGGAAAATATATATCAAATGGACTTTTTAAGATGTCTGTTTATAGTTTGTAATCCATCTTTATGACACATGTACATTGTACATTAACATTATGAATAGTGCAACACTTCGGTGGATGCCTGACACTCGATCAAAAAAGGTCCACCCGGGGTAGATGGAAACTGCATTGCAAAATTTATACTGCCCTCTATCTTTTAACAGATGAAGTCCTTGAAGTGAAGCTTGAATTCTATAAACAATTCTGACAAAGTCAGGTCACATTATCAGACTATTTTTGTTTAATAATTTATTTTTGATGATTGACCTTAATTGACACTGGACCAACCCTGCGAGGCCATTGTAATTACACCTAGATATCATGACTCAGCAAACCCCCATCTCATGTCAATCACCCTTTGTTACGGTAGCATCACAAGACTCTTCCCTCTTCCTTTTATCTTGTCTTATTTCTCTCCAGGGAGCCCCATCCTCCAAACACACATAAAATAAATCATATCCTCTTCACTCAACCGCCATCCCATCAGCTTGGTTCTAGTCCAGTAGTCATAGAGCATGACACTAGACCGTACTCCTCAGCCTTCCTCAATGTGAGGAGCCCCTAGAAGATAAACTGGGTCACTAGGCATTCTGGGATATAATAGAGAGATAGAGAGATAATAGATGAATTGCAGTGACCTTTTTACTTTTAATTGTATTACTATTATCTCATACATTATTTTTAATTTTGTAATGATTTTGTAATGATTTTTTATTTTTGTAATTCAGTCTTTGGCTGCAAGAACTGTTTTGATGTTTGAATAAAAGACCATTATTATTATTTGATTTTGCTAAATATTAAATACAATAAACTGCCTGGTGGCAACATCCTAGGATATGACTGTGATATGAATGTTTATCTTATTTTGTTTTCATTCCTGAGCTCAAAATAAATACCATTCTAAAAAGAATTGTTTTGTTTTAACCCATTGCTTACCTTTTTTTAGGCTGAACTCTCCCTTGATCACCTGACTTCCTTGCCTTTGATCAACCGACTTTCCATGTTTTTCTTGGATGTTAGGATCTGTTGTTCATAGTCCACAAGCGTGGATGAATAGTTTGCCCTTTATGCTTTCATCCTTACAGGATGCAAAAGCATTTGGAAGAATTGATTTGGCATGTCCAAAGCAAATGTCATCCATAAAATATAAAATATATTGTCATTTATCCTTTGGGTGTCTTGTGTGATGTACCTGTCTGAGTTTTACCTTTTGTTGCCCAACTCTGAGATCTCACAAATGACAAGGTTATCTCAGTGGTCTCTCAGGACATTGCAGGTAAAACAATAGATGACCTTTTTTTAGCATCTCGGACAGGATGTACATTGTTTTAATGGCCAATTATTAGGAAAGATCCTCCATCTGGAAGTAAAAACAGAACTTCTTGTCATCCTTCTGTTATTGTATCCTTCTGTTATTCCTTCCTGTAGGTTAATGCATAGGTTGTTTGGAATTTTCTACTGTCTTTATTCAACTTAGCATGACTCATATGTATTAACACTTGCCACAAATAATGATGCTCCATGGTGGGTCTTAATGGCAGAATACTCTTTTAATTTGATGCATAATTTGTTCAAATTTTTCCTGACTGAATGACCGCTGCACTGTACCTCTCTAGAAGCATGGAAACAAGAATACATTTAAGCCACTATATGGACCTTTGTTCTAAACACTATAATTCATGAACATCTTTTATAGCAGGTAGGTCTACTGTTATCGGAGATACACTTGTTTTGGGTGTGAGGTTTCCATAATTGTTTCCTTGGGATAATATTTTCCAGGTATATTACATGGTTTATTTTCACCTGTGCTTGAGTAATACTATGGAAAAATAATGATATGGAGGAAATAAGAACTAGTGATTCATGAAATGAAATACAATTTGGATTTAACTGCACAATTCCAGGTATTTTTTAAAGTTGCAACTTAGAGTGAGATGTTCCAGTTTTGTAGGACTTTTGAAAGTAGAAATGTAATGTTTAGTTCAAGTAATGTTCAAGTAGTTCAAGTAATGTTTAATTCAAGAATGAAGCTTTCATATCATAGCCTTTTGTGATTCATGCCATACATTGTATATGCATTCATTCAACTTTATTAAAAATCAACATCCTGATTGTTTCCAAGAGCCAGCAATTGTCAAGTTTTGCTCTCACCCCACCAATTTCTTCTCCTCTTTATTCATAACTGAATTTTTGCCAACCTAACCACACACCCCTTGCATATATCCCTCATCAGGAGACGGACCTGCCAAATACCAGTCACATCATGTCATCACTTCACATCTCAGGAGATGAGAGAAGAAGAGGAAAACTTGTATCATGCTCCCTGGTTACAGACCCTTTTGAAACCTATCAGCCCAAGCTTGTTCTGGCTAGAGGCACCCTTAGTCTCAGTATGCAGGCTGATATAGTGGGCATAATATGGCTTAATATGAGAGAATGGAAGGGGAGATATAAATCTTTTCTTTTTTTTCGGGGGGGGGGTGTATTTGAGTTATATATCGACTTAGTAACTGCCTCTTAATCTTGAATAAATAAAGGAATTTAATGCACTTTAATTTGTAATGATAGTCTCAAAAAGTCATTGCCAAATTAAATGAGAAACACAATTATAAAAAATATTTGACATTTGATAGTCATGACCAGATTGAGGTTATATAATAAAAAAATCTCGATCAGAGCTTCTCCACCTGTCTTAAATGAAAAGATAGTGAGGTCACTGGTGATTATGGAATGGGCTAGATCAGACAAGCTGGTTTAGATCACATCTGATTTAGGTTTCCCTTAATTACTTTTTGTCCTTTGAGAAGTGGCATGAATTGAGCGATTGATTGAGTCCATTAATTAGGGCATGGTTGATTTTCAGAAGAAAGAAGGTCTTCACAATTACACTCTATTTATCTCTCTTTTCATTTTTGTCTCTCCCCCCCCTTCTCTCTCTCTCTTCTCTCTCTCTCCTCTCCTTGTTTTTCCCTCTCTACGTCCAGTCCCAAAATCAGATGACGGATGTTTGTCAATCGCTGCTGCGTCGTCCAGGCAGATCATATTCACATGCAGTGACAGTGGAATTTGAATATCTTCTTCCTTCCCACTTTCTCTCCCCTCCCATCCCCCTCTTCCCCAGGGGATGGAGTACCCTCCTACTTTGATTGACTTGTATGTCATTTCCTTTTCTCTCTTCACCCTAACAGAGCATAGTAATATTTCCTAGGCAGTGTTCATACTTTCTCCCTTATTTAGTACTTTGTGTCACTCTAAAAACCCTGTGGTTGTTAATAGATTGTCAAATTGACATTAGTGTACTGAAATATCATGCTCTGAATGTGTTTGTTTGCTGTATTAGCATTTTGTTATTCTTTTACTTCAATAACAAGTTTGGGGAAATGTTAACTTTGAAAAGTAGAAATGGATAAACAAAGAAAGAACATACCTTAATCATATTTAACTATCTATAAGGCAACACAGAAAAAACATTTGAATTTATGTTTATTGTTACTCATTTGAGGCAACCATGGTAATATTTTGTCACAGGGCATTATTGATATTGATAACACAGTTCAAATGCTTGTACAGAAATCCCTTTAGTAAAATCTCTTCAGTAATAATATCGCAGTAATTATAACCATTAAATATTTTTTTAAAACCCAGCTATAAACTAAGAAAACATTGAAATGATCTTCTAATGTGAAAGCATCGATTACATGGAAACCTATACTTTGAAATGTGTATGTAAAGATCTTCAGCTTCCAATTCCCATTGCCCCTTAGGATGGTAATATTTAGTCACAAAGTCAATTGCACAGATCCTGTTTTCTGAAGGAAAAGTCAAGATGCCTCACAGAAATAATGTGCTGATTGATCACTCTAATTCCTCTGCATCATATCTGGCAACTTTCTAACCTGTCATCTAAGAATGATGTAGAATACATTGCTTCTCTCTTTCTCTCTTTATCTCTCTCTCGATGGTGTTCTGTCATCCAAGCAAAGCTCAAACCCAATATGTCGTGACCTAGAAAATGATGTGGTTAAGTAATAAAACTTTTGACATCTCTTACTTATTTTTTGTGTCTTGGATCTGTGAAAACTTCATTTACTTCAATAGAACTATACATTTGCCTACCATTGCTATTCGACCTCGAATCGCCCCAAACCGAAATTTACACCGAAATTTTTGCCCTATCATTCGCCTATTTACCCCCCCACCCCCCATTGAATAGCGCCCTCCATTGACGAGGATGCGGCCGTAAGCGATCCTATACTCTTCCTCTAATCTCTTCGCCTCCGTCGAGATAAGTCGTGTATTTTTGCCCGCGCTAAAAATAGCGTGTTTTTCTCCCTTTTGGTACTTCCTTGCGGTGTTTTGCGAGGTTATATTGCTCAGGATAATCATTTTGAGTATTCTGAGCTCTCTTTTTGGGTCTAGTTTTTTTTCTGGTTTTACCGAGATTTGATAGTTTTTATCCTACGGTGATTCGTTTATTTTCCCACGCTCTCTCTTCCCGTAGACTTTCGTTACGTTTCATTACTGCGGTATGTATTACGTGTCGTGGTTACGTTTGAGTGTTGTTGTGTTGTTTTAGCGGGCGCACAGAGTCTTTTGTGTGCCTCCGCTTCTTGTTAGACCTTCCGCTATTTACCCCCGCTTTGCTGTATTAACACATTTTTCTTCTCATTTTTATTTACAGATTCGTTTTGTCTTTTTTTCGTTCTCGTGTCTTCTTGCAAATAAGAAGAAGCGGGGGAAGAAAATTAGCGAGCAGGCTGGTGTTTCTTTCTGAGAAGTGCCCCCCTGCAGCGGGTGAGAGGCTTGTCTTCACCACCTCGGGATTTGCGGGGTGAGTAATAATTGGGTCAGACACTGGGCGGACCAAACCTCGCTGCTCGGTAACGTTCGGTCCCATCAAAGTACGGAGCCCGTTGATATCTCACGGTTGTGGCAGCGTTCCAGGAAAATGACGGCTACGGGCCCTCGTGCCGAGTTATACGATTAGTCCTTTGCCGTTTCGACTAACGGGAGGATGCTAAGAACGGTTATACATCGGTTGTTCACAACGGTGGCCTGGGTTCACTGGCGGTAGTTCAGTTGTCAAGGCTGAAGGTGCCGGAGTTCATGTTTCTTCTCACGTGGCGATCCCTTTTTGGCTCCAGCCTTCGCCTGCAATAAACCGGATCGAGCCTCGGTTTCTTTTATCGAGTTTGGACCGGAAACGACCGGATATACGGTCGCACGTACCGTTAACTCGAGGCTAAGAATCGGGATCCGCGAGTTTCGTTTCCCGTACACGGTTTTGGTGGGGTGAGTATGCGTCGGGTACGTACCTATATCCTCGGGATAGGTTGGCCAGCTTTGTCGGCTTACTCCACTAGCCCCGGGATGGACATGTCCAGAGCCGTTTCGCTCCTGTACTTGTCGGCGGATATTCCGCCAGAGCTGCGGCCGTTCGCCCGACCATAGTCGGGTCGCCCACTTTGGTTGGGGGGGGGGTGTCCGTCCTCTCCCGTTTTCCCAAACGGATTATCTTGCCGCCGTTCCCTTGACTGAGTGTAAATCAGGATTCCGCAAGTTCGTTTCCGTACCGGTTTTGTGGGTAGTGAATCACCGTCAAGAAGCGGAACCTGTTATCCCTCGGATAGTGAGGGCCAGCACGTCGGTTCCTCACTAGCCGCTGGCTGAAACACAATCCAAAGCCGTCGCTTTTGTTACTTGTGGGCGGGTATATCTCGGTTAAAGCGGGACGTCCCCGACAAATCCGCGTCACCACCTGTGGTGGCGGGGGTTCCGTCTCTCTTTCACGTTTTTAATCTCGGGTAGGCTGTCCCTTCCCTTTTCGGCATACTACGCGGTGAGGCTGAACGTGTTTCGATCCCGCTGCCGATTTCTTTTCGGAGCCAGGGTCGTTATTGCAGGGGCGTTGTTCTTTTTGAAGCCTGAACACCCCGTCTTCCAAGTCGGTTTCCTTCGCGATCGCGCCACCCCGATCTGACGGCGGGCTCTTTCCGTAGTGAAGCGTCCGTAGACTTGCAGTTTCCGGATCCCCGATCCGCGTTTCCCGCGGGGTCATATGCCCCTTTTAAGGGGGCACTTCGGGTTCAGAGCGACTTCGTTCGGTTCGAACCCGGGATCGGCTTTCGTTAGGAACGCCTGTCCCCCTCAGGGTTGGAC
Organism: Paracentrotus lividus; assembly: GCA_940671915.1. Classification (NCBI taxonomy): domain Eukaryota; kingdom Metazoa; phylum Echinodermata; class Echinoidea; order Camarodonta; family Echinidae; genus Paracentrotus; species Paracentrotus lividus. The sequence goes on from CALNVZ010002100.1 coordinate 7,891,691, forward strand.
ACTGTCCTTTTCGGGTAGACATCAACTCACCGGATGCCATCCGGGTAGTTTTGGGTTACCTCGGAGGTTCGCAAGTGCGTTGAGCGTTACGGGGACAAAGCGAGCTACGTCAGCCCACTTTCCCGACTCACCTCTTATGGGTGGTCGTCCACCTCCTTGTGAGGGCTGGATGCTTCCTCGTCAGAAACGATGAAGATCTTATTCGGTGGACTGATTCTCACGACTTCATGTTTTTGAATTCATCCGACTCCCTTGTTCCGCCATTGGTTATGGGTTTGATACGCGGGATTCCCTCCCGGGTAATACTTTTCGGTGGATATTTTATCCGACGAAGTTGTACCTGAAGTCGTTGTAGAGCTTCCTTTGGCGAAGCGAGTCACAGGCTTATTTCTTTTTCTTTTCGTCCCAGAGGTCGGAAGTGACCCCTGAAACTTCGGAGGGGCGTAAAGTTTTCTTTTCGGGTAGGTCGAAAGCTATTACGTCTTTCAGCTTCGAGTACAGGATTACCTTTTGTAATCTGACAAATCCGATTTTGACTTTCGTCCACGAGTTGGGCCTTTCTCCGCCAGTTCCCGGGCCCCGAGATTCTCCTGGCCCTTAGGGAGGTTTCTTCTCTCTTTTTTCCTCAGTTTGCGGCTACATCCACCTTGCTGGATAATGCCCGTAGAGTTCATATGCTTGAGACTCTTCATATCAAGCAATCCCTCATCCCGGATATGGTCAGGAGATTGATGTGACTTCCCCCTTCCTTTAGGGGAGCAACTGGCAGACGTTTTGCAAATTGAAGTTGACTCACGTTAGAAGGCACCGGAATTGTCTACATCTATTAGAGATGTCTCGTCAGGCCCCATCGTCTTCTAGGTCTGTTATACCTGGCTTCTTCAAAGCTCCTCCTTTCAGGAAGGGCAGAAGAAGAAGGACAAGAGGGTTTCCGTTCCTGCCCGGTCGGCCTTTGGCAGCTCCTCCTCAGGATCGTAGGTAACCGACTTTTCTCATGATTCTTATGATCGTCAGGTGTCTTTTCAAGACCAGACTCCTCGTCGAGGACGTGGTGGAGGTTGGTAGGGGCTCTTCCCGAGGCTTCGCGAAGAATCAGCCCTTTTCGTCGGGACGGGAAGCATTTTCCAGATGACTTCCCAAGTCGCTTGGAGATCGGTGGGTGGTCGACTTCGGAAGTTTCTTCCGGCTTGGAAGTCGATCACGGACGATGTCTTCGTCCTCTCCGTGATCAAGAACGGACTTCGGATAGATCTAGAAGAGCCTCTTCCAAGGGGTTTTATCGCGAAATCGATCACCGCCACATTAGATCCTTTTCAGGAACTTATTTCTCGGACGACGGGTGAGGATCACGACTTTTCTGTGTCTCTCCCCCGTTTTTGTGATCCCCAATCGTTCAGGCTCGCTCAGGATGATCCTCAATATGAAGAGGATCAACAGGCACATCGCAAAGTCACCTTTCAGGATGGACCATTTAGCCTCTATTCTTCCGGCTCTCGGTCAGGACGACTTTGCGGTGTCTCTCGACCTGAGCGATGCCTTTTTCCACATCCCAATAGACCCTTCGTCGAGGGATCTTTTTGGGGTTGTGCTGTAGGAAAGGAGACTTTTCGCTTCAAAGCCCTTCTTTCGGTCTTCGTCCCGCTCCCAGAGTCTTCACCAGGGTGGTCTCGGCGTTAGATTGCTTTCCTCAGGGGCAAGGACCTTCGGATTTTCGCTTTCTTAGACGATTGGCTTCTCGTCGCCTTTTCGGAGGTCCTGCTTTCACACCATCTTTCGATGTTAGTGAAAAACGACCCGAGATTTTGGGATTCATGATCAACTGGTCCAAGTCGGAATTAGTTCCCTCCGAACTCCGATCTACTTGGGTGCCCAGTTGGATATCAAGAATCAACTGGCTCGGCCGAGCTTGAGAGGATAGAAGCTCTGGTCAGTCTTACCAGGTCCCTCCTGAGCATGCGGAGGGTTCGAGCCGAGGTTTGTTTGAGATGGCTGGGGTTTTTAGCCAGTCTGGTGGACATCTTGCCAAATTGTGTCTCTTTATGAAGACCTTTCCGGCTGCATCTCCTGAAGTTTTTCAGGCCGAACCTCAGCTCCCCTCTGGTCTGGATTTCTTTGACGGTGGAGATCAAGAAGCTTCTCTCTCCGTGGACAAACCGTACCTTCCTTCTTCAGGGAAAGAGATTCAAAGACCCTCTTCCCTCGGTTACAGTGACCACGGACGCGTCTCTTCAAGGTTGGGGGGGGCCATTGTCTAGGTCGGATGGTTTCCGGATCTTGGGTCCTCCCGAGGCCGCTGCCTCACTTCAACGTTCTGGACTTTTTGTCAGTTTGTTTGTCCTTCAACGTTTTCGCGACCTTTTGGTGGGCCGTTCGGTGTTTGATTCTCACGGACAACACCTCTCTGAAGGCCTACATCAACAAAACAAGGAGGGACAACACTCTTTGGAGTTGGAACGAGGTAGCGTTCCTCCCTTTGGGATGGTGCTACTCGGGAGAGATCGTCCCGGTTGCCTCCCCTTTCCGGGGGGGACAATCTGATAGCAGACTTTCTATCCCTGAACAACAGACTTCCTCGGCTTTGCTCCCGAGTCAGGGAGACTTCTGCTTTCTTTCTGGACGCGTTCTCTCTTCATTGGAAGGGGTGGAAGGCGTACGCCTTTCCACCATTCAAGTTGATCCCTCTGTTTCTCAGGAAGATCAGGGAGGATCAGACAACGGTGGTCGTGATTGCTCCCTACTGGCCGGGTCGGGCCGGTTTTAGGATCTTTTGCTCCTGTTAGCAGGGGAGCCGCTGCCCCTTCCAGCCGTACCAGACTTATTTTCTCTACCGTTGTCGGTTCTACATGCGAATCCATCGCACCTTCATCTAACTGCATGGCCTCTATCGGCCAGCGGGCTAGGGATGAAGGCTTTTCAGACCGAGCAGCTGAGCTGCTAGTTGGAAGTAGACTGAAGTCGACTAGGATTGTATACAATTCGCGCCTTGGGCGCTTTCCTGGCCTGGTGCGAACCTCTTGCAGGGTCCCCCAGAGAGGCTCCTTTGCCTCTTATTGCCGATTTCCTTATTTCTCTGTTCGATAAGGGTAGGTCTCTCTCGACGATTCGAGGTATTGTTTGGCTATTTAGGCCATTCTTACTAGTTTTGCTTATGGGGGATCGGTCTCGACCGCCCCCCACCAGCTTCTTGGCGTTGCTTAGGGCCTTTTTCTTAAAACGCCCTATTTTTAAGCCCTTGACTCCAGCCTGGAGTCTTCCCTAAGTTTTGGAGGCTTTGTCCAAGCCACCGTTCCAGCCTTTGAACTCGATTTACCTGTTAAATCAGTCCATTAAGACAAGCTTTCTCCTAGCAATAGTCTCTGGGCAAAGGAGGAGTTTCGCTACATGTTCTCTCAATATCACCTGGTCATATTCGTTGGGAGAGATATGAGGTTCGTCTGATTTCTATCACATCCTTCATTGCTTGAACCAAACAGCCTCGTCGGACTCTATCAAGATCTTCATTCGTCCTCTGACGGGTCTCATCTTTCAGAAAAGACAAATTCTAGTGCCCCGTCAGGGCCCTCTTATGGTTCTTCAAGTAGACTGAGAATCTTCGCAAATCTTCACAGTTATTTGTTACTTCCCGTGAACCCCATAAAGGGTTTCTAGAGATACGTTATCCCGGTTGGATAGTCTCCGCAATCAAGGCTGCGGGAGTGAAGGCCCTTGAAGAGGGAACTACTCCCAGGCCCATCAGACCAGGAGCATCAGCTCCTCTTGGGCCTATTTACAAGGGTAGGGGTAGAAGATATTTGCAAGGCGGCCTTTTTGGCGTTCTGCAAATTCTTTCACCTCCTTTTACCTGAGAGACGTCGCTGCTAGTGAGGGTGTTTTCTCCACCGCACCTCTTCAAAGCAGCGGCATCCTCCATAGTTTCTTAACCGTTATGTATAGTTCTATTGAAGTAAATCATAAAAATTACAAATCTAATTTTATTATTTACGATATAGAAATATACATTTGCCTACATTCCCTCCCTCCGTCCCCCTTTCCGTTGCAACATACGGAAGTTTTTTGGGCGTAGAGTTAGAGGAAGAGGTATAGATCGCTTCGGCCGCATCCTCGTCAATGGAGGGCGCTATTCAATGGGGGATGGGGGTAAATAGGCGAATGATTAGGGCAAAAATTTCGGTGTAAATTTCGGTTTGGGGCGATTCGAGGTCGAATAGCAATGGTAGGCAAATGTATATTTCTATATCGTAAATAATAAAATTAGATTGTAATTTTTATGATCAATCACATATACCAGACAAAACTTGTATACATTTGTGGTAAAACGATAAATTTATATAGATGTAATAAATGGAATTTTGTATTATATTTTTTTTTTCTGCAGGAAAAATGTGGAAAAGAAAGCTCTATTTGATCATTTTGATGCAGTGATTCTTGCTCTCGATGAAATCATTGATGAAGGGTACGTATGAGGGGGATGTTTCATGAAAGGACTTGTCAGACGTTTTATCTGACAAACTGTTATAAGCTTCTGAAATGCTTGCATCTGATTGGCTAAGAGCAAATTTTTCAGATAAAATGTCAGACAAGTCCTTTAATGAAATGCCCCCACCCCCCTGGTTTCCCAGGAAGAAAAGTTTGGTTTGAAGCTCCAGGCCTAATTATCCTATAAAGAGTTGAAGTTCGATTTTGTATCGATAATAACTCTCCTTAAAGTTAATATTGGTTTTTAATCCTGTTTATCAGATAAAGAGTGTAAAAGTTGTAATTGATTGAAGGACTTGACAAATCACAGCTCCTTATAAGACAAGCCTGACAAGGCCTGGGTTTCAAAATGATTTTGTTGCAAATAGAATTACCTAACTGGGTTATGCCAAGTACTAATTTTGATACAAATGGTAATGGAAAATAATAAAGAAGAGCAAGACGGAGAGTGGTAGTAAACCTTTTATTGTCTTTTTTGCTCAGTGATTGAAAACTTGGTGGTTAAAATTATTACAATGTGATTACAATAAGAGCATTTAAAAATTAAAAAGAGGAAATAAAATTCTAGGTAGGCTACTATCATAACCCACTTTCTTTTATTAGACATTGAGAAATTGGTTGTGCTATAAGTGGGTCCAAAAATATTAAGTGTAGAAAATTAAAAGTAAATGGTATTCGTGAAATGTCCGTAACTGTGTATTAATGTAGATTAGAAAGTTCATGTTATTCATTGGGATCAGTTGTTGGTGAACAGAGGCTAAGAAGTAATGATAAAAACAAGCAAACTATTTTTTTGCCAAATTAATCTGTAATTCACTATGAAAACAAATCCAAATTTAAGTTATGAGCAATAGACATGATCAGATTTTTAAAAAGCTAATTAAACATTCATCACTCTAAATTTGACATCATCTACAAATTGAGGTCAAAATAACTTTGAAATCAAGTCTCTAGGACTATCCAATCAGACATGGGGATACAAAGAAAGAACCAAAAGCCAATGAAATTCAAACCCTGATGGAAATTATGGGATTGTCTAGTCAGGATGTGATCAAATAAAAGAGTTTCCTTCCCTGAAACAAAGTCAAAGATTTGTTTGGTATTTTGTGAATTTAAAACCAGATTGGAATCAATTTGTGACAGAGTATTGTACATGTATCAGGTTACAGATTGTGTTGTTTGTCCCAGTTATTAAAGCAAAGCTTGAGTTCTTACAGCCAAAATAATTTAGGATAAATCTGTAAGATACAAATGTATGTCCTCACATTGTTCCTTTAACATATACCTATGTCTACACAAGATTATGTTCACATTTTGATAATGATTTCAGAAGAAATGTTGAGAAAATATCGAAACAGTCCGTCAAATTGAGACTTGGAGTAGACAGCTCTGTCACCACAAGTCACGGCACAGCACACACACACAGATCCGGTGCTAATCGTGTGCACATGATAAGGCCATAGACTTTCCACATGTCCATGTCACGTATGTGCTTGAACGTCTCGTCCAGCTACAGAAATTATGCTTATTTTGCTCTTTTCTCAGCAAATGCGCAATTTTCTGTAAATACCTTTGGTGTGTGGTATTTATTTCCTATGCTTGAGATTATGGTATGAACAAGAATGTTTTGATATCTTTCATCATGACTACTACTCAAGATTATCTTTAAAGAGACAATGTCAATTTCATCTGTTTTTTTTTTTTTTTTTCTATTTATTTATTTCCTAAAGGTAAATGAACCAAGATATTCAAAATAAAAGGAATCTAACATTCTGTATTCAAATGAAAGTATGATTTTAGATTTTATAATTATATTATGGATTTTGTTCATTTGTCAGGATTGTTCTTGAAGCGGACCCAAGTTTGGTTGCACAAAGAGTTGCATTACGAGGGGATGATCTACCACTGGGTGAACAGACAGTGTCACAGGTATTACAATGCAGTCTTTTTTATCAGTCCTGCCTTTGTGTTTTTGGTAATGTTTGCATATCATGACAGGAATTATGTTCATAAACACTTTACCCATATGTACAGTATACATTGCAAGAATTACTCAGCCATAATTTAACATGCAACGCTCTTTGATAATGTGTATACTTTACAGACATGTTAGTTACATTCCCAGTCACGATGACACCAAACCACTATTAATACAATCATAATACCCTGAATGGCTCAAATATGATTGAGTGTCTCTTGGTTTTTGTCTGTGACAAGGATTCAGGAAACAGTAGATGCTTCTGCACTAGCTCGAGCAAAAAAATAGCTTGCTCATTGGTGGATTGGGAAAAAACCTGAAAAATAGAAACCGGTCCTGCACTAGCTCAAGCTATTTTGAAATTTCGCATTAACGACCTGAACTGAACTTGAGCAAAGAAGCCCAATATGTATTGCGCAACTGGTAACCACCGCTAGCGTATACACGCAAGGGTGCACGATTTCAGGATTTAGCTCAAGCTAGTGCAGCACCGCGCAAAATAGCGCGCTATTTCGTGCTAAAACTGCAAACCAGCTACAAGCATCCAATTTAGTTATCTTTATTCTGATTTGCACAATTGGATTGTTACATTAGAATTCCAAACTCTTCTTACTCATGCATTGCTCTTTCATATTGTTTTGGATATCCAAAGAAAGAAGAGAAAATGAACTTTGAAATGGCACACTTTATATTTCAAGAATTATTAGTTTTTACCTCGAAATATCTCTGACCATCTGGGCTCCTTTTTTTCTTGGGTGCACTGTATATCTGCGAAGAAATTATTGCAGTTGCCCACCTTTTTGGTTCAAAGACAGTAGGCTTAGATTACAGCTTGTTACTCCATTGTCCAAAGTTTCAATTCTCTGAAAAATAAAATATTGTTTGTTTTAAGCCACTTGAATCTCACGGCCCTTTAAGCTCTTTAGCCTTCGATAGTGCATATGCCTGTGAAACATACAGATTGTATGTACAGTCTGTGAAGAAAGCTGTTGGTGTGCAGGGTTCATAGCGCATGGCTAAGTTGACCGTTATATTACAGTACATGTACATCCCTTTCAGACATTTTACATTAACATTCATTGGACATAATGAGAATATATTTTGGGCAGTTTTATTCTCTTTTTTTCTACCAATATTACCCCAGTTGTTGTCATATATGGGAATTTAAGGATTTCTTTATATGCTTTAAATGTTATCTATAAAATAATCTTTCTCAATAACTTGCAAAAACTTAGGAAACCTATTAAATCTAGAGGTGACCACAACAAATGTTCATTGGCATACTCCTGAAATATTTTTCAGGATGATATCTACCCTTAAACAAGAGAAAAAAGTGCTCTAACATTCTACAGTAGTCTCTGCTATCTCAATAACTAGGCATGGTGTTAGACTCAGGATTTCCGCATGATATAATCTATACGAATTCCATGCATGACAGTCGTAGCAGTGGTGTGTTTTTCAGAAACGATACCTAGGAATTAAGCTCTTTAATATCTAGTACATGTATTAATGATAACACATTATGGTGAATATCAACCTTTAGTGATAAAAAGCCAAAGCTTAGTGTATGAAATATGAACCATTAAAACAATATCTAAGATCATCTTTTTGAGTCAAATAAAAATACAGCCTACTGGTTCTATACAGTCTGTGTCAAATAAAATGGTACAGTTGGGAAACATTTTTTTATTGTATGAAGATTAGTAACCACTTTATGATGCTTAGTATTTTCATAAAGCAGGGAAAATGAGCTTTGTTCTGCAATTTTTTCATCTCATTTGGTGCAGTAGATCTTGAGATATGATTAGTTTTCTGCAATAATTAAAAGTCCATTTTGCACACGCCTTGCCATGCCTTTGTGTAGGTTTCGAACATAAGCCGCCGAAATTGACCTAAAAGAACAATAGATTTGTGCAGAGTTAAATCTCTTGTCTTCACACAAAAGTTAGCATAACTTTTGTTCTACAAAAGCAAATTATTTGAAATAAATTGTATCAGCAAGAAAAATATATTGGCTTTAATCTGATTCCATATATACATAACCTTTGAAAAGATTTCATACCTAATTTATTTTTTCCCCGACTGTACCATTTTTTTTTACACAGACTGTATGTAGATGTGGGGTGAATAAATATTTGTATTTTTAGGTGCACATGCATGGATCTTACTACCATGGTACATAAACATATTCAGTATGTAATTATGCTATTTAGCTTTGCTCCTATTGCAAATCAATACTCTTATTTTCACTGAAAAAAAACATTTATTATTTCTTTTCCATCTGTCTTATCATTTGGTTTGATTTATTCCTTTGCCCCCAACCCTTCCCTTGTTGTTTTATTATGTGCCTCCTGTGTGGTGGTACAAAGGTCATCAGCAGCAAGCTGGATGTAAGTTATCGGTCCGTTCTTGATTGCTTGATTTTGCTCGCAGGGCTGGTTCAATCTCTCATGCTCATTTGCATAATATTTCTAATATTCCAAATACTGACATTCTCTTATCACCGTATCCCTCTAACTTTTTGCATGGAAATCCTTTCTTTTTTTCCAAAAATTTCAAAAGAAATTCTTATTTTTCTTGTTTTGTGAACTTCATAATGACTGGTGTAGCCATGGTGAATTTTTGTAAGTTTTTTTTTTAAATAAAAATTTGTGTTAACTATTTAGAGAACTTAAGAGGATCCTGCACAGATGTCATGAAGTTTATTGTTCTAGAGTGACAATATACTGTGTTAAGAGTAAAATTGTAGGGGTCTATGTGTAATGGACCTCTGCAACACCTGAATATAAATGGATGGTTCTCCCAGTGAAACAATATGAAATTGAAATCTGTAGCATTTTTATTTTGTTGAGATTTTGGAATAAATTTGCATAATTAATGAAATTCAAGATTCTGTGTAGAAGTTAGGAAGCCCTCAAATATTCTTATTAATCAGAGCCATCAGAATCACTCACACTTGTTCAGATCCCATTTTAAAGGTCCCTTGCTAACTTCAAGATTGGGTTATTATAATTGATAATTTAATGTTTCTGTTGCATTTTGCTCATTTAAAGACTGTTTAAAAGAAGACAAATAGGAGTATTTGTTATTATTATTAATATTATGATGTTTCTAAAGTTAAATGCTGATGAAAGAGAATTTCCCCAATATTTTCCCATGGGCACCCATGAAAACATTTCTAAGAGTAGAGGATGCACCCAATCTTTTTTGGATGTCTACACATGGCCCTGTTCATCCATCTTTGCACCCTTTAGCTTTTTTAACTAGACAGATGTATGTATCTTTCAACATTCTTTTTGTGGCTGTGGTTTAGCATAGTTCTACATATCAAATTTGTTGACTTATATTGAGCATAACAAGAAGAATACTTTCCTTGATGCACCCAGCAATAGAGAGTTAAAAAATCCTTCCATAAAATTATTCTTTCATGGATAAACTGGTTTGAATATTCATGAGAGAACAATAATATTAGTTTGTTTTACAGTGGTTATCTAAAAAAAAAAAGCAAAAGAAGGGTTACATTTGATCATTTGTAAGAGCTCAGCTCATTCAGTAGAATGTTCTAGATTTATTCTTGTTAAAGTGAAAAAGTAAATTTCCAAAACAAGTGTGAAAGGGATCAAAATGAATAAAATTCTGGATTGCTTTGACTGTAAAAACAAACAATTGAAAGTTTCAGAGCAAATGCAAGTCATTAACTATCATAAAACTGTGAAAACAAATAAGGCTAAGAATACAGCCATGCGGTGGAAGGCATTCTGTTATAAAAGCCTTACAGTAACGGTTTTTAAAATTTGAATTTGAAATCATATATATCTTGAAAAGTTCAAGGGATCTCAGACTGAAAATGAGCCTAATCAAATAAATTATGATTTGAATCCCATTCAATTTTACGGGATCCCTTTAAGTGATTCTGTTAAACACTGTATGTACTTATTAATAAGATGTGGTGTTCATCCATTAGTGTGAACTAAACTTTTCTCTTTTTTATGTGTGGCAATTTTAGAAGAGTTTTTATCTTCTTAAAATGAAAAAAAAATACAAACTATTATCCCTTTATTGTAGCACTTAACTCAGATAGAATGTATTAAAACAACTATATTATTGTTGTTGAATTTAATAGCAAGTATTATTCTTACACATACATGTTTCGGCAATACACACATGTAATTGCTCAATACGGCATGGTTCTTGTGCAACTAACTAAAAGTGATCAAGGAAACTGATATCACAAAATCTTTCCAATATTCGTATTGTGTGCTTTCATTGTAGTGCAATGTTTTAGAATAGCACATAAACCTGCAGTCTGTTTGTAATATAACCCATTAATTGTGTTGTGGTTGATCTTTTATGAATATATGTAGCCGTGTAATTTTTTTTAATTCTGAAATTAGCAAATATACCCTAATTTAACTGTGATTACTATTCTGTTCATTTTCATATTAGGTCGAATTAGTTATGCTTAAATTTGACTTCACTGAAGCAAACTATGTTATATCATGCAGGGACATGTACAGACCATGTTGATATATTACTGTATAAGCTTATGGCGCATATTCGCGTGGCGTTCAATTCGCGTTCACAACTCTCAAACACATTCACACATCCTCCCTCATCCCATATTTATTTTATTTATTATTATTATTATTATTGTGGTGGGTAGCCTATTATTAAGCATGTTTGAGGTAGCATAAAGGGTAATAGTGTTTTAGGCCTTTGTTCTGCCTTTATGCCGAAATATTGCCTTTCCACTTCCTGCACTTCTTGGTGTGCTCAGCTAAGTGTACCATACTGAAATGAAGTAATTTGTCATGATTATTCGTCTTGGATGTCGAAATTTATGTCAAAGATGTAAAAGCCCTGTACTTTGTAGGAATAGTTAGATTTCCAAATTGATTGGATGCTACATGTACATGCATGACTAGCTGGGAACATGAAGTAGATTTAACACCTGTTGGCGCTGTTACATATCCAGCACTTATATCCTTGCCTTATATCTGGCTACAAAGCTACCCAAAAGTTATACTTCAATGAACATGTATAGGCCTTTGTGGCATTTGCATGTAATAGTGATTTAAAATGAAAGCCTCTCCCTTCCCCTCCTCCTCCTCCTCTTTCTTCCCCTCTTTCTTCCCCTCTTTCTTCCCCTCTTTCTTCGCCTCTTTCTTCGCCTCTTTCTTCGCCTCCTCCTCCTTTGTCCCCTCCTCCTCTTCCTCTTCCTCCTCCTGCTTCTTCTCCTCTTCTTCCTCATCCTCTTCTTCCTCATCCTCCTCCTCTTCCTCGTCGCCCTCTCTCTTATTCCTCCTTCTATTCCTCCTCCTTCTATTCATTCTCCTCCTCTTCTTACTCCATCTCTCTCCTCCTCCTTCTCCTCCTCTCTCTCATAAAACCTTAGATCATGCTACCTCCTAACCACACCGTCTTCTACTCCATAACAATCACACCTACCAAGACCCTCTCTTCTTCTCTGCCTCTCCTCCTCCTCCTCCTATTACCTCACTGTATTCCTCTTCTCATCCTTCTTTTTTCCTCCTTCCTCCTCTTCCTCCCTTCTCCTCCTCTTCCTCACTTCCTCTTTCGTTCCCATCCTCCTCTCCTTTTCTCCTCCTCTTACCATTTCTCCATTTCCTCCTCTCTCCTCCTTTTCCTTCTATCCTCCTCCTCCTCCTCCTCTCCTCCTCTTCCTTCTATTCCTCCTCCTTCTCTCTCTTTCTTCCCTCCACCTCTAACCACCTCCTCCTCCTCTTTTCCTTATCCTCCACCTCCACCTCCACCTCCACTTCCTTCTCCTCTTCCTCCTCCTCCTCCTCCTCCTCCTTCCTCCTCTTCTCTTATCCTCCACCTCCACCTTCACCTTCACCTTCTCTTTCTTATCCTCTTCCCCTCTCCTCCTCCTCTCCTTTTTCTCTTCTCCTCCCCTCCACTCCTCTCCCCTCTTCCTCCTCCACTTTTTCTTCCTCCTCCTCCTCTCTATCTTATTCTCTGTTCTTCTTCTCTTCTTCCTTCCTCCTCCTCCTCCTCCTCCCTCTTCTTACTCTCCTCCTCCTCTTCTTATTCCTCTCTTCCTTCCTTCTTCTCCCTTCCTCCTCTCTTTCTCTCCCCCCTCCTACCTTCCTCCTCCTCCTTCCGGCCCTCCTCCTCCTCCCCCCTCCTCCACCTCACTTTTCCACATCTCCCCTCCTCCCTTTTCCATTTCCTCCTCCTGCTTCCTCTTCCTCCTCTTTCTCGTCCTCCCTCGTCCTCTCCTCCTCCCCTCCCTCAACTCCCCCTCTCCTCTCTCCCCCTCCTCTAACTCTCCTCCTCCCTTTCCTCCTCCTCTTACCTCTTTACTCCTCTACCCAACTCTTAGCTTCCCTTTCCTCCTTTTCCTCCTCACCAAGATTTGCTTGACATCATCCTGAAAGATTTATCCTCTTGGCCTGCTAATAAAGTAGACTTTATATCTCGAGTTGATATATTATTACGATCCATAGAAGATAGGAAAATTTTCAGTTTATTTGCATGTCATAAGATTTTTAAATACATATTTTGTTTTTATTCAGTATATCTGTAGAGAGATCTTTAAGGTCTATGCACTCTCTAATTTGCATTTCTTTTTTTCTGACTTTACTATGTGGTACATATCATATCACTGATCTATGTAGGTAATGGTTATTCTCTATTTATATAATTATGTAATAATTCTTGCTACACTTCTCATAGAAATATATATTTTGTTTTGGGGTAACTCTAACTTATTTCATTATTTTTTTTTAATGGAAATGACAAAGTAGACATTTATTCAATTTGAAATATGAATTTAGTAATGTCGACATCTTGAGTGAAACAGGCACATTGTATGAACACCCATTTTATTTACATTTTTGAAAAACTTTTTATTCATGACTCCTACGTCCATTTTGTTGTTTTTATTTGTTCAACTTATCCCTGAAAAAAAAAACAGAAACAAATATACTTCCATTTTGCATAGGATTGAATCATTTAAGATATTGATTTAAATGTTAAACATTATTGAAATGTGATGAAGTTGATATTTAAATGTTATATTCTCTCTTCTGCCTTTTTTTCTCTCACTAATTCACAGGTGCTGCAGTCAGCCAAGGATCAGCTCAAGTGGTCATTATTAAAGTAACATCAAACATCCTTGTCACCGTCTTTTGTATAGTTTATTTCATCTGTTAAATACATGATGTAGCTTGAGAATATCTTCAGACTGTGTAAAGATAGATTGTTACATTTATGTTTTATATGACTCTACAGTGTGTCCAAGAAAAAAGTAAACCCAACTTTGAGAGCCTCATACCAAAATATTATAGCTTGTGTAACCTTGAAATTTATTTCATGATAAAGAGCAGCTCATATTCTATTCAATGATACCAAACTTGTACCTGTGTTGTGACGGATGACTAAGCAGTGGGGCTTTTAAAAAAAAGCGTAAAAAATGCCCTGTACCAAGTTTGAGCAAAAGCAGCCCTTTCATTTCAAAAGCCCAAGTAATACTTTGTCCCTAATGAATGGGCTCAGGAAGGCTGACCTCAAACAAACAATGAATGATCAGAAAGCCAGTGCTGCTTCTGCGAAAGTTTGGTACAAATGGTTTCTGACCAAAGTTTACAAAAACTCGAGTGTTCAGTCATCCATGACAGTACAGGTATAATTTTGGCATCACTGGATAGAATATGAGTTACTCTTTGTCATGATATAAAAATTAATGACACGTATACAATTTTAATGTGAGGCTGTCAAAGTTGTGTTTACTTTTATGTGGGATGCACTGTATACGAGTATTGTAGGCATAGCCTACAGTCTACTCCTGTTATAATGAGCACACTTACACCATCTTGTTATTAACAAGGCAATTCTCTCGGTCCAAATTGCAAACACATGTGTCTCTATGTGTCTGTGTACAGTGTACCGGACTTCATTAATGTTCAAGGGAATTGGCTTGTTCTGAGCACCTTGGGTGTGTTCAATGTCCATTTTCAAATTTAAACACCAAAATGAATCATGATACTAAAGGCAATTACAAAACACAGAACACAAACCCGATCAGCGGTAGGCCTACATCGTTCAGTGTCAAAATTTTAAAGCTTATTATACGTCCATCGTCTTTAAATTCCCCGCTCTCAAAAACAAACATCTGCTCTTTATTTTTTCACTTACACTGAAAGCTTCCAATGCGAGAGCATATTTAAAGATGTTTGAAAACTTGATTGTGTTCAGAGTCGCATTTTGTTGCTTTTGCGATGCTCAAGATCGTAAAATCAAAACGCATCTTATTCGGCATGAAAATTGTCCTCTGAATGGAGATCTGAAACGTTAACTTTTACTACAGGGAATTGGGACAATGAACACCCACTTTGTTTCTCTTTATATCAGCGTTTTGTAATTGCGTTTTGTATCATGATTCATGTTGGCGTTTAAAATTGAAAATCGACATTGAACACACCCTTGTTGTAATGGGAGTGGACATCATAACATTTAGTGTATGAATTGCTCCTCTGTAAAGACCAATTGAGAGTAGTGGGTACATCCGACTATTTATCCCATTTTTCCCATTTGTAAGCATTACTTGTGAATGTTTGTTCAAACTTTTTGTTTATTTACTAAGAAGTATGTCGTTTGGATAATTAGAAAAATGAATCTATGTAAATAAAACTTCTAGTTATCCAAGTTAGAATCCTTCTTGTCTGACTACATCTTTATCCAGTGTCAAACTATTGATTCATCTTTATATGTACATATTATCTCTACCAATTATGTTTCTAATTCCCTTTGTATACAATGCAGGAAACCTAATTTATTTGAGATTTGCAACAAAATGTAAGAAATACATTGGGTAAAGTTAGTTCTGTATCGGTTTTAACTCCATTGTTGTGCCTGAGCTGTTTGTCAAATTTGAAACTACATGTAATTTAGGATATTTGAATTTGATATAAATATTCTGTAAAATAGCATATGGGTGAGAATTCAATTTTCAGATTCTGATTATGTCTTCAAGTGGTGGATCCAGGATTTGACATGTACAGTCAATGCTTAGTTTTCAAATTATAGGGGGGGGGGGGATCTGCCACTGTGTCTTCTATTGGCGGGGCAAAGTGATGTCATATCCGCTTTAATAGCAATGTTTAGAGCGATGAGAACAATTCACAAATAGAAGTCTGGCCAATAGCCTCAGCATGGTGCCTGTTTTGATGTTTGGGTCAGGCAAACCAATTTGATCATGCAAAGAGCTCTATGTGCAAATTTGTTTTCACCTTTGAAAGTAACCATATTACTGTGCGAACCAATAAAGAAAATATTGTAATACATTCTACAGAAAACTTGATTTCATTGTTTTTGCAGATTTTTTGCTGTTAAATTGTCTCAAGTTTTTTATGTTTAAGGGGTTTTAGTTTTTTTTTTAAATGTTTTAGGGGGGGGGAATAATTTAAATATAGTTGTATTCCACTTCATTTATTAATGACAAGCTTTTCCTTCTGATAAGAAAGGGTGTGTTCACATTAGATTGATTCATTAATCACCAATTGAATTATGATTATTTTTTCAATTTTCAATCTAGTGTGTATGAACTCTAGGAAACATTCCAATTGATGTATGTTTTATGATCATATTCTTATGAGAGTAAAGCTTTACATTACATTGAACAGCAAGGTTTACAAACAAAGATGAAGTGCATCATTGGCATAAATCTTTTGTAGAGATGAAATAATTCTGTTTTGTAAAAAGTTATTATATATTCCTAAATTGAAGGGGGATTTAAATCTAAAGGCGGGCTCACATGATGCGACTTGCTGCGGTGCGATTTCTTAAACAAATGGTAGTTTGCATTATTAATGCGACATTTGAAAAATGCAAGGTTATCTTATGAGAGGTAAAAATTGTAAAGGAACAATGTAATCGAAATTTTGTTCCAATGCTAGCCTTTAATTAGGAGTAAAGGTCAAATTACCTTAAAATCGCAAGATTGCTGTGACGTCACTGCGGTATGGAAACAATTTTATTTTATACAGAGAAGGGGGTTTGCAATCACCTTTAATTTCAATGTTCGTATTCATAGGAACACCCACAACTGTAGACAGTATGATTTTCCTTGTTTGAATGTTTGTGTCAAATAATATTAAACTTTTCTTGAAAAATCGCATCGCAGCAAGTCGCATTTTGTGAGCCCACCTTAAGGTATTGAAAACTTGGGGGAAGTTATTCTCAAAGTTTCCTTTTCATACTTACCCACTTTTCTATACCTGAATTTATTTAAATTACGATTATGTCAATATTCAGTGTTGATCTACCCTCATGAATATGAATTGTGTTAACTTAGCACAATAAATTGCATATGATGTTCAATACATGCATTACTTTTGTAATCTTTTTGCATCTGTTCATTATTGGTGTATAATGACTGCTTAGCAGCACATGCTGAAACAATCAGTTCACAAGTACATGAATCAAAATATACCTGTTTATTTTGTTTTCCTTGAATAATGACCATAATGATAAAGATATTTTAATGATGTTAATACCGGTAGGTGTATTTGTACACATGGATCTATACATACATGTTTTAAAGCAATAAGGTACTGTATGTGTATGAGTTCTACGTGTATAGTTCAATAGGAGAAGGGAGAGTTGAGGGGGATTTTCATGGGTCATACAAACATTTTGCAAATGATGTGAATATTGAATCGCATCACTTTTATTTATCCTTTTGCCACATAAATGACTGGTGGACTTTGACATTCTATACTTTGCAAAATGTTTGCATGTCCCATGAAAATCCCGCTTAAAGAGAGACCATGTAGAAAGAAAGAGGGAAATAAAGAAGCACAAACAAAAAATTAGGAGAGAACACGATCCATAAACAAATAGTGAAACATCCATAAATGATGTTTTAATCATAAGTATAAAATGTTAATTTTACAAAAGGACTGCATACATCACAAACATGACATGGATAACAAAAGGACAGGGAAAGATGTGAGCGAATGTGAGACGAGGAGGCTTGGCACATTGAGGAATGGAGAGATTGTAAAGGCAGAGATATGGAAAGAGGGTGAGGTACACTGAGAGATAGGGAAAGTCAGAGTGAGTGATATAGGGAGCCATGGAGAGAGAATGAAATAGAGATATAGACACACACATGCATTGCATGTAAGATATATTCTATCAAACTGATATGCTTCAGTTGTTGATTGAAAAATCAAATTAAAAATTCACGTATCAAGAAGGTCATCAAATATCGGATATAGGGGTAAGGTTCTGTAAGTCAATCGGGTCGATCTTCCATTTTTTCCTCATTTATTTCTTCTTTTTTTTTTCTTTCCTTTTTTGGTTGGGCCCCCTGGATCCGCACCTGGATGGGAGAATGATTTTAATAGTAGTGTGGGACTTCTCTTCCCGCCAAATGCACAAGGGTCAACAGCACCACCAGGTGCCTGTTAATTATCAGCCCCCCCCCCCTTCATTCAGGGGATCAACAATACACGTAAGTTCGTTCTTGATTTCTCAGGAAAAGGGGTGTATTTTAGGGTCTCCGTTTGGGGAAAAAATCATGATAAAAGTCATTGAAAAAAAATAGGGTCTAGCTCTTAGCATTTTAATATCTCCCGAATTATCTTTAATTAGGGGTAGTTTTTCAAATCTTTCAGGAACGGATGGACCAAAAACCTCTGAAAGAGGGGTAATTTTGCTGGCTTCCCTTAAATAAATTGGGGGGGGGAGGGGGCGGGGCGGGAATTTCTGACGCCAGCTTCCCTAGCTTCCCAAAACGTAATAGGCTGGAAGTTTGACATGGCTTCCATTCCAAAAACCAGTGATATGGGGTAATTCTTAGAATCCGGAGCAAGCATACATGTATAGTTGACCCCTATTATGTGGAGGTCGGATTATCGGTTATAGGCCTATATGGTCAAGGCCTATTTCAATGATGTATTATTATCTCTTATTATTTTTAATTATTTATTTTTTAAGGGCCTATATGTACATATATTTTCTGTTGTTTTTATTTGAAAGTGATATAGCTGTTTATTTTTAATTATTTTACACATCAAGACATCGGTCATGCCTCTCTACCCCCCCCCCTCCTTTTTTTTTTTTTTTTTTTTCTTCAAAGATATGTTTGTTTTGTGTAAGATACCGTTAAAGTCTAATCGCCCGAAATAGAATCTTGAAATGTCAACTTTAGTTCAAGAAGCAGCAGAAATTCACAATAGTGGGAGTGGTAAGTTACATTTATTTTGTATGTAGGTGTATTTGATAATTATTACTATATTGCAACAAAAATGGATAGTCTATTCGATAAATTTCTGGGCCGATGCGTTGGGGTCCATTCGAGACTGACATTAATTTTCTTTACCACAGTCCCATAAATTAAATTCCCCGTAATGTTTATCACCATCATCGTCATCATCTGCCTGGGGTGAGGACTGAGATGTATTAGATCCTGTGTGTGTGATCCTCGGTATACTTTGTGTTCATTTTTACTTTTTATTGTATTTTTAATATATGCATTTCCATATAACCAACAAAAAAGCCCCACCACAGTCACCAGTCACAAATTAATAATTAACGTTAACGTGTTAGATCTAACGTTAGGGCCCGTATTCCATAAAAGCATGAAATTTAAGCATTTTTGCTTATCTTTAAAATGCGTATTCCATGAATACGGCTTACTAAGAATTCTGTTCAAGTCTATTTTTATCAGTGAAGCATAAATTCTTAGATTTTTGCCAAGTCAAAAGTCTTTAATGGAATTGCGCCTTCAAATCGCACATAAAAAATGAGAATTTTATCCTAACTTTAAGCTTACTACCTTGTGGCTTAACTTTAATGTTGATTATATGGCAATCTCATTTGAGACCACAAAAATTAAAAATGCCGATATTAATAAAATTTAGAATTTCGCTTGATGCTTTCTGACCTCAGACAAAGTGCTTAACGTGTTTGGAATAAAGGCTGAATTTTTTTTTTTCCTTGACAAAATCTTAAAAAAATACTGAGACTTAAGACAAATTGCTTAAGTATAGTTTATGGAATACGGGCCTAGATCTATTACTATAATGCCTGAAAATCACTTTTCACAAAAAAATAAATCACTTTTCACAAAAAATAATTTAAAACATGTGGCATGTGCAGAGATGCCAAGTTCAAAAAAAAAATTTGCGTGAGATCATTCACATCGTGTTTGAAAGCAGTGCGTACGCGGCGTGCGTTACCACATGTGAGCGAGCGCAATAGTAATTTGTACACAAAGGAGGCGTGCGCGCACGCTATACACCACTTACACTTATGCATGGTCAATCATAATTGATTATACACATGTTTCACGTAGTAAGCTATCTTGCATATAAAGATTGCCTGCTTGAAAACATCGCACTCGCAGGGATTGATGCGCGACAAAACTGCAGATATTTAGGGTTTTGAGACTCTAAAATGGTAAAAAAAAAATCTATAATAATGCCACTTTTTCTCATTTTGCGTGAGAAATGGGGTGTTCTGCATGAGATCTTGAGACGGACCCGAAATGCCTGATTCTCACGCAAGATGCGTGAGGCTTGGTAGCTCTGCATGTGCCTTGCGGAAAAAAGCAACAACAAAATGAACACTTGTGGAAAAGGGCAAAAATTAATAGATCAAGACCTTTATCTGTAAATGATAAATGTGCTAAAAATATTTGGAAGTGCAGTGGTCAGGTTAGTAGTGCTGTACAGTGTAGTGTAGAAGGAAATGGAAATAAAACATTGTGTATTAGATCTAGATTTTTTGTTTTGTTTTTAGAGTTATGGAATACAATATTTATCAATGTTTTGGTGCTAATGCATTTTCGTATCCAGCTAATTTTTTCTTTGTTCTGAAACAAATGTAAGGGCCTGTCTCAGTTTTTTAATGAAAATAATCAATAACAAGTGTTTGAGTTTTCACCAGAGTTTGAAGCAAATCCGTCATCAGAAACTGACCTTGAATTCAATGTCATTGCAAGTACGATTTTTAATAGTGGCTGGTACAAAAGGAAGGCTTGACCAAAACTTGGTGCAAGCAGCCAAAAATATATTTTGCGTCTATGAACTAATGGACTTCATGTTTCTTTCTCGTGCACAGATGGTGGAGGCCAGCCACTAATCCCTGAAAATGTGGAATTGTATCAACCATATGAAGGTAACATTTAAATATAGATGTTTGTTTGTATTCTAGCTTTGTATTTCTATTTGTTTATTTATTTAGTTGTTTTTTGTTTGTTTTGATTTGATTTGTTTTGTTTTATTTTGTTTTGTTTTTGTATTTCTTTTTTTTTCTTTTCTTTTTTTGGGGGGGGGGACGGGGGGAGGTGGGAAATCTTTGTCCCTTTTATTTCTCTCTCTCTCCTTTTTCCTTTTTGTATTTCATTTCACTCTCTCATGGTTTCTTTCACTCTGTATCTCGTGTATATTTTAATTTTATATTTCCCATTCTTGTGCCAGTTATGTATTTTATATCTCTAATTAAGAATAATGTTCTTTTCATAAATACCATAAGTAGAGTTTGCATGTTCTGATAGAAGCCCTTAATATAAAGAACAAAAACTTCATTTTATTGAAATGAAACATGCCAGTTGAATGATGTATAAAAAACAAAAATGAATTTGCAATAAAATAGATACTGTAGGTCGATATTTTCACAGTGGTTTTATGTTCGCAAGTCCGTCTTTGTGAAAATTTCCACTTCACTGTAAGGCTAGCTATGTATAGTAATGAAAACATAACAAAAATCGTGAAATTATCCATTCATGAATTTTCCCAACCAGTCTAAATTCGCGAAAATATCTGTACACAAAAATATTAGCTTATACATTGAATTGAATTGAATAGAATTTATTCATTAACAACAACAACAACAACAACAACATCTTCATACAATGGTGAATACAGGTACAGAATACATTGGCATGGATACAATAATTATAATACAAAGTGTTGGAGATATAAAATAGGTAGATATAAAAGAATATAGTTGTTAATAGGAACCAGAAGGTAGCACATGTGCTAGTCGAGCCTGGCCCCCAATTAAAAAAGATTTAAAAAGATTGTATCTGTGTTCATGAAAAGTACAAAATGGAATATTTGAATACCTGTATTGTGCAAAAACTAGGTCTAGTATTATCATTCTTGACAGGTGACCAGATCACCCTTCCAGAGAGGGCCCAATGCCTGGCAGTGAAAGCTTTTCTTAAGATGTGTGATATCCCATTTCACATCATGCTACGCAGTAATGCAGAACAAATGTCACCTTCAGGTAAATGGTTCTAGGACAATAACCCTTAGATAATCAGAAGTTGTAGGTAGTCCTATCATGACTTCTGGTCGTTCCTAACATCTCCCTAGGGGGTAGTTGTCTTTAGGGTGTGTTTCAGACAGGGTAGTTGTTCTGGAGTAGTCCAGGGGGGCGTTTCATGGAAGGATTTGTCGGACGTTTTATCCGACAAATTTACTCTCCGCCAATCAGATACAAGCATTTCAGTAGCTTGTAACAGATGTCTGTGAGAATCAGTGAATATTTGTTTCTTGAAATGCTCCCCTGATATCCAAATAAATCTCTTATAAAACAAACCATGAAACACTCTAAGTATTCACAGTCGGTGTCAAAATAAAATATCATCTATTAGTACTTATAATTGTTATTGAGAGAGCCAAAAAGGAATTTCATATTTAGATACATGTGTAAGTTTCTTGTTATAATAAAGTTTTGAAAAGCTCAACAATCCTCATGATTCAGAAATCACTCCAATCTAAGATCTGTGTGGAACATATTAGGTATAAACTGCTTACTAATAAAATATGTTTTCATGGGGTCACGCTGAATTGAAATTCCCTCTTACTTCCTATTCCTATCCATCAGTACTAATGGTTTTTATTATTTATTAATATTCAATGCTGCTATATTGCAATTTACATACTGTTTCTAAGACCATCTCAATGTATTTCCAAATAACTTGGGGTTATTACCCAAGCTCGCTGCCATAAATTAGCACTGAAGTATTCAAACAATTTCTTTTGACTAGATGTCAGTGTTTGTCATTTGAACCCAGTACCTTGTTATCATGAGTAAATTGACTTTCCCCCATTATACCACAACACATCCAATAGCTTTCATACATATCTCTACTACAATCTCTAGATGTTATTTACTTCTTTCTCCTATTTTCCAATTCAGGTGCTGTACCATTCATCAAAGCTGGGGCCGACATAGTATCAGAGTTTGACCCTATTGTCGAATACATTTCAAAGAAGGTATCGGTACCATTTCATTACATAATAATCTTCTTCTTGTGTCCTTTCTCTCAATGTATCGTGTGTCATATCTACAAACACAATGTATAGGTTTTTAAGAAAAATTAGGATTTAATTTGTATCTGAAATAGAGTCTACCCCTTGGGAATAGGGGTTAGGTGCAAGAGGTTTTATCAGAAGGGGATTCAGAGTCTTCTCTTCACATTTGCATTCTTGCTGTCCTTCAGTGTAGATGCCCCATTTGGCCATTACTGCCTTGCATCGGCCAGCTCTAGCATGCAGGTGATTGAGACACAGCCCAAAATGCCATAATTCACAGAATCCTGGTGGGAAGGACACCTTTGGGCTGATTTTTACACTGTGTGGTACAGACTTAAAGGGGAATTATCCCCTCAGAGAAATGTAGCTTCAGTGAATGGAGACAAACCCCAAAACATATTGGGAAACTTTAGGAAAAATCAGGCAATGAATAAGAGAGATATGAATTTTTAGATTTTGACATCACTTATGATATGATACGACCATGATGTGTGATGTAATGCAGGGATATCTTTCCCATATCTATTGTACACATTGTACTAAAATCCTCTTTTTTCTTGATTCTAAAGGGAGAATAAAGAATCTTTTTATGGGATGACTTGTAAACATATGAAAGTCATAATAAATCATGAAAAGAAAAGCTGTTCTATCATTAAAATGAAAATAAAGAGACATTTTGAATAGATTTTGTGCACACCATATGGGGAGTTCTCCCTTTGTGACATCACAAATGGTGACTGCGTTGCCAATGGGAGATTTCCTATGTCATTAGAGATCTCAATATTCAAATACTCATAACTTTCTTATCATTTATCAGATTTTCACCAAATCTTCACTAATGTGCTTATTTGATTTTTCTGCATCCACAGTAAGCCAACTATCTACAAAGGGACAATTCTCCTTTAAGATGGCCGGAGCAAAGGTCTAGATTTAATAATAATCTAATAAAACAAAATGTATTAGACACCTTAAGTATCATTTCAAGAATAAGTCATGTTCCCTTTAGGAAGAACATTGTGTTGGAGTATAAATAGTATTACACTTATTCTATAATTCAACTTCAATCATGAATAATACGTCGTTTACACTGTGACTCGGGTCGCGGGTTCGACACGGCAATTCTTTACCATGTAAACGGGATCACTGTGATCTGCCACCCGGGTTCGACACACCTTTTTTGCTCTGCCAAAATCAATTTTTATGTGTGTAAACAGAAAGCCGTGTCAAAGTCGATGACCTTAAGGTCAGATTTGTAATCTGGCTATACATTACAACACACATTAACGATGTCCCTTTACTTCAAGTGGTAATCTGGGAGCCGTGTTGAACTCGCCTTTTTTGTTGTGTATAAACACGATCACAGGTTTACTATTTGCAATGTCGAACCCATCTTGACGATTCAACACGAGAGCCAAGTCACAATGTAAACGTGGTATAAATTGTTTTCAATCATGCCTCTCTATCCTGTAGCATAACCTGCTGACCTGCATATGAAAACATTTACAAAAACCTTACATCTTTCAAGGGAGCATGGCAAGATAAGCTAAAAACATATCTCCCCATCAAACAAAGAAGTGGGAAACAAGAATAAATGTTGCAGAACATAATCATTTCAATTCAAGGAACTTTTAATCCATAGTGATATTGATACAATATGTCTCAACACTATATTGCTCTGCAGCTATACACGGCTCTGAAAACAGAATTGGCCAAAAAGGGGCTGACGACCAGGAAGGGATGATCAATGTTCCCCTAGCAGAAAAAAACTTGCGTATGGTCCTACACCATTAACAATAAAAGAAATCAAGATGTGCCAAAAAGGGCGCCGATATTAAGAATTAAACTTCTTTCGTTTGAAATTAGAATCATCTGTGAATCTGTTGACAGTGTGAGGGCCCCATAATTTGTCCATAAACAACAAAAATATTCAACTGAAACGCCCCAATCATCAAAATCAATGATAAACTAAGTGCATCTTCACAGCATTGGGTTCCCTCTCTGGGAACCCACTGGACATGAAGAATAATACGATTTTCTTTACACAAGTAAAAAATGTTCAAACTCAACTCGTGCAGTTCTTTGATCATACTTGATGATTAATCATGTCTTTATTGTTGAAAAGATCATGTACACAACAACAGAAAAACCAGGCCCGTCAACCCACTGGGTTAGGCGGCAGGTTATACAAAATTACAAAATACAATACGGTAACAGTTCGAATAACATTTCAATAATACATATTATATGTCAAAAAGAAAGTGCAGTATAAACAAGGTAATCGTGAAAAGGTGATAACATGTACAATTAAATAAACTATATAAGTCATGTCTCGCGAGAAAGGAGGAATACAATAGAAAGGAGGTAGTGGAAGACATTGGTAAGTAAATAAGAGAGAGAGGGAGAAAGAGAGAAAGAGGGAATGGGAGAGCAGTACTATAAAAATGATAAGAGAGAGAGAAAGAGAGAGCAGAAAGCTAGAGGGTCACGTATAATGAGACAATATATTATACATTGAGAATCTCCGACCATGATTAAACTGATTAAAAACTGATTGAAAACTTTGCTAATGCAAGACGTTAGTGAGATCATGCGAAAGTGTTCTGGTTTATCCGTGTCCCCTGACTTGTGTATAAGTGTGATTTTAGACTCTGACCATCTCTCGGGTGGGTCCCCGGAGTCGAGAATTTTATTATATAGGGTTGCGAGAAAGTGATGCACGGAGTCCAGATTTTTTATCATTCCATACATCAGTCCATCATTACCGGGTGCTGACATAGCCTTTTTTTTCCCCTGAGCACATTCTTTACATCTTTCGGTTTTATTGGGCTCATATCAAACTCACTACGTTCCATGGGATTAATATTCAGATAGGGGAACCAGTTAAGAGATCCAACATCAATAAGATTTGGTGTACTGTATTTACCTCCAAAGTATACGTTAGCCGCTTCTTCGGAAAATGATGGTTTTGCTACTGATTCGTTGAGAGAGCCAGTACATGCAGCTTTGGAAAACTCATAAAAGTTACTTCTATACCTTTTTTCCATATGTACTCTGGATTTATCACGTTTCTTTTGTTCATCTTGCTTTCTCAGATATGACACAGTTTTAACTGCAGCTCTGAAAGCTTTTCTATCCTCATCTGTACCATTTTTGCTAAAAGCCTTTTTCCGTAGCATATTTTTACATTTCCGGGCTTGAGATAGTGACTTTGGTTCATGTTCAATGTAGGTGTCGCTTAATTTCTTGACCACAGAGTCGTCTTGGTCACTGAAATAGTTAGTCAAAATACTCGTAAGACTATCGACAGCAGATTTAGGAGTAACAATACCTGCTCCTAAATCGTGATGTAGCAAGTTCAATAGCTCTTTTAAAGCGGCATTGTGTGGTTGCCATTCAGCAGGCCTAATGTTTGGAACTTTAAATCAAAGTCAATTTCCCTGGATTACAAGAAATAGAAGTATCGCTCCAATGAACACGTACGAAGACATTATAACTATTTGGTTATTCGACGCCTGGAGATGTGGGGTAGAAACGACTAAGAGTTCCGATTGACCAATGTCAAAAATTGTGATAATAGACGTACCTTAGTTTTTTTGCTCCAAATTCACATATATAGCACCAAATAAAATGTTATTCGATCACAATAGTCCAGGTGATATTAGTATATCAGTGACATCACAAATAACAGTATGTGGAGGGCTGCCAATAGCAAAATTGCAGAGGTTGGCAGTGGTGAGGTTACCAAGCTACTGGCGCCATTTTCCTTTTCTAATACAAGGAACTGATTCTACACCTTTGTTATCAGAGAAGACCTTGACAGTCTTATGTCTCAACTAAGGTACAAATGCTTGAAGTGCCATACTTACTAACTTGAATTCTCTCCAAGTGGAGCTTTTTGCCATTTCAAGCTCAGTCCAATATCTTACCATTGTCATGCCTGCACAGTCAGAAACACAGGCCCTAAAGCCTGATTGACTAGCATCAGAATAAATAAAACAAAGTTAAAATGTTGCACGGACGAATTCGACAAGACTTTGCCTTAGCTTAGTCGTTAGAGCGCTTGTCTAATCAGAACTCAGTTTCAAATCCCGATGGAGTCCCATTTTCCTTGTTCATATTTTCATGTTCCAGTTTGAAAAGGATTGGTCTGTATCTTCCTTCTGTTGAGATTAATTTTAAAAGCTGATCATAGACTTCCTTGATATAAATCGTGTTTTCCTTATCATACAACACACTTCACTAACTTTTACCAGATCGTTGTCAGAAGATCTCAAGAGATCTCTTTGACTCTTTTGGACAGTGTTATCCCTGAAGGATGAACCTTATTCCTGGTACCTGGGCAACCTCTCCTCCAGTGACCTTGTTTACCACAGGCAAAACAGTAGTCGGTGGGTCTGGGACGACTTGTGTTCCCCCGCTAAGCACTTGTAGAGGAGTTAGTGACACCCTCATGAGAGAATCAATTTTTTACCCAAAACTACAGGAAAAAGTTGTCAGAAGAAGTAGAAGTAGTATGACTATGTGGTATTCCAACATTCTTGAAAGATTTAGCCTTTGTCGCTGACGAATGGGATGCCTTGCTCTTTCTGGCTGCATGGGCCTGAGCCTGCCTGATTCTCTTTTCATCTTTGGAGTGGCTTGCCAATTCATCGACTGTAGACCACTCTAATAGGATATAATTACTATACCCTTATTGGTTATTAAATTAATCTGTTATAATTATATTAGAAATATTTCTATCGAAAACCGAACAGCTTCAACCAAGTAACATAAAAAACTATGTCATTTACGTACAAAAAATTCTGAATCTCATACAATTAACCAATAACTCTAAAAGGCTGGTGGCAAAGTGACAGAAAAGTCATTATCAACACCAACATACATGTAGCCCTAATGAAAAAATTACACACTAACCTACTTCTGATGTGTCGGCTATTGTGATACATATGCTTCTTCCTTTTGGAAATTCTGCAGTACCCTCCTTCAGTAAAGAAAGGGCTGAAGCCTTCCTCTAATAGGGCCACTCCGTTCTCCAACTTCTCCTGGAGGTTAGAATTGAGCTTGTATTTAACTTTATTACCCTTAAAATGAGAGGACATCTCAGGAGCCCGTTTTAACTGTTGAAGTTCCATACATGTAGAAGCAGCTGAAAGCTTCTTCTCACTATCTTCTTTAAATTAGAAATGAAACAATCAAAGTACTGCTTGAATGAACGTAATGCCTCCTTAACCATTTGCTCACACATTAATTTTTAGCAAAAAAAAAAGTTTAAAATTCTCTTTAATTGTTAAAAATAGTATTACATATTTTTGCTTAGCATAAACTACTAGAAATCAGTCCACATACAACATTATCAATATGATTAATTTTTAACTCACCTAGTCCAATCATTACAGAGAAAATGAATTCTTACGATTGTATACTTAATAAGTACAATTATGACTACAGTCACACGTGGGGGATAAGGAGTTAATAGCGTTGCTCACAAAGGGTGGTGATAGAACTCCAGATTGGTTAGAAGTATTTGCAGTTTCTTCGTCTAGATTATGGCGAAATTCTCTATTTTATTTTCTTGGTTCGACATTGTGATTGATTGATAACTAATCCATATGCTGAATGTATTTCGGCACCGCCTATAGTTTAACACGTAGAAGAAGCGCTAACAAAAAAACGCCAATTCGAACTCGGTCAGTAAAATCGGAATGACTTGGGACACTCCTCCTGCAAGCATTCTTATGCAAATCAGATACTTCTGCTAAGACAGAAAATATATATCAGCTCTAAAAATTAATTAAAATCAGAGAAGTTACTGTTAAACCTGGTGTATAGTTTTGGTAACACAAATGGAATCGGCATAAAACAGATTAAAAATTGTCTCATGTTGTTCACATTGCACTAAAAGATATGTGTGAGAGATTTTGTGATATTCCTTTCACGATTTCCGGTGAATTTCAGTGAAATGTTTGTTTTTGAAACATAATGTAACGGTTTTTGAGACCTTTGCTGGGGTGTCCAGTCCCCCGAACTTCCCGCATGAATGGAGCATAGCGATCTGTGTGTATCACCCACACAAGAGAATCCCCATTGGTTTTCCATGTGAACGCCTCGTGCACACTGAGATGAGTCGGATCCCCGACTTAATTTTTTTTATACTTATATCGTGAAATAAAGACACTAAAACGAGATTTCATGTAATATAACTTTCTTTGTTACAGTTATAGGATTCAGTCTTTCATATTATCTAACTATGAATCCAAATTAAATGTTTCCTTCTCCCAACACTATACACCAGCTTTAACCTGGAATATGAAAGGAATTTCACTTTTAGCTCTATTCTGAACTAAACTAATATTTACATTGATATGTTTTTACATGTGATAGAACATAGTGCTGTTTTGAATTTTACAAATGGAATATACCGTACTTAAATTGAAAAATTAAAATGCCAAGAGTAAGTATGCACATATACTGTACAAGTGCTATACATATTCATGTATGTTTAAACTGTAAATTATGAAATTTTCCAGTATATTACTAATACATACACATAGACTGCTACTTCCTGCACAGTACAGGCAGAAAGTACCATACTTGTGATTAACATGTTATTTCAGTGGTAGCGGTATTTCATCTGAATATTATATTCATTTTCCAGGGACTGTCTTTGTCAGAGGAGTTGAGTGGAGGTCAAAAGTCAGAGATGAAGGCATACATGGCTCTATCAATCAACAGGCTCTACCTAGCCGAGGTAATTAAGCTCAGTACATCAAATTTTGATCCTCATTCAGGCCAGGAAATCAAATATGAAGTTAACTATATTAGGTTGAGCTGAAGGAATTCTTGAAACTTAATTGTTAATTCTGTTAAGTAAAATAAATGGTTAGCTACAGCTAAAGGGAAGTTATAGTTGCCATTCTGAACATTAAGCATTTTTTGTATTAAAGATGGTGTCATCCTTTGCATGCCTTAAATTTGACACTTCTTAAATCTGGTGGTACATGTATCTTGAAGATTCCCTTAACCCTAATCAGGCTGGGCTTTTTTGGCTCTCCTATGGCCGAGGGGGGGGGGGGGGGGTTGTACACATAAGCCATGGGCAGAGCGAAGTTACGTAATATCACAGCTGCTGTTTCTCATTAAACCTCGGTAATCCATTTTTGGAGGGGCCATATTCCCAGCTAATCCATTTTGGTATTTATTTATATCATATAGTTAAAGATGAACTCTTCACCTTTACAATGAAACCTTTCTTGAATCATAAATCTAACGCATAATTGAATAAATTGCAAAGGAGTTGTCAGGTACAAAATCCAATTTTTCCAAATTTTTGTCAGAGGAATGAAAGACTGTGTGGATGCTTTCAAAGGAGTCACACATCTTTGCACACAATCATATTCATTGCTCTTGGACAGCAGGGACAGCATTCACTCACTCTTCTTTCATTTTCTTAAAACTTGGAAAAATGGACTTTGTACCTTTTAAGCTCATTTGCAATTTATTCAATTATGCCTTGGATTTATGATTCAAGAAAATATCATTGTAAAGTTGAAGAGTTCATCTTTAATCATATGATAGAAATAAACATCCAAAATGGATTAGCTGGGAATATGGCCCCTCCAAAAATGGATTACCTTTTATTTGAAACACACTGTATAATAATATGGGGTTCTTAAATAAGTTTTTTTTTTTTATGACAATTGTCTAAGTGTTTAGTTTTTTTCTGGATCACTCGGTTTATATTATTAAATATCAGTGATTTTGTTTTGTAATTAGATGTACTTGACATGGAATGTGAAAGAGACTGCTAATCAGACATCTAAACCAAGGTATGGGTCACCTTACCCATGGCCCTTATCAGTTATTCTACCCTTCCTCAAGCAAAGAGAAGCTATCTCATTTCTCAAGGCACATAACAGCTGGGATGACTTCTTACCAGAACAGGTAATTACATTTGTTTTTTGCAATCTTTTAGCCAGTTGATCATACATGTTTTTATGCCTCCGCCACCGAAGGTGGTGCCGGAGGCATTATGTTTTCGGGTTGTCCGTCCGTCCGTCCGTCCGTACGTCCGTCCGCCGTACGTCGCCGTCCCGTCCCGCTCCGTACGTCCGTTCCGCTAGTCGTCCTCGTCCCGTTTCGTTCTCGCGAGTAACTTAAGAAACCAGTTTGACGGATCACTTTCAACTTGTATCATGTAGCATATGGTAGGGACAATGATCTGATTAGATTTTGGGGTCATTAGGTCAAAGGTCAACAAGGTCATTGTATGCATGAAAATGGCTCGTTCTCGCCATAACTTAAAAGACCGTTTGACGGGTCAACTTCAAACTTGGGTAATGTGTGCCTATGGGAGGGGCAATGAACTGATTAGATTTAGGTCATGAGGTCAAAGTCAAAAGGTCACAGATGTCATTGTATACATGAAAATGGTTCGTTCTCAGTCAATAACTTAAGAACTGTGTGACGGTGAAGTCAACTTCAAAACTTGAGTAATGTGTGCATATGGGAGGGGCAATGAACTGATTAGATTTGGGGGTCAAAGGTCAAAGGTCACAGAGGTCATTGTATACATAAAAATAGTTGTTCTCGTGATAACTTAAGAACTGTGTAACGGATCATTCTTCAAACTGGGTAATATGTGCATATGGGAGGAGCAATGAACTGATTATATGTGGGATCATGAGGTTCAAAGGTCACAGAGGTCATTGTATGCATGAAATGGCTTTTGGTTACAAGGTCAAAGTGTCCGTGTATAAATGAAAGTGAATAGATGATTGTGTCATATATTTCTGATCTGGCAATGCGGAGGCATAAATTTCGACCGTGCGGCGGTCGAGATTCATCTAGTTTTATGGCTACTCTGTACATACCAAATTGGTGACATGAAATTGGCTTTGACTTAAAATTTGGTTATGAATTTCACAAATAGTGAGAAATGTGTAAACAGTTTGTTTACATGTGAATGTGTTAATTAATAAAGAAAAGGATGTCGTATGGATGTTTCAGTTACTATTTACTATCTCAAAAGAGACAAATTTTGTTGCAGCTTTTGTTTCCTGAAAAAATGGCTTAATCTGTATCACTTATCTACTCAATTTGCATATTATGTGTTTAGGTTTATGATGAAGTTAACCTGTGTTGCAAAGCTCTCTCAGACAAACTCGGTGAACAGCCATACTTTTTCTTGGAGAGGTAGGTTTATCAAACACTTGTTTTCCTTATTATTTCCTAATTATATCCATGAATATATTTGTATTAATTATTACTTTAATTAAGATCTTTCAAAATAGTTTTCTTCACAACAAATAAAAGGATGCAAATGGTTTATTGCCATTCCATGTTTTATTTATTTCTTTGTTCCATGTACATTGTATTTCAGTGTCATATAAATTCCTCATGCATTTCATTGTTTTTAATTCTGTAATTGTTTCATGACTTTTGATATAAGGAATTTATCTGAATCATGTTATTTTTTTCATTTTTAATAAATAATAAAACAATTCTAAAGAGGGAATAACTATTATATAATGTTAAGAGGATCTTCTATCAGTGCTTGTTTAATCCTTTAGCACCTAAACCGCCCGAGACTGCCCATCAGCTTACTCACTAAACCGCCCAAAACCGCCCGTGTTAGGCGCGCTATAGTTATTATAATATCAAAAATATGTGATCAAACATGCCAATACCTGTTTTGCATTGATCATGGGATGTGTGTTTTCCAATTCTGTATTTAAAAAAAAGTATGTTTTAAGAATATTTTTTGTTGAAACACCCTGATACAAACACAGCAAAACCCTTCCTGTTAGGGAGTAAGCTGACACTTTTCATGCAGTCTCTAGGTGCTAAAGGGTTAATGAGAGTGGACAATATAATATGATCTTGTTTTATCCACATTGTATGTTTGTTATGATGAGAATTGACTGCACTTGACCTCTTCATTTTGATATTGTATCCTGCAGACCAACCGAGTTAGATGCACTGGTTTATGGACATCTTAAGACTCTACAGATGATGGAAACACAAGACAAACATTTGGCAGACATGGTCAATAAATACCCCGCCCTGGTGCGTTTCTGTGAACGTATCCGAGACAGGTACTTCATCGAGAGGGAGAGGAGCAGGTGATGACCTTTGAACCCATCAATATCTTTGACGTGAAGCAGAGAATTGAATTTAAGGCGCCTTCTTCATTCAAAAGGCGTCAGTTTCCCGCAGGATCCTGTTCCACCCGGGAAACATCCGGCTTTCAGCTTTTAAGCCGTATTAGAATTTCGGGATTCTATTCAAAAGCCGATAAAACGGCGTTTGGAACAAAGGATGCGGGAAACGGACACCTTTTTAATAGAGAATACGCCTAAATGAATCCAAAAGACTTTCTTATCAACTAGATTTGATTGCATGTTAATCCCTTTACGCACACAGGAGATATGATAGGACTGAGTACCTACCTCGTTCATTGTACATGTACATCGAAGCATGAGAGTGATTGTGTTCCGGGGTATTCAAAAATTTTGAATAAATGTAGGAACTTGTGTTTGAATTTCAATGAAATAACATGTGCAATTACATTGTATACAACATGGATTTAAAAGATGAAATATATTCTTTAAAAAAAAAGCAACAACTACAAAGCATCACTCTATGTACATTTACATTGGGCGACAACATGTGTCCTGGGTTTAAGCCTTCTTCTGAGATACTAAATGAAAAGTAACTTTGATCCAATTTGGTCATTTACACGTAGAAAATTATGATAACTTTGTTAGTGAGCTGCAAGAAAAAAAAAAAATTTTTTTTTAGTTATCTAAAAATATCGTCATTTATATCTTAATTAAAACACTGTTGTGGCATTCATAATTTCTAAAGTCCAATGTCTGATACTGATCAAAATTTTTATTTGGTTTGCTTTGATGATACTAATTAAGTTGGCAATACTCACATGTATAAAAACACAAGAACAAAATATAAAAGTGGAATAGAAGACTGGTGATGTGATGAAATACAGATAAAATTCCATGCATTTATGATACATTTTTGTCATACGTGAGCTCTTCTTTACTGCGACAGCTTGCCAAATACTGGATGCCTCAATGCAGCATTTAGATTTACTTTCAGAGCAAAGCAAACTTGTCATGATATATTTACAAACATTCAAAATCTAATAGTTTTGGTAAATGCTACACCTACATGTAATTTTATTATTTGATTGATCTTACAAGATCCTAGAATGTCATTTTGTTTAACCACTTGACTGCTGCATGGTGCTAATTGCACAGTACAAGTATGACCAGCGCAGTGCCGACGCTTCAAAACAGACAAAAACTCAGACAATAGGATGAGCCACATTTCTATGAGCATGAGCACGTAACATTACGTGGTCAGCAGCCAAGTGCCGGGTGAACAGAAGTCATATAATAAGTTGATGTACATTTGTAAAGAAACTTGCTGACTGATTTCATTGGAACATTACATTGTAATTACTCCCATTGTTTTATGCATGATCTGATATTTTATTTCAGCCATAAATATATTGAAAATAATGCTGAAATTCAGAAATAATGATTAATAAATCTAAATCTGAATGGAGGCAATTGTTAATGTTTATTTTCTTTTGAGTATTCATAAAGGAATTGTTGAAGAAATATGGTGCCTGGATGTAAAGATATGTAACTTCATTTCGAGGAGCTGTAAGCCTTTTTGTACCATAAGCCACCAAAAAAAAAGAAAAAAAAAAGAAAAAAAAAGAGGAAGCAAGAAATTGAGGAGATGGAAAGAAAGGATGAATGAGAGAGAAATATATGTGATGAGAAGAGACATTGCAGTTTTTCCTTATTCTTCATAATATCTTTTATTACAGTCCACTCCTGTCATAACAAGGTGTTGGGGACCAAGCCAACAACTTCATTATAAAGAACACAGAGGCACATAGAAACATGTGGAGGTTTGATTTTGGGACTTGGAGATTGTCTGGTTACATTGCAATCTTGTATAAACGAATTCGGTTTGGGTGATGTTTTGTCATGGTGGCAGCCATTGCTGGGGGGGCTTCCAATGTACTATGCATGCTCCATGTGCGCATATGTATGCGTAACACAGGAAAATGTACAAACGCGCAGACATACGTGCACATGGCGCATGCATGTAGTACATTGGAAGCCCCCCCCCCCCCCCCCCCAGCTATATTGGCAGACACAAAGAGGGCTCACTTCCATGAAACGCTGCCCGAAATTTGTCTATATATGTTTGTTATATCAGGAGTAGACTGTACAAAAAGATCATAGCTTTCAATTGCCTTTATGAGTAAAAATCAGATGATCTTTGAAAGTAGAGGCTTGCATGGTGGTTTGGAATAACTCATATATTCATTCTACGCCTCACTTAAAACCATTTCTCTTCAAAACGGACAGTTGAACTTGGAATTTTATAACACTCTGCACCTTTGCAAGATACATTTCTTGCACTACAGATGTCTTGTAATACCAAGTAAATTGCAAATGAAGGTGTCAACAGGAACCTCAATTTTTTGTAAAAGGGTGAGAGTGAATTCCTGTCACACATCAAATACAATCCTAAGTGATATGTGACTGCAGTGAAGCATTCACTCTGTCATTTTCTTAAAACTTGCACGAACTGGATTTTGTGCATCATCACTTGCAACTTACTTGATTATGCATATCATGTAATGCAAGACAGGTATCGTTGCAAAGATGAGGTAAGAAGTTCTTCTTTAATTGCAAAAATAAATGAGCTTGAAATATGTCTCCCCCCCCCCCCCCCCGAAACTGGACAAAATTCTTTTTTGATATTCACTTTTATAGGTCTTTTAGTTTTTCAAATGATACCTTGGTTATGTTCCAAAGGTCACACACTATGTATAACAATTTTCATGAAATAATGAAAATTACATTGATAACTTGGGGAAGGGTTGCACATGTAGATAAAGGGCATTAATCATTTGTTAGAAGTTTTGGTACTGCATCATTAAACAGTAAATTAGGGTGTCATGCTCACTTTCTCAATTCAAAATGCCACAGCTATGTGACCTGTGATCCCCAGTTGGCAGAGGAATTAAGATTTTAAATCAACATAAGTTAAAATGATAAAACATAATACCCCCAAAAATATATACCCAACTAACACTACCATGTTTACATTATGGTAGCAGATATTGCCAATTTAAAGCTGGTGTATAGTTTCGGGAGAAAGAAAAATTTATTTTGATTCACATTAAGATAAATTATGATAGATTGAATCCAATCACTATAATAAAGCAAATTATAGTACTTGAAATCTCATTTTAGTGTCTTTGTCTCATAATATAAGGATAAAAAAGATAAGTCGGGGACCCGTCTCAGTTACCGGTAGCGCTCACGTGGAAAACCAATGGGGATTCTCTTGTGTGGGTGTTACACACAGATCGTTCGCGTGCGTGCGAAATTGTTAGCAGAGGTCTAAACGGCAATTGGATTGCGCTTCATTCAAACTTTATAAATGAAATTAATCAGAAATATTGAAAGGAATGTCACAAGATCTCTCACACATAACTTTTAGTGCAATGTGGACAACATGTAACTACATTTGATCGGTTTTGTGCCAATTCCTTTTTTGTTACCAAAACTATACACCAGGTTTAAACTAGTGCACCAACCCTCGGAAGTCTAAAATTGTGACATATCTTATAACCTAC
This sequence comes from Paracentrotus lividus, assembly GCA_940671915.1. Lineage (NCBI taxonomy): Eukaryota > Metazoa > Echinodermata > Echinoidea > Camarodonta > Echinidae > Paracentrotus > Paracentrotus lividus. The sequence continues at coordinate 7,928,133 of CALNVZ010002100.1, forward strand.
TTCACCTGGCTAAATCTAAAGTACATGGCTAAAAATACACATGGGGCAACTACCAGTCTCATCTTCTTCGTTATATTATATAAATAGTGGACAATCTATAATACAATATACTGGACTATATGTATGACACATACTTAATTATTCTGAGTGCATGTTCGTTTCAACAAGGCCAAAGACAGAGGTGACTTGCACAAGAGATAATTTAGTATTTGGAGTTCATACATGCAGTGGCGGCTCCAGGCGGGGGCGCAGGGGACGCGCGTCCCCCCTATAATTTGAAAACCGCTCATTGATTGTACATGTTAAAATTCGAAAATCCCCCCCCCCATCCTGAAATCCTGTATCCGCCACTCTACATGTATAGTCGGGTAATATTGTATGATGAAACGTTCACTATTTATCTTAGTAAATAGACCCCTAGATCTGGGGCTTTGCCTAATCTGACTTTATCTTTGCTAAATTTTTGGTGCTCATCAAGCTATTATGACGTAAATTGTTGCTCCGCGTACCCATTGTAATAAGCTGTTGTGCGCACCATTTCACTGTTGTTACGCGCTAGCTTAATAATAGGGATGTCCACTAAAATTTTAAGTCATTTTTAAGTTGTTTTTGCTAGGCTTATTGGATAGAGCATTTTAAAAGAAAGATTTTGGTAGTTGAATTACCACAATTGGATGTTCCATTTCAAAGATATGACCCAAAGAGTGTCTCCGATTACCAATGAGCTGCTAGAACACTTTTACAAGTTTCAGACAAAGCCAGAAAATGCAATAAAAGCTCAAGTTTATGGTCCTTTTGTCTTTGATTTATTCAACCAAATCATACCAAACATTTTCTATGTGTGTATCAACATGAAATGAGATTATAGTAACATAATTGAGGCGTATGAGTAGATTATACAGAAAGTTATGGCAGTACAAAACTGATGGTTTGACAGGTATGTTACCGTTTGTGATCCAATATGACCACCGTGGAAAAATACTCCATAGGGCATGTTTCAATAGGAACACCCTAGACAATAGGCTATTTCATGGTGGTGTGGCTCAGAGCTGAGTGCTGGAGAGGGTAGAGTAATTTAAAAACTTAAATGGCCAGTGGTAAACGTTGTTCTTTGTTTTTCACCCCAATACATTTTTTGTTCAAAAATAGTTACATTTTACAGATATCCACTTTTCCTTATCTGATTCTATTCGAATCATGAGAAATTCCAGTCATAACACACATCACACACAAGCATCACTTTGAACACGCTGTAGTTCTTTTCATATCATTTTTTTCAACAGGAAAAGTTGATCACCTGCTGAGGTATTTTCTAAGGAAGAAACTGACCAATTAGGAATAAAAATGATTGATATTTACCACTGGCCAAATGACAATTTCGAAAGCTGTTTTTTATTGAAAATTTTGCTATTCCTCTGCCTGTGTATTATTGAGTAGGCAGTGCATGGGTTATTGTTTGCATTGTAAATGCATTTTGTGACTACATCCATACAGTGAAGTGAAAACCGTTCTAGTGGCTTTTTGCTGTTGTGTGGCCATCCCTATTAATAAGTCAAACAATAAAATCCATACACTTCCCATTCATTTAACACAGGCTTAGCCATACAAAAACTGGTTTTATTGTACATATATAAAAGAAATTGAATGTAGGTCATGTGTTACTGATCTAGCCAATCATGATGGGAAATTTTCGACCACTATTTACTATAATTTGATAAAGGAAAAACCAACCAAGCTCATACATTTATCATTCAGCTGCATATGTGACCTACAATGACAAAACACTCAATACACTTTCTTACACAATGCATCATGATAATCATTTATTCAGAATCATACATGATTAACTCATATTCCACTGCTACAATGTTTAATTATATGAAGTGGTAAAAATGTGCCATGTTGGAAAAGTAATTGAGCAGTAATAATCTATTATTCAAAGGATATAAGGCATAGAATTCACTTTTTATGTTCCTCACATTTGTTATTTTGTCCTCTAAAATTGGTGATTGAGTCAGTCAGATGAAACAGAATGCTGGATTGCCTTTCACATGGGCTTGATCAATTTATATCCAGGTCCTGCATACGCCTTCAAACTTCCACAGAATAAGAAGTGATGATCTTTTTAATGTTTTATGAAAACTGTCCATGATTTAACGTGCTGTATTCTCTCAACTCTCCTCTGTTTCTCTTGGAGTCCTTTTCTTTGGAGTAAAATCAACTACCTCCATCTCCATGGGAACCGTCTCGATGCCATTAATCTGTGGGAAGACAGAAAAGATAGGTACTAGCATCACTATTTTGTCAATGCATGTTGGCTTATACTAATATACACATCTTTCTATACCAACAAATTAGGAACTATTTCATGTTTATGTGTTTTGAATACAGTTGGCATCTGTAATAACAAAAAGAGATACAGTGAGATTTTGCTATAATGAGGCAGGAAGGTCCACGAGGCCAAGGGCCCACGAGTCCGAGGGTCCACAATTCCAATTATTTTCCCATGAGGCCGAGTATTTTTTCCACGAGAGTGATTTTTCTCATATTGTATTTTGCAATATACTGCTCGGCCTCGTAGGCCCACTGCCTCGTGGGAAAAATACTCGGCCTCATGGGCCCTTGGACTCGTGGTCGCTCGGCCTCGTGGGAAGACCCCAATGAGGCAGTTCTCCCAGTCCCGATTTCAAACAAGTGCTTGTCTAGTGGTCGTATCACCTTCAATGGTCAACATAACAATACGCAAAATAGAGCAAGTTGTCATAGTGACTGTTTATAATATGACAGGCTTTCTTAATGCCACCTCATTTAATGCTAGAACATGTTAAACTATCCATTGTCTAATCTACACATCATTGTCATAGTGATTATACATGTAATTGTATGAAAAAATGTCATAAGTGAACATCAGCAAGAAATATTAACTATTAACAGCTATAAATTTGGTGTTAAGATGTTGATCTGAACTTTTGGTTATTATACTCACAGTTACTTCCACTGGGTATGTGCCACATTGTGTGATTGGTTCATCAGGCAACTTCAATGCATGCTCAGGAACTACAGTACACAACTATCAAAAGATTAATAAAACAATACCGTAATTTGAGACTACTGAAATCCTGTCAAGTAAGATCAGGTTAAAATAAATAAATAAACTCAGGTTAAAACAAATAAATGTTCTATATTTCATGAAGTTTTTGGTTCATAGTAAAAAAGTAGACATGCTTTAATTTTATTAAATAAAGGCAGCAATTAGCTTTATTTCATTAACCAGATTATTCTTTAATTACAATTTCACAAGATACATGTACCGTTATCAATATTTATATTTCACATCACCTCTACCCGAAACGTAAAAGGCATATCACTGTGATCCTCTGGTCTCACCTCTCGGAATAACCAATGTTTCATAAAACAATGAATGTATGGCATGTTCATTCTTTCCCTCTAAAAAATATATTCTGCTACATACTTACCCTTTTCTTGAATGCATGAATGACATGATCCTTGGTGACTTCGGTCCAGTTAGAATCGGTAGGCATCTTCACTACCAATGTGTTTCTCTTGAGGTGCTCAATTGTCTAAAATAAGAAATATAATGCACAATAACAATATATACTTATACTTTATAGAAGAACCTTTTATTGTTATCCATTCTATATAGGGTTACAAGTGAGCCATAGAGTGTTGGCTATACTATTTGGAGTTATTTTCATGTGCTCTACATAACTGTACATATTTTTAAAAATAATTGTACATATATATTTTTAAAAATCGTTATTCTCAGGGTTAAAATATCTAAAAACATTATTGGTCTGTGTTGATTTGGTTTAACAAGGAATCTGAAATGTATTGGAAAAAGTCTTGAATACAATTGAAGATGCTAGTACTAGATGTTCCTATGTTACATCAAATCAGTTTTGAGAAACAGAGGGTAAAAATGTAAAATACGAACATCTAGTCCTAGCATCTTCAATTATTTTACATATTCCGAAAGAGTAACTCCTCCCGCATCTTCTGGTACCATTTTTGTGTGGTATGTCTTACGGCTTGGATGAACACGACACATTGTTACATAAATGTAACAGAGGGCCAAAATGTAACATACGAACATCTAGTAGTAGCATCTTCAATTATAAAATCTACATACCTGGCGCGGATCAGGGAGGGGTTGATGATAGTCGCCCCCCCCCCCCTTAGCAAAAAAACAAAAAACAAATAATGAAAAATGGATGAGTGACACGCTAGGCAATTTTGGGCCCTCCCCCCCCCTCCCATAAAGTCCTGGATCCCACAGGTTAACTACAGAATATGAATAGTTGTTGTCCACATAAGGTAGGTAAACACTTTGCCTTGTTTCTTACCTTCAATGCCATGCGAGAGAGTCTGGCTTCTTCTGTTGATTCCTCTCTATCTTTCTGTAATAAGATATTTAAAAAAAAAACATCGCTGACCCTTATCCCATAAGCTTTACAAGATAGACAAGATATGAGATTTTAAAAATCATAGTTTAAACCTGGTGTATAGTTTTGGTAACAAAAACAGAATCGGCATAAAACCAATCAAACATGGTCTCATGTGGTCCACATTGTACTCAAAGGTATGTGTGAGAGATCTTGTGATATTCCTTTCATGATTTCCAGTGAATTTCAGTGAAAAATTTTGAAAGAAACATAATGTAACGGTTGTTTGAGAACTTTGCTGGGCATGAACGATGCGTATCGATCTGTGTGTATCACCCACACAAGAGAATCCCCATTAGTTTTCCATGTCAACACTGAGTGAACGCTGAAAGGTGTCGGGTCCCCAACTTTCCACGTTTTATACTTATATTGTGAAATGAAGACACTTAACCAAGATTTCAAGTAATATAATTTTCTTTATTATAGTTATAGGAATCAATCTTTCATATTATCTAACTGTGAATCCAAATTAATTTTTCCTCTCCCAAAACTATACACCAGCTTTAATATAATTTTAAAAATATATCTCATGAATCTAAGCTCTAGATGAACATGTTTCATGCTTACATTCAGGAAGCATGTTTTCATTTTAACAGTATTTTATTTAAAAGTTACCTTCAAATGTATTCTTTAAAGATTTTTTTTTATTTAGGTATGAAATCTTCTCAAACGATGTGTATATGTGGTACTAAATTAAAGCCAAAAGATTCTTCTTGCTGATGCACTTTGTTTTGTATAATTTGCTTTCGTAAAACAAAAGTTATGCTAAATTTTATGTGCCGATGAGCCTATCAAAATTACACACATCCATTGTTTCGGTGAGCTGAATTCAAGGCTATTATGTGCGAAACCCATACAAAAGCATGCACAAAGTACAATTTTTCTTGATTATTGAACACTAGTCATATCTCAAGATCTACAGCACCAAATGGGATGAAAAAAAATTGCAGAAGAAAGCCTGATTTTCCAACTTTATGGAAATATCAATGTGATTAATTTTCATACCTTAAAAAAAAATGTTTCCCACTTGTACAATTTTATTTGACACAGACTGTACTGTTTTCTACCACTTTGAAAAGACAACTTACCTGTAACTTCATTGCAAATTCCTTGATGTTTTCAGGTGAAGCATAGACTGCAGCTCCTGATGGTATGAGTTTATTCCTGCCTATCCTCTTATCCACCATCACTACCTCTCCTCTGTTACCTATCCCTATCAAGAAAGGAAATAAGATTTATTTGATTAGGTTTTATTATCTCCATAGCTCATTTATATAGCATTCTACCAAGGGGAATATACGACATATTGTACACACACAAACAAAGCAATGACGGCTTCTTACATGTGTCACTAGAATAAACAAAAGAAATACATCGGCCCGTATTCTCAAAAGCCGCCTAACTTTAAGCCTAGCTTAAATCTGTGGTTTAAATACGGCTGGCTAAAAGGGAATCAATCTGTCTATGTTGCATGTTCCTATCACATTCACTGAATTCTGGAATTGAGTTTTAATTGTAAGGGAAACTTTTGTACTTATCATTCCCAAGCAGTTTTTAATAATTTCACTACCAAAAATTATGATGAATTGAACATCTACTTCTCGGGATGGATTCCCTTTTAGCCAGCCTTAGATAAGCCACAGATTTAAAGGAAAATGAAACTCTAGAGCTACAACCCCATGGTAACAATCTTTCATATATGACAGTCAAAATAAGCCATCAACCACCAAAATCTGATCTCCAAGGAAGGAGAACCATCCCTCCAAAGTTGGGTTACCTTAGGTTAGACATCGCTAAGCGGAGGTCGCCATGTTGGCTGGGCTGGAGCAAAACTGTGACGTCACTTGCGAACAACCCCACTCAGCTATGTTTTGTACACACTATCATACACTAATCACGATTTAATTTTCCGAATCACAATATATAAGTTATAAATTATAAAGAGAATAATTGAATATTATAGTATCATGTTTTACATTATTATTATTTTGTTTCTATTCAAACTTATAAAATACAACTCTAAATTTACGATCATCAATTCAACAATAACTGGACGCGTATGCGTGCGCATTTTCAGAAAGCTAGCCAAGCTGCTTTCACCGTCGCTACCGCCGCTGTCGCAGCCGGCCGGGCTGGTATCGGGAGCGATCCTGTCTCTGGTCCGGTCGCTAACACTGTGGCTCGACGGACGCGTACGTGCGCCATTGCTTTCATCAAACGCCGAGTACACCACACATCGAAACATTCAACTTTATCAATCTGATTGTGTCCTTTTGCTTCTTTTATTGTAAAATTGCAGCAGACTACTTTGCTTAGTATTTCTATTTCTCAGATATCTCAGGCCTCTTTTGTAAACCAAAAAAACAAACTATATTTTGCGCCTTTATCGGACCGATTCCGACAGCCAAATGCTTGACAGTACACCATCTTGCGGAACCGACTGCACGTAAACAACACACAAAACGCGCGCTGGCTAGGCTGGGCGATCAGCTGAGCTTGTTCGTCGATCGTGCGAGTTGTTCGTCAGTGACGTCAAATATCCCAGAGGACCATGGGAGAAATATGCAAATATCGGCAAGATGGCATTTTCCGCGGTAATCTCAAAATCAAGTTGAGTTGAAGTTTGAGCTGGCAATATCTTCGACTATAGTCAACGGATTTCTTCATTTAAGTTTTATTTAGTAAAGTGGAGTATGGCTCACTTATTAAGGGGTTTTGCTCTAGCCTTTCATTTTCCTTTAAGCTAGGCTTAAAGTTAGATTTTGAAATATGGGCCAATGTGTCTCCAACTTGCAAGGCTCCATAGTCACCTCCTGAAATTTCAGTAAAGTATTTAGATGTGACTCTGAACATCCTCTATCCATATTCCTATACATTACAGGGACATACCTACAGCAAGTTTCACCCTCAAATCGCTAGTGGTTCAAAAAATTTGTGCAACAACCAGGATTTTTATAAGTATGTAATATTATTTACCAACATTCAGACATTCAAAATAAAACCAAAAATAGCATTATCTCCAAAAGGAAACAATGCTCAGCATACCATATTCTCATTCAAATTTTGAAGTTCATCAAAGACTTACTTTGTACATCTTCTGTCAGGATAAGTTTGAGTTTGTTTCGTGGTTGGTGCGTTGTATCCTCTTCCAAGATGTAAACTTTATGGCTCTTCTTGCCTGGTGTATTTCTTTCCAAGTTTGGGGATAGGTGGTGGGAAAAGTCTCCGAACTACCACTACAGTCTGAAATCAGAAGATAAAAACATGTTGCTTAAGTCAGAGTTGTCTCTACTAAAAATTGGAGTCACAGCAGTTACAGGAAGAGGACATAATAGAGCTTTCAGCAAGCATTTTTCCCCTGTAAACTTGTCTCTTTTTTACTTGGGGGGGGGGGCTGTTGATATGTCAAGATCAGTGCACAGGCCTCAAAACAATTTGTACTGATCAGCTTACTAGTAGAGTAGATACTCCAAAACCTAGTAAATCTATAAGCACACGTTATTTAGTGTAGAAAATCATAAGTCCTTATTTTCATTCATTTTAATCCAAATAGCTTCCACTTCTTCGCGGGTGATAAAAGAATAAGACATCGCAAGACGAGGATATACAATCACTATAAGTAAAATATTAATAAACAACAAGTCTAGTTACCCAGAGTTTATTTTAATAGGTTCATTATCAGCTTACTCTTTATTGGAAGCGCAATTTCAATGGTAAATTATCAGGTTATTATTAACTTCAAGACATTAATTTTGTGGGGGTTTTTTTGGTGGGGGGGGGGTTGAAAAGTTTGACTTTGTTTAGGGTTTGATTTCTTGGTGAACTTGCTGTAAACATGTAAATTGTAGGTTGAGTTTACTTTAAGATCATAAAAGTCTTTAAAGCAAGTATCTCTGAAGTTAGAATAATATCCATTTTACACTCACTCTCAGTTGTTGCCATTGCAATGCTGCTGAACCTCTACACACACAACCCAAGAGCTGACTGGATCCATTCCATAATGATTGCGAGACTGAAGAAAACATGATCAAATTTCTAAGGAAAGAGAAGAGAAAAGGGAATAGAATCAGTATTCATAGGTCTAACTCTAGTCTATAATTATTAAACTTTCAGATAAATTTTATGTAATCATCATCAGCATTATTAGATTCTAGATCTATTTTGTATGGGGGACTACAGACAAACCAGTAGCATCTCAACAATGTTGCAGACCTTGCAATGGGAATCCCTAGATGACAGAAGAAAAAATGCCAGACTTTGTCTAGTGTTCCAAATCATAAAAGAACTTGTTGCCATCAATTCTGATGACTTCATCCACGTCAACTCCCGTCCAACAAGAGGGAACAGCATCAAGCTTCAACGTCAGTTCATCAAACGCAATGTCCACAAGTTCAGCTTCTTCCCCCGAACAGCGAAGGACTGGAAATATTAAACTCAATATCGACACAAAGTCATTAAATACATTGGACTCCTTCAAAACACACCTGATTAAACAAAAAGCCCAGTAAGACCCGACCTTCTCATAAGCCGATCCAGTTATGACAAAGTTGGCGAATAATAGCTAGCCTGCCCTGCATATGCCGACTCAACCAAGACAAGACAAGATACAAATTAAGAAATTTTATTATTTTCTTAATAATATGCACACATAAATTTATTATTTTAAAAATTTGATCATCCAAGAAATACAGGCATTAAATGTTGCCAATTTAACACGGCGATAGATAGGCAGCAGATGTCTTAAATTAAACGCGAAGCGGCCGAGATCTCTACTAGCTACTTGGTACTAACATTAATACTGGTGTCCCTCCAAAATACTCTCAAGAAGACTAACTGGAGGTTAAATTATGACCAGTACTACAGTCTACAGTAGCCTGCATGGACGTGCCTGGTGGTTGTTGCTAGTATTAATGGGTTCATATTTCAATGCATCATTTTTCCAAAACTTATCTAGTCTCATCTTGCTATATCATGATATTCACGACATGCACTGCAGCAGGTGGTGCTAGGTAACCTATGACAATGGTTACGCCAGAGAACAAGGCAGAGAATCTTGACATTACCGCATATGCCACAGACCCTAACGTTAGCCTAGTCTCTAACGTTACAACATTACAACCCACACGATCACGAGTGAGCACAATCACCATTCCTCTACACATGTCAAGAATTACAATCAAAATAACAAAATCACCATGATAATTAACTAAAATGTGACATTTAATACAGTTACCGTACTATTTAAACAAACTTACGTATAAATGTAAAAATGATAGCGTCAGAATCGAAGATTTGCATACGATACGGCCGCACACGTGTACACGTGACCCGGAAAGCTAGCTGACAATTTGGCAGTGGGCTCAGAAATCAAAGGAGTGATGGCGTGTCTTCAACATAGCAAATTTGAAAAGCTTTTTTTCTTTATTTTATTATTTTTAAACACAGAATTGGTTCACTCAGGGTACTTTTTTTTTTTAATAGAAGTAATGAAATTGGAAAAAAGGATTTTGTTTTGTCTTCAGACTTATTTTATGTTAAAAAAAAGTTACATGTATTGTGCATTGAATTATTTGAATTAGATCATAGGGAAAAGACGGCGTCACTCGCTTTAATGCTTTTGTTCTAGTATGTCCCCCCCCCCTATCAATGTATGGATTATAGATACGGTTATATATTGGCCTATGCTTGTATTTTTTTTACGATTTGAAGACTAGGGCTAAAGGAATTTTGAATTGAATTAATTGAATTAGAATATTATATTCCCATTCCCTACCCCACCCCCCCCCATTATCATTGAAGGAAACATGAAAATTAAAAGAAAAGTCCACACTGGGATTTAATTGTCTTAAAATTATAGAAAAATATTTATAAAAAAAAAATGAAAAGAAAAATATGGGCGAATTAAGCTTCAAGAAAAACAAACAATAAAATGATTAGGCCATTAAAGTTTGATTTTGTAATGTGACTTTAGCCCACTGTAAATGGATTGTTTTAAATAGTATTTTGACTCAGAGAGTCATGCATAACATGGATTTGAATGATATAATCGAATCATGCACGTATACGGGGTGTGTCAGAAAACAAAAACCCAAGTTTGATCATCAATAATTTCACAAATATTACGATGGTGATTTATATCACTGGAAAGTGCAACTTATTTCTAATGATACCTCTCTCAGCTCACCAATGCCCCGAATCACTAAACCTCATTGTTCTGAAAATGTCTCGCAAAATTGTTAGTGGTTCACTAGTTTCACACTCCCCTTGAGATGGTTTGTTTAAATGTTTAAAAGATACACCCGGTATAGGCGAAAGGGAAAGAAAAAGGGGAAAAGAGGAAAGGGGTGGGAGATAGAGAAGAAAAGAAAAAAAAGGGCGCCAAATTGACCTTTATTATAGGGATGCCATATCGATCTTAAATTAAGGGGGCGCCAAATTAAAATTAAACTTAGGGGCGCTAAATTGGTCTTAAAATTAAAAGGGAGGGGGCTAAATTTATATTAAACTTATAGGGCACCGAATTTGTCTTAACCCTAACTTACCTGGGGGGGGGCCATTATGGCCCCCCCCCTCGACATTTTTCGCGATAAATCCGCAGTGCGAAATTTTTTGATCGCGCCGCTCACTGACTTTTTACTTTCAAGTCTTGCGCATCTTTTAAAACTATTTTCGCGAAAATCGGGGATACCGTTACAACGTTACACGATTTTCAAAAATTTTCGTCAGACCAAAAATGGCTCAAAAACGTGATTTCGTGTACAAAGTCAATACAAAATGTGTTTTCGGCTAGAATTCATAAATGAGTGATTATTTTTCATTTTATTGACAAGAGTCATTTAATTTGATGCTATTTATGGCCGAAATAATGTCACGGATGAATTGTGTCGAAAAATCAATAAAAATAAAAACGTCAAAAAACAAAGAAATACATAAGAAATTAAAAAAACAATAAAATACATAAGAAATCGATTTTGGTACAGGAATTTTTTCTTGTACAATTCTTGGGAATGACATAAAGAATATTTACCCCCAAAATCAGCTTTCTATGAGCTTTATTTAGTGAATTAGAGCAAAAAGTATGATTTCATGAATAAATTAGCATAATTAATTAATATAAAATAAAATATATGAATTTCGTGTAATTTACCTATAGAACCGCATAGATTATGTCATTCTCTACCTTCATGCAAATTTTCGTCGCGATCGCGCGATCCGCGGCCGAGATCTTAGGGGGGGGCCATAATGGCCCCCCCCCCCCTCAGGACTTTAAGCTCACGAAATAGCCCAGGTAAGTTAGGGTTAAGAGCAGGTCTTGATTCTTAAGGGGCGCAAAATTGATCTTAAACTTTAATGGACGCATTCTGGTACTGATAGTAACCATTTATTCATTACTATCAGGCGCGGATCCAGCCGGAAAAAAAAACCGGTAGAAAAATGGACCAGAGGGCCGATGACCTTCTCAACCTTACCCCTATAGCTGATACAAGCTGACTTCTAATGGCCGAAGGCCAAAAAAATAAAATTAATACCTGCGGTGAAAATATTAATGGGTACTCTATTATTTTTGTAAATTGACAGCATTCTGCTTTAAGCAAAAGACGAAGAAGAAGAAAAGAAAGAAAAAAAAAACCCAAGGGGAATAAAAATTCCTGAGGCAGATTGAGTGCCGACTTTGAACTTTTTTAAAATTCCCTCAGATTTTTTCAAATAGGGAATAATAGTATGAGAAAATCATGATACTACGAAATCCGAGTGTAAGATTAAACAGTACAAGTTTAGTATAGCCTATCCTGGATAAGCTACTGTTTCAATTTACACTGAGGATTTAGTATCCAGGCGCGGATCCAGGATGGGTGGGGGTGCAGCCGCGGGCCTGGCCCCACCCAACCCCCCCCCGGCCCCCCCCCCAAAAAAAAAAGAAAAAAGAAAAAAAAGAAGGATAAAAATGGACGACCGGCCCGATCTACCAACTGAACCTTACCCCTATATGGTTGATACTTAATGACCAAAAAAATAACACTCCCCTCCCCTCCCCCGCTCATCGCACGGCTGCGTGACGTGAACATATTTTGATGTACCTTTTTGCTCGCCTGGTGTAAAAAAAAATAAATAAAAAAATTGGGTGTACCAAAATATGAAATTCCAATTATGGCCCCGTGAAATCTTGGATCCGCCACTGTATCCTTAATATCCTTTTTAAGAAACATCCCTTGACTAACTATCCACATGTTTTAATATTTCCATGATATAGAAGTATAATACTTTGTGCTTTTGCAACCTCGACAATAGTAATTACATAAGCCTTATTCCCCCCCCCCCGCCCATCTCTATCATATACAAGTCATGTACCTTACTCCCTGACATATTTTTTGGTATACATATCGGTTTTTGTTTTTTATCTACCTACTTTTAAATAGAACATGTTTCGAGCCTCTGACAAGCTGCATCGTTTTTAGATGACTTGTTTAATATCATTCTGCCTTTTTTATTCTTTTTTTTCTGATGTGATTGTTTTTCAATTTTTCTGATCATCTGTATATATTGTAAAATTTGTTTTTGATTATATAATAAATACATATGATATATATTTTTTTAAAGTTAATAAGTATCCATAATTTAGAAAAATGATATAAATTCTGAACCACCGAACGGTGCTGTAATTCTTAAAATCATTTCTATGTAGTGTCATCTCACATAGGCCTACAAAATATTGTCAAGTAATGAATTCAAGCCAAAATAAATCAAGATTATTTTTTTTTCTGTTTTGCTTTGATGATTTGTCGATATCGTGCACGACTTCAATTGGAATTGATTGTCGACAGATTCAGCTTCTCTATACTGCGCTCGCGCTCGACGCTCGTGAACTGTTTCTATAAATTCCTGATACAACTAACTAACGTTAGACCTATATCTACGCCCGAAAGCAAAATGGTAAGTATCATAAAATTAGATACATCTCTGTAGCTTGTTTTGAATAGAATATTTTATTAGTGTTCTAACTTTACCAGATAGATTAATGGGTGGTCGTCGACGTTGTCATCTGCCTGATCTGGTCATTACATTGTCATGATTGTCGAATGTTGATTGTTACGCTGTGTATACATACGTATAGGTTCGAAGGGGGCGTGGTCAAACGTCAAGCAAGAGTAGGCCTATGACATGTTAGAATAACTATACAATTAATACCCTAGGTCTAGATCTACTCATAACATAAGATGGCAGGTACAAAAGGAAGACTTGATCGTTGGATGTTGGTCATTGATTGAAAAGGAGAGAAAAGTTAAGTCTTTTTGTCTGTTTTTAAGCTACAAGTTTTATCAAGTGGGGTAACATAACTTAACTGTGTTAGTTTGTAAGAATCTTGCAATACATTAATCAACATTATTTATTTTTCTTATTCATTGTTTATCTTTAATCTACAGAGATTCAGATTTTGTGGAGATTTGGACTGCCCAGATTGGGTGCTTGCAGAGATCAGCATTCTTAGTAAAATTGTAAGAACACAGTTCTATGATGTCTATTCTAAGTTTTTTACACGTTGTCATTTCTCAAAATATGTAACTTTCATGTCAGTCACACTATTTGAAGTTAGAAAGTCAGTTGATCCTTTAGGCTTTAATAGCCTGCATTTATAAAACTATAAACATCGAATGAATGTTTGGTTAAATCAGATAAGACACCCTTTTATTTCTGTTCGCATTGTTCACAGTGTGTGCTTTAAACTTAGTCTTTTTCAATAAAAGTGTGAAAATTGTAATTGTTGGTTTCAATTTTTTTTTTTATATATGGTCATCAAAATTTCAGTTAAAATTACTTTTTTATCTTTCTTTCATGTAAGATATAGATCAAATAACTACAAAGGTATGCTGTTTGTTGCACATGCAAATTATTAATCAAATTAACTAATTAAACGCAGTATAAGAAAAATTCTGTATGTTGTACCATGTTAACAAATTAAAGAAAGAAAAACCAAGAAGATAACAGAAAGGAAACAAAAGCAAAGCTAATTGTGAATGTATGAGAAAGATAACTACCATGGATGAGGTTTCTTATGCCCCAAGTTGACACTTGCACAAATTTGGGCCCAGACTAGTTAAGTTTGCTTAATAGTCTGGGTAATCGGTTTCTGACCAGTGCTGAAGGGTGTGGGCCAAAAAATTTTTGCATGCACTTCACAAAGAGCTTGCGCACCTGGCCCACATCCTCCAGCACTGACCACAAAGTGTTCATGAAGTGGCACGTATCGATTCTCAAATTATTGATAAACTAGTCGGGCTCAAATTTGTGCAAGTGTCATGGAGGCCAAAATTGAGTTAATCATTAACTCTTTGCCTGCCACATTAATTTTAAGCATAAATAAGAAGACTTTTCTCTTTAATTATTAAAAATATTATAACAATATTTGCTTTGTATTAACTAGGAGAAATTATGCCTCAGGCCTGGCCCTCGCATTATCAGTGATTTTCAGATCTTTTAGCCCATCCATTACAGAGAGAATGAATTATTACGATTGTATAGTTAATGTGTACAATTGTGACTATAGTCGAATTTGGCAGGCAAAGAGTTAAATCACTTACATTGGGATTGTGGGTTTCGATCTGCATCATGGCACCACCTGCAAGGCAGTTTATCTAGCTTTCCTCACCAAAATTTAGTAGGAAGTGAATGGCATTGTGGTTAGATTGACAGAAGTGTCCACCTGGAATACACTCCAGGGAGCGGAGAATGTGCATACATTGTGTGCAGGGTGATATCTGTAACTATAAATAAACCCAGATTTAATCATTATTTATTTGATGCCAAAAATGCTAAATGAAATGCTGATGTTCTCTATCTTTAATTACAGACATCAGTTAAGATGAAGCAGCTGTGTGGGCAAGTCATTAAAGACCTGTTGGGAGACAACATTGATGTGAGTATAGAACATTTCAGATTTGTGCAGTATAAATTTGAGGAATGTGGAATTCTCTGGCTCTGTAAATAACGGAAAAGGTTGGTCAAGATATCTGTAGGCAGAGAAGTGGAGGGGGGGGGATGATTCACTGAATCGGACTGATAACATTCCAGCGACTTTGGGGCTTGATATCAGTTTCAGCATAAATAAATCCTATCTCACTGGTTTGCTGAACCGCTATTAATCTGGGATTGATTTTTAATCCCGCTATTCGTATATTCCATATAAATCAACCAATCATAAAAGTTTATTTTGACATCCTAAAATTATGCAAACAACTGGTTATTAAAAGAAAAATGCAGCAGTGGATCCAAGATTTGAATATAAGTGGGGGCAGCCAGACAAGGAGGCGTAGCTGAAAATTCTTACAATTTTAACATGTGGGCCTACAGTCAATGAGTGCTTTTGAAAAAATAAGGGGGGGGGGGGCAACTGGATACACCACTGTAATTAGGGTTGGGCGAATCTCAACCTTTGTTTTCAAACAAGTTGTTTCTATAGTAAAATTCGACGTAGATACTGAAAATGACAATTATTTTTTGCATACGATGACGTCTTACGTCGCTAAAGTGCAAAAAACCAAAATGGCGTATTATGCCCAATTATCACACTTTTTATACGTATAAACCACTTTTATTGCGTTTTTATATGGCTTTTGGGTGTCAGGTAACCCAACATGATTAATCCAACATGATTATTCCTACCAAAGTTGACTGTTAGTGTAGTTTGGTAGTTAGTTTCTGTCAATATCGAGCAAAAATCACTAAATAACACCTATAACACATACTAGGTACATTAGGTCATGATAAAATTGTCAGATTTGAGCTTTTAGACCATCAAAATCCATAAAGAAACAAAATAGAACCAGTTTATACCTATAAAGTGTGTGATGAATGGGCAAAATACACTATTTTGTTTTTTTGCACTTTAGCGACGTCAGACATCATCGTACACAAAAATCATTGTCATTTTTAGATTCTACATCAAATTTGACTATAGAAGTAACTTGTTTGAAATAACTTTTCAGAAAAAAGTAATTATTTGCCCAACCCTACTGTAATGGGTTGGTTGGCGTGCTTATAATTGATTGTTGATGTCATAATCAAATCTGCACATGCATAGGCTATCCAACGCTCGGCACTAACATGTGCCCGGGCGCCCGGGGCAACTAGATTGGGCTGTCGGGCAACCAAATCCAGAAAAAATGAACAAAAGTGTTTGCCGACTGGGGCGCCCATTTTGGGGGATTTTTTGTGGTATAAAGAGAAATTCAAATTGTATATTTCACTTGTAATCTTGTAATCATATTCCACCGAAGCGCACATTTCCCTGGTTGAGGATTGAGATTGCCAATGATTATGTAGAGTGCATGCATGCAGCGCGCAGGTATGAGTGTGCCATGTTATGTGTATACATGTGTGTGGATCTATGTGTGTGCATGTGTTGCAATAAAAGCGCATGTGATGGAGTTCTGTGGTTGAGATGTATATTTTAAAAGAGAAAGAGAGGAGGAGAGGGAAAGAGAGAGAGAGAGGGGGGAAAGATATAAGTTGATGAAAATCATGAAAAGTAGAAAGATGGGAACGGAAGCAGAAAGTTTGTATGATGTTTTGATGAAGCGACAAGGTTTTTTTGGCTAGAGGATGGATCGTAAACAATCACACTGCACTGTCGGTGTTTTGGGGATTCCACTATTACTGGAGATGTCTTGCGATCATGGCCACTTTGTATCTTGATGCATGGGAAACTTACAAGATGCATATTCGCATGAAAAAAATGATTGAAACAAAGAGGGACAAAAAATTTTAAAAAATAATTAAGATACAGTAATTGGACCCCGCCAAAAGAAGAAAGAAAAATGAAATAACAACTACCCCCCAAAATACATAAAACAAAATCACAAAGTAAATAAAAAAAAATAATAAAAAAAAAAAAACATAAAAATAAATAAGGATTTCTGAAGTAATCTTAGTTTTACAGTTTTTAGGAAACAACAAAACATTAGCGCTGAAGTGAAGATTAAACAAAGAATTAAGAAAATACATCTGCACTTAATAAACTACCCTTAAGGTCTTGCAGTGCAGGGAGACTAGTACTAGACAACTGCGCGGACTATCAAGCTAGCTGTTTTGAAATCTTTGGCCATGCGAAGTGTTCTTTTAGAGGTTTTATGCTTATTTTATGGACCTGTCGAACCTGATTTTTTCTCAGGAACGATGTTCTAGGGGTAAGATTTCTTTGTTTGTGATTTTTATGTTTGATGCATATTTTTGTTGGTGAATTCGAGGTAAATTGTGCAATCTGTTTCTTATCGTCAGCACCCTTCATCGCCAATGTCCAGGCCGGTAGCTGGTGTTTACAACTCTCACTGGTAGTTGCAATATGTTGTGCGGTCAATTAACATCAATAATATTGCATTGTGTTAACCTAAAAACCTCATGGAATATACTTTCAGGCATCCCATCAACTTGACTTCACACAGGTATGTAGTGTGATTTAACTTCTTATATTTTGACATAATTTGTTTTAGAACTATGTAGTAAAAGTCTTTGCTTTCGTCGATCCCAAGGCAGCCTATCTCTATACTGCACCCCCAACTTTTGACTTTCTTGTCACGGCAAAACGGCGGCGTAACCGCTAAGGGTTATTTTTAGAATTTTTTTTTTTTTTTTTTGGTTATTCTGTCTGAGTGAATTTATTGATTCATTATTAGAAGCCATGCTTATGGCCCCAAACGAGAATGAACTACAATTAGCTGTTGCCGCAAACAGGGTTGTGATTACACATGTGAATCAAACAAGAGATCTTTGTTTTATGGTTTTTTTTTTTTTGTTTTTTTTTCGGGCAACCAGATTTTTCATTCGGGCAACCAAATCTGGGGGAAAATGGAAATCTGGTTGCCCGGTAGGGCAACCAAAAAAAATTGTTAGTGTTGAGCGTTGGCTATGCACTTGAAATAATGGGTTTGAGCTCACTATTTTAAAATCTAGGTCAGGGCAAAAGTGAATGATTCAAAAGCAATCGGAATCGCTTTTACTCTTAAAAGTGATTTTTATGCTAAAATTGATTCCAAATGTTAACTTAGTGAAGTGGTGCATTAAAGCAATATTACTCGTAGGAATGATGAAAATTGATTTTTTAATTAGTACAGAATTAGTATTTATTATTTGTTAGTAAATCACCCCCAGGAGGCATAAGTTGTAAAAAAATTCTTTGTTGACCAATCTTTAATCACTACCTAAATGAAAATGTGCTGTGTTCATTGTGAAATGGCGATGCATCTGTGTCTACTGGTAATTTTACACAATCAGTTTTTGATGTCTTTGTAGAATAATACTTACATTTTACATTTTAACAAATATCAGATTTTATGTTGCTTTTAATTTTTATTATAGTTTGAGAAAGTTTACAAGTTGACTGCTGATGCGAAGTATGGTAAGTAACTGAAAATGAAATTATAGATGTGTGTGGGAGTATTCAATGTATAACATGGCCATAACATTATTCATATTGGTTTAACTTTGAGGCAATAATGGGTATTAGTGAAATCTGAGTGTAGATTATTCTACATGAAATGTTTGAATATAAGAGGCCTTTTCGGAGGGGGAAAGATATAAGTTGATGAAAATCATGAAAAGTAGAAAGATGGGAACGGAAGCAGAAAGTTTGTATGATGTTTGATGAAGCGACAAGGTTGTTTGGCTAGAGCATGGATCGTAAACAATCACACTGCACTGTCGGTGATTTTGGGGATTCCACTATTACTGGAGATAGTCTTGCGATCATGCCACTTTGTCATTTGACTGATGGGAAAACTTACAAGATGCATATTCAGGCTGAAAAATAATGATGAACAAAGAGGGACAAAAATTAAAAATAATAAGAATACAGTAATGGACCCGCAAAAGAAAAGAAAAAAATGAATAACAATACCCCAAAAATACATAACAAAATAAAAGTAAATAAAAAAAAAATAAAAAAAAAAAACATTAAAAAAATAAATAAGGAATTACTGAAGTAATCTTAGTTTTACAGTTTTAGAAAACAACAAAACAATTAGCGCTGAATGAAGATTAAACAAAGAATTAAAAGAAAATACATCGGCACTTAATAAACTACCATTAAAGGGTCTGCATGCAGCGGAGACTAGTATAGCACAACATGCGCCGCGACGATCAGTAGCTGTTTTGAAAATCTTGGCCATGCGAAGCTGTTCTTATCAGAGGTTTTATGCTTATTTTGGACCTGTCAGACACCTGATTTTTCTCAGGAACGATGTTCTAGGGGTAAGATTTCTTGTGTGATTTTTATGTTTGATGCATATTTTGTTGTGAATTCGAGGTAAATGGCAATCTGTTTCGATTATCGCAAGCACCCTTCATCGCAATGTCCAGGCCGGTAGCTTCGGGTGTTTACACACTCTCCACCTGGTAAGTTGCAAATATGTTGTGCGGTCAATTAACATCAAAAATGATGTGTTAACCTAAAAAACCCTCTGAATATACTTCTTCCAGAGCATTCCATCAACTTGGACTTCACACAAGGTATGTAGTGTGATTAACTCTTCATATTTTGACATAATTTGTTAGAACTATGGTAGTAAAAAGTCTTTGACTTTCCGTCGATCCAAGGCAAGCCTATCTCTATACTGCACCCAACTTTTGACTTCTTGTCAACGGCAAAAAACGGCGGCGTACACCGCTAATAAGGGTATTTTTGAATTTTTTTTTTTTTGGTTATCATGTCTGAGTGAATTTATGATTCATTATTATGAGCCCATGCTCTATGAAGCCCCAAACGAGAATGAACTACAATTAGCTGTTGCCGCAACCAGGTGTGATTACACATGTGAATCAAACAAAGATCTTGTTTTAATGTTTTTTTGTTTT
>CALNVZ010002100.1:7948463-7981104 GCA_940671915.1 Paracentrotus lividus
ATAAACGGTTCCATGTAACGGTCCAAGTAGGTTGGAAATAGCCCAACAATATTAATTTCATAATTGCGTTACCAGGCCTTTTATGGACCAGCTATAACACTTTTATTTTAGATAAGGCAATTTCTGCAGATTATAACAACGTCGCACTAACATGTGCCCGGGCGCCCGGGGCAACTAGATTGGGCTGTCGGGCAACCAATCCAGAAAAAAATGAACAAAGTAGTTCCCGACTGGGCGCCCACATTTTGGGGGATTTTTTTTGTGGTATAAAGGAAATTCAAATTGTATTTTCACTTGTAATCTTGTAATTATTCCACCGAAGCGCACATTTCCCTGGTTGAGGATTGAGATTGCAATGATTATGTAGAGTGCATGCATGCAGCCGGCAGGTATGAGTGTGCCATGTTTATGTGTATACATGTGTGTGGATCTATGTGGTGCATGTGTTGCAATAAAAGGCGCATGTGATGGAGTTCTGTGGTTGAGATGTATATTTTAAAAGAGAAAGAGAGAGGGAGAGGGAAAGAGAGAGAGAAGGGGGGAAAGATATAAGTTGATGAAAAATCATGAAAGTAGAAAGATGGGAACGGAAGCAGAAAGTTTGTATGATGTTTGATGAAGCGACAAGGTTTGTTTTGGCTAGAGATGGATCGTAAACAATCACACTGCACTGTCGGTGATTTTGGGGATTCCACTATTACTGGAGATAGTCTTGCGATCATGCCACTTTGTCATTTGACTGATGGGAACTTTACAATTTTTCATTCGGGCAACCAAATCTGGGGGAAAATGGAAATCTGGTTGCCCGGTAGGGCAACCAAAAAAAATTGTTAGTGTTGAGCGTTGGATTATAGGTTGACAAAGATTCATACTTATTGTTTTCTATCCCCACAAACGATTAGAAATTAAACAAATTTCTATTTTAATCTCATGTTGGTGTAAGAAATATAAAATTCTTCTTCTCTATTTATGTAATAGTTGGCACATTTTGAGACAAAAACAACTGAACTCTTCAAACTAGATCATATTATTTATTAATATTTAATAATAATAATATTTATTAATGATAATAATTATTTTATATTAATTATTTTGTTGTTAACAGAATCAAGTGATGTGAAAGCAAGCATTGCTGCTCTGTCCTTCATCCTGTCTAGTGCAGCCAAATACAATGTGAATGGAGAATCGCTCTCAAATGAATTACAACAATTGGGTCTACCCAAAGGTGAGAATCGTTTAGCATACATGTTAGTCGCAGCTCCCATTATATCTAATGCAAATTCAATTAAATTCTGTTATAAATGAGGCAATTCCCCCAGTCCCTATGTTACAAAACATATAAACATATTTGCCTGTAGGGCTCTACATTAAGTATAACCTCATTGTAATTGCTGTGGACTATTGCAGGTTGAAAAAATAAATAGTAAAACAGGATGTATGTATCTATTCTTTAAAAATATTTATATATGTACAATCTCTCTCATAACTTTGTAGCAACATGGATTATGGTTATGAAAATCATTTATCTTTATCATTTGTACATAATATTAGGATGAATCGTCTTAAATAATGTTTTCATATTTATTCAGATTTAGTGAACAATTCTTTGAGTTATTGCCATTTAGTATGCACATACATGTACTTTTAGTGTGCTTTCATCTACATTATTTTGTAACATATTTTCATGTGTGACAAATAACTGGGAAATCAAGGCAGAGGTTCAACAGATATTTGTCCCCTCACTTTAACGCAATTGGCTAACATCTTAAGTAAGAATTTAAAAAAAGCTCATTTCTTCAGTTGAAATGGTACTAACATATGATTTATAGTTTAAAATTACTAATCTGAAAGTATCATAATGTAATATTTATGGAAAGTGCTTTTTAATTGTGAAAAATCGAAGCCAATGATTGAAAACAATAATAATCTTTTTCCAGCGGTCAGTTACTGTGAAGGCCTTCTTGTTTCCTTGTTAAATTTCTTTTAAATCAAATTGTATTGTTTCATATACATGTAGTTTGATTATATTGAGTTATAATTAGAAAGAAAGTCTGATTGTCTCAATTTGAAAATGATATTTAATGGTATCTAACCATACTGATTGATCAATATCGTTTCGACTTTTAATTCTTATCGTGCCAAGAATAGATAATCAAAATATCTGTTTGTAACAAAATTATAGCATTTTATTTTTAAAAATTGATGGTTTCTGAGTAGATACGAAGCTATATCCATGTACATATTTCATCATGACGTGAGATATTTTTTAATTATAGGTTCATATTGATAGCATTTGCCTTTAAATAACAAAATCCCAGAATAATTTACTCTTGTAAGCAAAGGAATATTGTAGGTCTGAGAAACTTTGAAAAGTTCTTGTAAATAAACTATGTAATGTAAAAAAGGTTACTCTAAAGGATTTCCAATAGACCAGTATACTAACATATTCAAATTTTATGCATACTTTTTTCCTGGTGACATAGTAACAGTATTCAAACAACCTGTGATAAAAGAATGAACTACTATACATGGAATTCAGTTTACATACATTAGTTGTTTGCTATGTCGGGCAAGCCTCAGGCAAGCTTTCTGGATATAAACCTTTCAAACTAATTTGTTATTTTATTGTGCAGAACATTCTACAGCCCTAAGCAGATCATATGGTGACAAACGAGATAAGATGCAGGAATGTTTCAGATCCAGAAGCCTAAGATGTAAGTTCAAGAGCACACTGCCCTATCATTTGCTTTAAAAAAGTAGGCGCTGCTGCACTAGCTCGAGCTAAAAAAATAGTGCGCTAATTGGTGGATCAGGAAAAAACCCGAAAAAAAGAAACAGGTCCTGCACTTGCTCAAGCTATTTCAAAATTTTGCATTTACGACTTGACCTAACCTTGAACAAACATGTCCAATGTCTATTGAGCAACTGGTAACTACTGCTACCGTATACACGCACAGGTGCACGAATTTGGATTTAGCTCAAGCAAGTGCAGCTCTGCGCAAGATAGCTCAAGTTTTTTCCAAAAATCCTGAAATGACTCAGGCTTGGATTTCCTCCAAATTAGCGCGCTATTTGACCACAAAGTTGGATCCGCTCTGATCGAGCTAATTCATTGGATTATAAATAGCGCGCTATTTAAAATAGCTTGAGCTAGTGCAGCACCGCCTAATGAGTCCTGGGCTTCCATGGGTAATTTAACACCATGGATGTTACCCAGTAACAGGTCACCTTGAGTTTTATCATTAACAGACCATATATACTTCTTTATATGATATTCCACCCATCGCCCCATTTGGAAAAGTCATTATCTCACTTTTCCTGGCCCATTGATGCCCGAAGCAGGCCAAAGAATGTTTATGATGGGGCAGCTAGTATTGCTGTGGTCCAGAAATTTAGCTTCAAGACAAGTATATCCTGTGCTTTTTACAAAGTCTGTTGTTAGCAAATTATCATCCACTCCCCTAAAAGCCCACGACTTACTGTGTTTAAAGCTTGAGTTTTGCAACTTTGTTGAAAGGCATGATCAATTTGTTTAACATGTAATTCCCTTAATTAAATAGTCTTTTTTTAATTATTATTCCTGTCAATCAGAACTCTTGTCCTAATGAGTACTGCAATTAAGACGTGCAGGTCATACACGGTGCATTCGCTAAAGGGATATCCCTAAAGTCCGCAGGGCCGATAGTCCGCGGTGCCTAAAGACATCTTAACCTTGGTGCAGGATCATCTTGAACTGGGGTCCTAGGTCTATCGGCCCGCGGTCTATCAGACTGTAACATTCGCTACTACCTATGCTCACTTTAATTTGTGCTTGGTTTATTTCAACGTATCTTAAAAGTCATGGGTATTTTTAGAAGAGAAAAAAGCCTATTAGTATGAAGAGCTGAAAGCCAGTGTGTGTGGGGGGTATGATTAAGGAGGAAACCTACAATGTATGAAACAGGTGCCATACATAATGGGTGCATGTGTACATGTTCATTCGGGTGTCCATGTGCTTTTGTGCTCTAAATGATGAATTAGCGTTTTCTCTGTCACTTCTTGGCCGATTTTGATTCTAATGGATAAAGGTTGGTGAAGGCTTCCTACACACAATACTCTTTAATGCAAATTTATGCAAAAAATGGCTCATCTCCGTCTTTTTATGACTGAGATTTTTTTTTTTTTTTTTTTTCCCTCCACCTGGGAGAACTACAGAATTCAGAATTTTGGAATTTTGTTTAAATCATTATTTATGCAAATTCATACAAATCTTTTAACAAATCACCCCTTCCCCAAGCAAATGCTTTTTGCCATTCTACAGTGCATCCCATAAAAAAGTACACCCAACTTTGAGAGCCTCAACTTAAAATTGTATATGTTATATGACATTAATTTTTATTTCATGTGAAAGAATAAAGTACACTCTATCCCGTGAAACCAAACTTATACATGTGCTGTCATGGATGACCGAGCAGTCAAGCTTTGAAAACTGCTGTCAAAATCAACATGTTCCAAATTCTGTCTGAAGCAACCCTGACTTTATGATCAATCTTTCATTGTTTTAGGTAAGCCTTCCTTAGTGCATTCATGAGGGACAAGAGTTAATTGGACTATTGAAATGCAAGGGTTGCTTTTGCCCAAACTGTGTACAAAGCAATTTTGACACTCATTTTCTAAAGCCCAAGTGCTCTGTAAACAGACACAGCACTGGTATCACTACATTTTGTAGATAGAAGAAAAGTTACTCTTTTGCCTGAAATAAAAATAAATGTCACAAAAGTTATATTATTTTTTTATGAAGCTCTCAAAGTTCAGTTAACTTTTTTTTGGGGGGGACGTAAATTCAACGCTATAGCAAAGCTCTACACAGTAACTAATATTGAGATTATATAACCTGACTCAATAGTGCAAATGTGTTATGCTAATCTTTTCTTTTTTTTATTGTGTTCAGTATCCAAATTTGATTCGGTGGACTGGAGAGTAGATTACATTCTTGGCTCCAGCGAAATAGAAACAATCAATGAGCCTAATCTTCAACTTAGACTCAAGCTACGAGATACAGACTCACAAGCTCTCAACGTAACATCTTTCTCCATTTCCTCAGAAAAGTTTAGAACTCTGCTAAGTGGTAAGCTTTCCGTACATCATTCGTTGCCAATGTAATGTCTGATTTAAAGACTTTAGCTGAGATGTTTAGTAATGATATGTTTGAAAATGTGGACACTTATTTAACTTGCATTTAAAGTATTTATTCCATTTTTTTGTGTGTATAAAGTTTGTAAAGTCCTTCGCACACAATTATACCACTTTTAAATTGACTGCTATTAGCAAATGAGAATTATTTGGATTTCATAATACCTCTTACATTTTTGTTCCGTAGACAAGTAATATAATTTAGAATAGTGAATAGTGTTATGATAAATACATACTGTGATTGACTATTCAGCATCATGTGATCTACCTTCAACTTATAGTGTCCGATAGGACACTATGTCTATAACTCAATTTATGTAGGGGAAAGCCCATGTTAAATGAATAGGAGAGTATAGATTCAATCGTTTCCCTACATTTGTAACTGTGCTAGCGCATAATAATCAGTAAAATGGTGCGTAACTATGATTACGCGGAGTTAAAATGTATGTCATAACATTAACATCAAGTAATGTGGCAAAGATGAAACCAGACAAGGCTAGCTTAAGATGTAGGAATGTACTATAATTACTAGTAAATGTTCCATAATACAACATTTACTGGACTATGTGAACTCAAAATACTAAGTTGTCCCTTGTGCAAGTCTTTTTTACTGTGGCCTGCGACCTTGTTGAAACGAATATGCATTTATGAAAATTTAGTGCACTCACAGGATAATTCAGTATGTGCCATGTTATCCAGTATGTTGTATTTTTGAGTATCTACTTTTACTATTGTTGTTTTACATAAAAGTGAAGCCTTATCGATTTACTAGAAATAGAGTATTCAATCTCTCTTGACATGAATTATTGTCTTCCCAATCTATAATGATTGTGTGTTTTATTTTCATTTCATATTGCAGAACTCCAGCAAACATTGTCACTTATGGATGGATTATCGTAGCACAGTGTGGACATTGACTCAGTATTATAGTTTTAGATGAAGAGCATTATCATGGAACAGAATTGACTCAGCCATTTAGGAAATATAATTTCCTACAAACAGGCACAGATTGTACTCTAGCTGTTTTTCACTTTTCATATTATTGTAGGCTTAAGATAATTTTGTAGGTAGGCTCTACTGAAACTATATAGCTTTATTTGTATAATGAAAAAAAACTTTGTATAAAAACAATTAAAAGTACATGTATATTATGACATATATTTTATTATTAATTGTTGTGTAAGAACAATAACCACTTAATCCATTTGTTACAAGTGAATTCGCCATCCAGTTTCTTGATATTAAAACACAAAAATTTTAGCATGAAAATCATCTGAAAAAATATATATATATAACTTTTATCTTGAGTTTGAAAGTTTGAATGATGGAAGACAACTACTGGTATTTTTTTATTAAATAAAAAATAATTGTTGACCTTTTGTGATATGATAGTTAAATCCATGCATTTCGTTTTCAATTGCTAAAAAGTAAGATAATTCAATATTATTATCATTATCTTATATTCTGGGGAACTTTTTAGAGAAAACTTTGACAGAAATACTTGGTGAATAAGAAAGCTTTAGTCAATTACACATCTGTGTAAATTTTTTAAAACAAAATTGAACAGCTCATTAAAGGGAATCTGCCGTAGTGGGAACAATGAACAAAATAGTTCCAAGCGTTCAAATTATTATTATTATTTTTTTTTTTTTTTTTAGGAAGAATATAATAGTGAAAACTTCCACTGGCATTGATTGCTCTTCAAATGCACTCATAGTCATACAATGGCAAAAACAACAAACCAGCTGAAATGTTTGTGGCGAACATTTTGTGTATCCGTACACGCATTTCTGTGTATAGGCCTAGTGTTCTTTGCATTCCACAATACAAATTCATGACAATGCACAACATCAATTCTTAAATTTTGATACAGTAATTAATCTAAATTTTAATTTTCTGTCTCCATAAAGTGTATTTTTGATGATTTCATGAAATCATAAAGATACATCACACCAATGATTTTCTCCAAAAGTGTTATCTTAAATCTTCAATAGGCTGTTTGCTTCATCATCTGATCATGAAGTTGAGTGCACATATCACGTGTATTTATCATAAACTCTAAATGGGGTCATGTAGTAATTCGAATTGCAACACTACCTAAATAATTACCTCATGTCTTAATTCAAATTTCAATACTACCTAAATTATTATGTCATGTAGTACTTTGAATTGAATAATTACAACATGTAGTAATTAAAATTGTCACACTACTAAAATAATTACATTGTGTCTTTAATTGAATTGCCATATTACCCATATGATTACGTCATGTAGTAATTCGAATTATGACACAACATAGTTCTGAATTACTGTCCAACAATTTTACTCATCACTTTAAATAATTGATTTAACTATATAAAATAATTAAGGTCATGTAATAATTCAAATGCCCTGTTCCCTGTTTTTGTACACACCATTCCGTAAAATAGCTGCACTTTGCTCTCGCTATGTTTATCTTCGTCTTTTAAGACAAATTATCTCATTGGTTAATTTACAATTTAAGCTTACAATTTGATGATATGGTTAAAAAATTTACTTGCCGATGCAGTGAGTAGTAGTACCTCATTTTATTTTGGAGAGAATAAAATGTATGCATACCTATATACTTTAGATTAGAATGTCTTGTTATGATCTCTTTCTTCATCCATGTTTTATTTTCAATGTCTGAATGAGAGAGAGAGAGAGAGAATGAGCGAGCAAAAAGCCTAGACGGATCAAAGCGGGGATCAAAGGCAGAAGATTGAAATAAATTTAGAGAGGGACAAAGAAAACAAAATGCTGGATAGATCGAATAGAGAATATTAAGAGTGAGAAAGTGAAGAAAGTAAGAGAGAGAGAGAGAGAGAGTGGTTGGAGAAGAGAGCAAAAAGAACTTGGCAGATGCACTTAAAGTAGCGGTTATGAAATATAATTAATCTATAGCAACGTGAAATATAGAAATAAGAAGACTGAATAAATGTGGTGATGGTGGTGTGGTGTGTGTGTGTGTTGTCGGAGGAGAAAGCAAAAGAACAGAATGGAGAGAGAGAGAGAGAGAGGGGCGGGGGGGGTTGCGAAGAGAAAGCAAAAACAATGAACATGGATGGATTAAGAAAGACGACTAAGAGAAAAAGAGAGTAAAAAGCAGGGGGGGGGGTACATAACATTAATTTTTTTTATTTCAAATAAAATAATGTTTGAACAAAATATACTGTTAATCTTAATTTCAGATTTATTGATAGGCCTACTTAACGCTCAACACTAACAATTTTTTTTGGTTGCCCTACCGGGCAACCAGATTTCCATTTTCCCCAGATTTTGGTTGCCCGAATGAAAATTCTGGTTGCCCGAAAAAAAACAAAAAAAACATTAAAAACAAAGTCTTTGTTGATTCACATGTGTAATCACACCTGGTTTGCGGCAACAGCTAATTGTAGTTCATTCTCGTTTGGGGGCTTCATAGAGCATGGGCTCATAATAAATGAATCATAAATTCACTCAGAACAATGATAACCAAAAAAAAAAAAAATTCTAAAATACCCTTATTAGCGGTGTACGCCGCCGTTTTTTGCCGTTGACAAGAAGTCAAAAGTTGGGGTGCAGTATAGAGATGGCTTGCCTTGGGATCGACGGAAAGTCAAAGACTTTTTACTACCATAGTTCTAACAAATTATGTCAAAAATATGAAGAGTTAAATCACACTACATACCTTGTGTGAAGGTCCAAGTTGATGGAATGCTCTGGAAAGAAGTATATTCAGAGGGTTTTTAGGTTACACATCATATTTTGATGTTAATTGACCGCACAACATATTTGCAACTTACCAGGTGGAGTGTGTAAACCCGAGCTACCGGCCTGGACATTGGCGATGAAGGGTGCTTGCGATAATCGAAACAGATTGCACATTTACCTCGAATTCACAACAAAATATGCATCAAACATAAAATCACACAAGAAATCTTACCCCAGAACATCGTTCCTGAGAAAAAATCAGGTTCTGACAGGTCCAAAATAAGCATAAAACCTCTGATAAGAACAGCTTCGCATGGCCAAGATTTTCAAAACAGCTAGCTTTGATCGTCGCGCGCATGTTGTGCTAGTACTAGTCTCCGCTGCATGCAGACCTTTAATGGTAGTTTATTAAGTGCCGATGTATTTTCTTTAATTCTTTTGTTTAATCTTCACTTCAGCGCTAATTGTTTTGTTGTTTCTAAAACTGTAACTAAGATTACTTCAGTAATTCCTTTATTTATTTTTTTAATGTTTTTTTTTTTTATTATTTTTTTTATTTACTTTTGATTTTGTTTTATGTATTTTTGGGGGGTATTGTTATTTCATTTTTTCTTTTCTTTTGCGGGGTCCATTACTGTATTTTATTATTTTTTAATTTTTTGTCCCTCTTTTGTTCAATCATTATTTTTCAGCCTGAATATGCATCTTGTAAGTTTTCCATCATCAAATGACAAAGTGGCATGATCGCAAGACTATCTCCAGTAATAGTGGAATCCCCAAAATCACCGACAGTGCAGTGTGATTGTTTCGATCCATGCTCTCTAGCCAAAACAAACCTTGTCGCTTCATCAAACATCATACAAACTTTCTGCTTCGTTCCCATCTTTTCTACTTTCATGATTTTTCATCAACTTTATATTTTTCCCCCCTCTCTCTCTCTCTTTCCCTCTCCCTCTCTCTTTCTCTTTTAAATATATCATCTCACAACAGAAACTCCATCACATGCGCCTTTTATTGCAACACATGCACACACATAGATCCACACACATGTAACACATAAACATGGCAACACTCATACCTGCGCGCTGCATGCATGCACTCTACATAATCATTGGCAATCTCATCCTCAAACCAGGGAAATGTGCGCTTCGGTGGAATATGATTACAAGATTACAAGTGAAATATACAATTGTGATTTCTCTTTATACCACAAAATCCCCAAAATGTGGGCGCCCAGTCGGGCAATCTACTATTGTTCATTTTTTCTGGATTTGGTTGCCCGACAGCCCAATCTAGTTGCCCCGGGCGCCCGGGCACATGTTAGTGCCGAGCGTTGCCTACTTGTTGATTTGTGGTCGGAAAATCATTGAAACCACATTTCATTCACCAGACATAGAATTCCGTGAAATACGCATGTAATTGACTATTTAACTGTATGAAACAAGATATATTGCATCATATTATAGAGGAATAAATCCTTGAAAACGATTTGGCTTTGACTCATTGGAGAAAAAAATAATTAGAAAAGCGTTAGGAAAAGTTCCAGAAGAGAAGACAATTAATAAAAGAGATAAATACATCACTTTTTGTTAAGATGAAGTTTGAGGTTATTGACCAGAGCATAATTCAATTCAATTCAATTCAATTCAATTCAATTCAATAATGGTTTATTAAGAAATCGAGCATTTTACAAGAAAGGCAGTAAAAACTGAAATATTCTTGTTTACATTATTGAACATAACATAAATACATAATTATATAGAAGTTAAAAATTCAATTTCAATTCAAATTTTATAAAACAAGCATCTTTAAAATAACAAGCTCTCATAAAATAATTACGGATACATAACAGCAAAGATGGAGAAAAGAGGCTAGCTCACAAAATGTACTGAGATGAGATGAAAGTGAGATTAACTTTGGTTGAGTAGGTTTACCAGAAAAGGCAAAGGGCTATTTTGGAAGCTTTTGGTTTTAAACTTATATTGATGAAACGTAGATGTGTGACGTAAAGATATTTCGACATGTTTACGGGGTGGTAGCCAATTTTGGCACGTTGGCCTGGGTTATTTGGCAATGATTTGACAAAACTTCTACACAAAAGTAGTCTTCTCTCCTGAAGTGTTGATAAATTGCACAGTTGACACGCATTTGAATATGAAATATAAAGAGGACCTAAAATGATTTTACATAGTCGTTTTTTAATTCTTTCTATGTTACTGTTTTGCTCTATTGTCAACCCGCTGGGAAAGACAGGGGCACAGTATTCTAAAATGGGTCGTATGTAACCTGTATATATTAAAACCAAATCTTTTACAGGTAAAAATCATAATGCACAAGAGTATACAAATGAATATTATCTAAATATGAACACAATATCATGCAGGTATGCTTTTGATATACTCACGTTGGCAATGCAACAGTGATATATTTAATATCCAAAGAGTTTTCCATTTCTCATGTAGGCCTAAAATATAAATTATTTATGACTTTAGAACGTAATGGGAAGACGTCAAAATCATAATCTGTTAGTTAATCGTCATCAATGTGTTCTATTATTTAAAATGATATATATATATATATAAATATATATATATATATATATATATATATATATATATATATATATATATATATATATATATATATATATATATATATATATATATATATATATATATATATATATATATATATATAATTTTTTATTTTGCAGTTTGTGTACACCGTATGTTGGGGTAGTTCTCCATGCAGTCAACATAATATATCGGACATCTCTCACAGTGACGGCTTGGTAAAAAAATATGCCTGTGAGATTTTCCTTCATCAGTGATCAAACCTTTAATCACCGATAGTTACTTCTACTTTTCTTCATTCACATAAAAAATAAAATGTTCAGTTGCGAATCTAGGATATGAAAATGGGGGGGGGGCATCGCCGAAATATTAAGTTATAGGGGTCGCGTCCACGTACAGAAATAGATAAATTTCTCTATTTCTGTGGGGTCGTCCCCTAAAACCCTATATGTCAGGCGCGGATCGAAGAAAATCGAATTGAATGCATTTCGGGGGCCCAATTGTCTGGGAACAAAAGCGGCTCTTTGTCCCCGGACAATTGGGCCCCCGAAATGCATTCAATTCGATTTTCTTGGATCCGCGCCTGATATGTGGATCCGCCACTGAATTTAGCATGCATGGTGTGGGTGTAATGTTGGATGTAAAATGGCAAAACAAACACATGATCGCTTTTCATGTTTTTGTTTTTTTCTCTTTTTTCTCCTTATTTGTTTGTTTTTGTTTTTTGGTTTGTTTTATAGATAATTACTTTGCACTTTTTAAGCCATTCGTGACTTTGTAATCCCATGTTTTTGCCTTAATTTTGTTTAATCACCAAAATAAACAGTCAGGCACACTAGCCATTGTCTCAACATAAACCTTATGAAGTTTGAAATGAATGTACGTGTAATTCTTACCCTATATGTATTCAACCTGTGAAAGAAAGATGACTAAATATGGACCTAACAATTTGGTAAATATAACTATTGCTTGTTTTTGCAGAAATTGACATAATTTTAAAACCAATTAACATGAGATAGGATATTTATTGTTCTCACGTATTTCGATCGTATAAGTTTTTACTAAAAGATGTGTGATATCATAATTATGGGGAAGTGTGAGAGTGTCGTGCCAACATAGACCTTGAAACGTAATTATACCACACTTTTCGTTTATAGGGCATTGAGCCAGAAACAATAATATCATTTGCAAGAACGACGTACTAGCTATCAAGGTTTTGGGGCATTGTTATTGTGACCGTTCAGTAAATTTGCAGGTATTATACTGAAATAGCATAAAGTCAGGTCAAGATGATGTTGGATTTAGTTTCGATATCTCAATCTGTTATCCATATATCTACCGGTATTGACCGTGCATAGGTACTGTTTCCTCTTTC
This sequence comes from Paracentrotus lividus, assembly GCA_940671915.1. Classification (NCBI taxonomy): domain Eukaryota; kingdom Metazoa; phylum Echinodermata; class Echinoidea; order Camarodonta; family Echinidae; genus Paracentrotus; species Paracentrotus lividus. Next base: position 7,961,295 of record CALNVZ010002100.1, read on the forward strand.
CTGATGTATCGGATATTCTAATTAACACCCTATTATCAACAGAATACACTACTGGTTTAGTGGTACTACGATTTCATGATATAGATTAGTATCATGAGAGGTTAACTTCCTGAAATTTTGGTGAGCTAAAGAGTGATAGGGGCCTACTGACATCAACATGAATCTAGCAAGCTCATATCAAACGAACGGGGGTTGACACAGATCAGAATTACTCCTGATTTTAGAGTCCTCAACTTGCAACCACGTCAACATACTTGCATGATTGAGGTAAGTGGGAATTTTGTTAATACTTGCTAGGTTAATTTACAGTTTGTTTATGCCTTTGATAGTTAATTCAATTAAATATCTGAACATATTATAATCGTTGAAGATACTTATGTAAACGTAATTAGAGTACCGTTTGAACGAAGGTGATGATTTTCTGTAAACGCTTACTTTCTAATATTGTTTTTGTACTAAATATTTTGATCTGAATACAGATGACATTTCTGCCGTGCACAAAATATTGCTTATAAAAAGTATTTTCGAAATTCTCGGTAATATTGCCCTCAGAGATGGTATATTTGATTGTTCTTCCTTATTCTCCCTATTATATCTCCTATCTAAATATTTTCTTTCTTTCTTTTATTTTTTTTTTCACTCCGTTCCCAACACCGCATCTCCCCTCTTTCTCCACATCGACACCCTCTCTCTTCCTATCTTCTTCCTATCTCCCAGTCGCCACTCCCACCCACTTTCCCGCGATAACATACACACTCTCTCTCCTTTTCCCCCTCCTCCCTCTCTCCCATTCCCACACCCTCACTCTCTCATGTTATTTTCTATCTTCATCAATGATGACCCTCTCCCACTCTTCTTTTCAGTGTTGATTCTCAAAACGTGACCAAAATGGCAAACGATATCAGTGACGACTTCAATGAAAGCCAATGTGAATTGGTCAGATATGTTATTCTACAGGTAAATCCATTTATCATTTCCATCACTCTCTTCTACCTTAGTTGTATTTTAGGTCATCTTAAATTGAGATATATATATATTCAAAGATAAGTAACAGGCTTGTTTCTTGTGATGTGTCGGATTAGTGGATAGAGCGTCCGCCTTATAATCGAGAAGGGTTGGGTTCGAACTCTGGCCCGTCATACCAAAAGACGTTAAAATATGGAGGCTGCTGCTACCCTGTTTGGCGTTCAAAAAAAAAAATAATAATAATGAAAATAAATTAAAAAAATGATAGAGCAAAGTCGATTTATTCATTTATTTATTTATTTATTCCCAACTCATTGGCGGAAACACCTTGATCTGGTGCTGCTCAGTGCCTGCGGGGCCGACGATCAATTAGACAAAAAAGGATTCTCCGTTTTGGACAATAAAATTTGGAGCTTGAAGCATTATACTTCAAAACATTTATCACTATTCAATATTATACCAATCTAACTATCGAAACTCAGATACATTCGACAGTATATGGGTAGAGGTCAGCGAGTTAGTGATAGTTACCCAGTAAGAATTATTATAAACTTGATTTACAGTATAATGATATTATAATGGTACTTAGGTTATTTACGGAGAATTATTATTTTTACATTAAAATAATTACATTGTTATAAATTAATCATATTTTATAACCACAACTTAATTATAAATGCGTTATTATAGTGAAACAGAAAATTGTTTTTTTTTTCTTCAAGCGTATAGGCCTAGATTTAATACCATTTGGTAAAAAGAAATTAAAACGAACACCAATAACTTATTATATTTTCATCAGACCGTAATAGTAATTATTACAATGTGAAAAAACATATAGTCAGATGATGAAATGAGGGAATTAATGGTGATTTTCAAAAATATGATTTCAGAAAGAGATAGAAGATGACGATATCGAATATACGTCTATTGAGCTACATACTACAGTCGGGATCCCAATGGTCCTACAAGGTCAATCCATTACCAAGTCCGGGAAGATCAACCCGTATACATATCGGGTTTACACACACGAAGGAAAGCTTTCCGAAACAAAGGTCAGTACTATATAATACTCCTATAAACATATGAAAATATAATGTTATCTCGTGTTATGACGATATCATTGTCACTCAAAGTAATCTACTAAGCAACGCTCGGCACTAACATGGTGCCCGGGCGCCCGGGGCAACTAGATTGGGCTGTCGGGCAACAAATCCAGAAAAAATGAACAAAGTAGTTGCCCGACTGGGCGCCCACATTTTGGGGGATTTTTTTGTGGTATAAAGAGAAATTCAAATTGTATATTTCACTTGAATCTTGAATCATATTCCACCGAAGCGCACATTTCCCTGTTTGAGATTGAGATTGCCAATGATTATGTAGAGTGCATGCATGCAGCGCGCAGGTATGAGTGTGCCATGTTATGTGTATACATGTGTGTGGATCTATGTGTGTGCATGTGTTGCAATAAAAGGCGCATTGTGATGGAGTTCTGTGGTTGAGATGTATATTTTAAAGAGAAAGAGAGAGGAGAGGGAAAGAGAGAGAGAGAGGGGGAAAGATATAAAGTTGAAAAATCATGAAAAGTAGAAAGATGGGAACGGAAGCAGAAAGTTTGTATGATGTTTGATGAAGCGACAAGGTTTGTTTTGGCTAGAGCATGGATCGTAAACAATCACACTGCACTGTCGGTGATTTTGGGGATTCCACTATTACTGGAGATAGTCTTGCGATCATGCCACTTTGTCATTTGACTGATGGGGAAAACTTACAAGATGCATATTCAGGCTGAAAAATAATGATTGAACAAAGAGGGACAAAAAATTAAATAATAAGAATACAGTAATGGACCCCCGCAAAAGAAAAGAAAAAAAAATGAAATAACAATACCCCCCCAAATACAATAAACAAAATCAAAAGTAAATAAAAAAAAATAATAAAAAAAAAAACATTAAAAAAATAATAAAGGAATTTACTGAAGTAATCTTAGTTTTACAGATTTAGAAACAACAAAACAATTAGCGCTGAAGTGAAGATTAAACAAAGAATTAAAAGAAAATACATCGGCACTTAATAAACTACCATTAAAGGGTCTGCATGCAGCGGAGACTAGTACTAGCACAACATGCGCGCGACGATCAAGCTAGCTGTTTTGAAAATCTTGGCCATGCGAAGCTGTTCTTATCAGAGGTTTTATGCTTATTTTGGACCTGTCAGAACCTGATTTTTCTCAGGAACGATGTTCTAGGGGTAAGATTTCTTGTGTGATTTATGTTTGATGCATTTTTGTTGTGAATTCGAGGTAAATGTGCAATCTGTTTCGATTATCGCAAGCACCCTCATCGCATGTCCAGGCCGGTAGCTTCGGGTGTTTACACACTCTCCACCTGGTAAGTTGCAAATATGTTGTGCGGTCAATTAACATCACAAATATGATGTGTTAACCTAAAAAACCCTCTGAATATACTTCTTCCAGAGCATTCCCATCAACTTGGACCTTCACACAAGTATGTAGTGTGATTTAACTCTTCATATTTTGACATAATTTGTTAGAACTATGGTAGTAAAAAGTCTTTGACTTTCCGTCGATCCCAAGGCACAGCCTATCTCTATACTGCACCCCCAACTTTGACTTCTTGTCAACGGCAAAAAACGGCGGCGTACACCGCTAATAAGGGTATTTTTAGAATTTTTTTTTTTTTTTGTTATCATGTCTGAGTGAATTATGATTCATTATTATGAGCCCATGCTCTATGAAGCCCCCAAACGAGAATGAACTACAATTAGCTGTTGCCGCAAACCAGGGTGATTACACATGTGAATCAAACAAAGATCTTTGTTTTTAATGTTTTTTTTTGTTTTTTTCGGGCAACCAGTTTTTCATTCGGGCAACCAAATCTGGGGGAAAATGGAAATCTGGTTGCCCGGTAGGGCAACCAAAAAAAATTGTTAGTGTTGAGCGTTGATATAAGGCTATCTTTTTTTAAAGTCCCGGACCGGACCGATGAATGAAATAGCCAAAAACGAAAGCTAATATTTATATAATACAACAATTCCAAATTTAGGCGTTTTTTATTGTCCATCTAGAAAGTATTTAATTAAAAAGATGATCGAACCTCAACCAGGCCACCCCTCCCAAATACTCGTAAAATTACCCCTAATTTAATGGCATGAGTGATGACGTCAAAGGATGTTAATGGAATGCTACAGCAGTCCTGCGGCCAGACACGATTGCGTTTCGCCTTTAGAAAACACGTTTGTATTGCTATGTCAGGACAATAGACCCCCTGTGAGCTAGAATTCTATTGTTATGAAATGAAAGGTCAAATTCAATCATGCCTGGCCACATGATTGCTGTAGCATTCCATTAACATCCTTTGACGTCATCACCCGCACCATTAAATTAGGGATAATTTTACAAGTATTTGGGAGGGGTGGCCTGTTTAAGGTTCGATCATCTTTTTAATGAAATACTTTCTAGATGGACAATAAAAACACATACATTTGGAATTGTTGTATTATGTAGCATGTTAGCTTTCGTTTTTGGTTATTTCATTTTTCGGTCCGGTCTGGGACTTTAATGAAATCTGTACAATTCGTTGTCTTTTGTCTGCCACGTACTCTTAAATATTCCACGCCGAGGAACGAACAATTGGATGACAAAAAAAAGGAAATGTACAAAAGCCAACCCCCTCAAATGCAGTAAATGTGGCCATCCATGCATTACAAAAAAGTTTGGTGATGTATGTGTGCTGAATGAACATTGTTCAGGTAAACCTTGGAGGAGAGCAGACACATTTGTCTCAATGGTAACACTGATTGGCAATTGTTTTCTAAAAGTTCAACAATTAAACATTTCCACATAATTTATTGGCCTCTGCATACATAATGGTAACTCAGAAATAATATGCCATAAACATGAAATTAAAATATAACAGTCAAATTTTGAACTTGCCGTTATTTTTAATCTGCCTTCATTAAAAAAAAATTAAATAATAAAAAAAATCGAATATTTCCAGAGGCGGGTGACGAAAGTAAAAAACTAAAAGGATATTCATTGCTCTTCCTGTGGTCTAATACAACTATTTGCAAGATTACCCACTAAATTATTATACCAATAAAAGATTTTAGTATTCCTATTTTTCTGTATGTTGTTTCTCAGTGTTCATGTCTCTCCCACTAAGCATATTTTAAAACCCTCCTCGTGTTCGTCTACCTCTCTACGTCTCCCTCTCTTGCTTCAACCTCCTCTCTTTTCTCTCTAACTTCTCCTTTTCTCTCCTATCTTCCTCTATCCCTCTTATCTCCCTTCTCTTCCCTCTCTCTCCTTCTTTCTATGTCTCCCACCTCTCTCTCTCTCTGTGTCTTTCTGTCTCTGTCTCTCCTTTCTCTCTCCTCTCTATCTTTCCGTCTGTGCCCCCTCCCCCTCTCTCTCTCCCCCCCCCCCTCGATCTGGTGTCTTCTAATATGCTCCTCTTGTCATTTAGGATGAGAATTCAGGCATCAAGAGAAGTTACTTGGCTAAGTCTGGTCCAGAAGCTTTGGCAATTTTCAAGGAGCAACATGACATCTGGACCTCACCTCCTCATAACATGACGAAGACCAAGGTCATGCTTTCTAGATGGTTGGGATCCAATGTGCTTACAAAGGTACGAACTTCAATTTTTAAAATTACTCAAATTATTATTGTCATGATTATTATAATATAGAGTAAACTGAAAAAAATCAGAGACGTATATAAAAAATATCTCTTATTATAGGTTTTCCCGGTCAAGTTTAAACTTTCTCCAATCAATTTGACATTACTTACAAGCACTTTCGTCCGAAATGTGATCGCGATTAAAAATCTAAACGTTAATTCAATTAACCGATAGCTCCGCTCCATGAGGTTACTATCGAACATAAACGAATTCAATTGCAAAAAGCTTAAAATTGACCGGGAAAACCTATATTATCTCTCTCTCTCTCTCTCTCTCTCCCTCCCTCTCTCTCTCTCTCTCTCTCTCTCTCTCTTTATATATTTATCTCTCTTTATGGTCGTCCTCCTCTTCTCCGATTGCATTCAATTCATTTGAACACTTATCGTCTTTGTCCGTTCTATCAATACTTTCTACACTGTAAAATATTTGTATTATTACCGCTAATCTGACAACAGAGTCACCATATCTTGATGTAAAATTACAGAAATTTTGTAATTTTCTAAAGGGAAATATTGTTTTAAAAAAATACATGAGAGATACAAATATTTCGGGTCGTAAACATATACATAGCGAGACATATATATTTTTTTTAACCCGCTATACCCTCTAAATATTAACGATGGCTTATTTTCATCCGTAATTTCTGTCATTTCTTTCAGCGTCTGCTCGAGTCGCAAGCATCTAAAGGAGAAGTATCTTCTGAAGTAGCTCGCCTGGCTGATAATCTATGGACTGAGTCAATGGGAGAATTATCCGAGATCCTTACAGTCCCTGTCAAATCGATAGCTCTCGGAAAGGTATATCCATCGTTATTACATGTAATCTATAATTATTGATAATCATTCATCGTAAGGTCTTATTTAATCTGGTATTATATTCAAACACTACATAATCGCCAGCAAGGGTTTAGGCCCCTATATTTTGTCTCCAGTGATCGGGCCAAAGCTCTAAATGAAGCAGCACCAGTGGCGCCCACCGTTGGAGGAAGCACCCACCATTCGGCATCTACACTCCTGGCCATTATTAATTACCCACCTCCTAAATATAAACTTAGAAGTCTTTCTGTGTAGAGTGTTATATTTCATCAATTTTAATAGTGATCATTTTTTGTATCATCTGAAAGGGCTGCTTGTGCATTCCGATGATGACGACACCTGGTCATTTAAAAAAAAATAATAAAGCGGTAGACAAAACAAAAAAGACACCCAAAATTACCCTCTTTTTTGGTGACGGTGGGGATCGTTATCGAAAGAAATCATTACGCCGTTCATATTTTCCTTAAAACTGTTTACAGGTCTCATTTATATTTTTCTCAAAGGAAAATGGCCATACGGTATTCCCTTTGTCAACGGCACAAAGAAATTTATCATCTCAGAGCCCCGTCTTAATGATTCTTCCTGCACCTTATGATCATTATTTGTTTGTTAAAGGTAACAAGAAACCTACAAACAGTTTTGGAGAGATATGAAACTGCTTCACGATTCCTTTCACTTTAAGCTCCATCTCTTAAGATTTCATATCTGGGATCCCTTTTCTTTTTTCTTCCCGTCTGTTGAAATAAAGTAATGACCTGGGCGCCGTAACACAAAGGTTTGCAATCAATCGCAAAGTTGCAATAGCCAATCACAATCATTGTCGCATGTAATTTTTGTTCAAATGACTGATCAGTGACCAATTACAATGCTTCTTTCAAATTTGCAATTGATCGCAAACCTTTGTGTTACGGGGCCCTGGTCATCTGCCGTCAGGAATGAAAAGAGACAAGCCTCCGCCATGCAGATGATACAGAAATGATCGAAAAGACTATGAGAATGAATAAAATATGACATTATACAGACAGGCTTATAATTTTTCAGTTATAAGGTGGCTAATAACTTGGCCAAGAGTGTATAATATAGGCAGGGAATTCATGTACGTGTGTGAACAGTTGAACAAAAAAAAAATCTAATACTGTAATCATGGTAATAATTTACTGTAAAGCGCTTTGAGCCACAATGGGAAAAGCACATTATAAATAATAGTATTATTATTATTATTATTATTAATACTGGTAGTTGATATATTCAAGAACTCTTTAAAACACCCTAAACATTATTCTGCCATTTGAATATTATGGTTATTATGATATGCTTTAATTATTATTATATTTTTTTTGTAGGCCTATTTGAGGAATAAGTATATTTGTACAGGTCACCCCCCCCCCACCCTTCTTAAAAAAGTAGAGGGGATGTATACCCCTCACCTGTAATCAACTACAATGTAACGTGGTTAATAACTTAATATTCAGTTTTTATTAATATGGCTTTTATATTTGCTGTAACATAAAACAAAAGTAAACATGTAATTTATGCTTTCTGTGAATCTCTTAACCCGTTGTATATTAAGCTTAAAATATTCGTTAAAAGTGCATGATCTGGTATACTATTCGATGACTTTTTTAATTTTTTTTTCAAATCAAAATTTAGGTGGAGAAAGCAGAGTCTGTCCTTTTGCAGATAAAGCGCGCCCTCCTCGATAAAGAAACGAAGGATGATTCAGTGATCCAACGATTGAGTACGCAGTTTCATGAGTTGATTCCACATCAAGCTGAATGTAGGAAAGATCTCATCAATATGAAAATGGTTGCAATCAAACAAGACCTCTGTCAGGTATGGACAACATATAGCTTTACTCAAGTTTGGCGAGACCATAACCGAAGGATATTCATAGAATAATTACAAGACCGCCTGAACAAAAGCTATGTTTACTCCTCTGTGGATAAAAGTATGAATATAACACTTTTAATGAATGAAAGAAAAAAAAAACACAAACAAAAATAAACACAAAACTGCTTATCCCTTGAGAGTTAGTGGAGTAACAATGAGTAGAAATAAGCTTGAGCGAAATATATTGCTTTTGGCGATTTTTTTTTTTTAATTCTTCTATCTATAATATATTATATATTTTTTCCAAAAAAAAAAAACCAAAACAACAACAACAAACACAAACACATCGACGTATAAAAAAATGAGATAAATTGATGTAAACTTTTCCTCTGTTTGCGACCCGAAAATACAATTTTAACACAAATTTCGATTAATATATGCATAAGATTTTTTACTATTATGTTTGCCTATGTCCGCATAGTACTGACTATAACCAATTATAATTAAATGGTATTAGTTTTATACAACATATTAATTAGGTGTTGTCTTATGGTATCTCTTTGATAATGCTATATAATTTCCTCATGAAAATACTAGTTTTCAGCTTCTGAAATACTTAAATGTTATTGTACAGGTTGGCCGTTCTGTCTGAGGTATATATACATCTATTCTAATGTATAATAATGTAAGATATTGTTGAGCACCATAGGCCTAGAAAATAAACTACCCGTTTTCTGATTCATTTCATACCCCTTTATACAGCTCATCCAAGATGTTATCAATGTGAACGAAGCTCTAGGTTGGAAGAAGCAACCCTCGGCTAAGTCCAAGTACCGAGCCATGCGATGTTACATTGAGAACTTAGACAAAGATCATCCAGAATATGAAAAGGTCGAAGAACTCGTCATGACCAGCCAACAACCCATGTAGGTTGTAGATTAATTCTTGCTATACGTTTACTTTTAAAATTGTCATTAAATGTTATAAAGAGTCTTGATATATACATGTACATGTATAAATGGTTTTTATAACGGTCACAAATATGACTAACAAAATTTAGATACATGAACCTCGATGTAGATGTTCTTTTTACTTCAACTGTTGGCAACAGTTTAGCAAGTATTATAAACTATTAAGATTTATTTTAAGTCCCCTTAAACAAATAGGCCTACTCATGATTTATTTCAAAGGTGATCTTAGACATGTTGCAGATTGCGCCTTGACAGAAATAATAATGATTGGCTGAGCGTAAATTGAAACCAAAATGTCCGCTTTTCAAAGACCCAAAAGTAGTATCATCATAAAAAAAAATATATATTATGATCCTTAATATTAGGGATGTCCACACAACAGCAAAAAGCCACTAGAACGGTTTCCACTTCACTGTATGTATGTAGTCACCCATGCATTTACAATGCAAACAATGACCCATGCACTGCCTACTCAATAATACACAGGCAGAGGAATAGCAAAATTTTCAATAAAAAACAGCTTTAGAAATTGTCATTTGGCCAGTGGTAAATATCAATCATTTTTATTCCTAATTGGTCAGTTTTTTCCTTACAAAATACCTCAGCAGGTGATCAACTTTTCCTGTTGAAAAAAATTGATATAAAACAACGACAGCGTGTTCAAAGTGATGCTTGTGTGTGATGTGTGTTATGACTGGAATTTCTCATGATTGGAATAGATTCAGCTAAGGAAAAGTGGATATCTATAAAATGTAACTATTTTTGAACAAAAAATGTATTGGGGTAAAAAACAAAGAGCAACGTTTACCACTGGCCATTTAAGTTTTAAAATTACTCTACCCTCTCCAACACTCACCTCTGAGCCACACCACCATGAAATAGCCTATTGTCTAGGGTGTTCCTATTGAAACATGCCCTATGGAGTATTTTTCCACGGTGGTCATATTGGATCATATACGATAACATACCTGTCAAACCATCAGTTTTGTACTGCCATAACTTTTTGTATAATCTACTCATACGCCTCAATTATGTTACTATAATCTCATTTCATGTTGATACACACATATAAAATGTTTGGTATGATTTGGTTGAATAAATCAAAGACAAAAGGACAATAAACTTGAGCTTTTATTGCATTTTCTGGCTTTGTCTGAAACTTGTAAAAGTGTTCTAGCAGCTCATTGGTAATCTGAGACACTCTTTGGGTCATATCTTTGAAATGGAACATCCAATTGTGATAATTCAACTACCAAAATCTTTCTTTTAAAATGCTCTATCCAATAAGCCTAGCAAAAACAACTTAAAAATAACTTAAAATTTTAGTGGACATCCCTATTAATATACAAAAACATATTCGGCGGGTTGTCGAATGGCTAGGGTGAGGTAAAGGCGGCATTCTCCAATATTGCTCAAATTCTTGATTCGGTTGCGACCTCTTGGACACATCACTAAAATTAATCGGTGATGGTGATTTTGAGATATACGAAGGGGAATTTGAATCAACCAAAAATGATCTTACCATGATTTCTATTCTCCTCAGTGATCAAGAAGTTTCCATACAGCGGATCTTTGCCGTTAACAGAGCCCTTGATGAGTTTAAATTCAACCGAACCATCGGTAATGAAAGACTCCTCTTCCATGCCTCTAAAGCATGTAACTTCTTAGGAATCCTCTCTCGGTAAGTCAATCTTCTTATAAAAACACTGATCCGTTCATTGAATCTATGATGTTCTACTTCAGTTACACCGAAAAAGCCTCACTACAACTGACAATTTCTTTGCCATTGAGGAGTAAATGCCTCATGATAAATGGCGAACTGTTGACCATTGAGGAGTAAAATACTATGATTGACAAAACTCTTGACCATTAAGGGGTAAAAGCCTTGTGATAATTGACGAACTCTTGACCTCTGAGGGGTAAAAACCTTGTAATTATCAAAAAGCTCTTGATCATTGACGATTTAAAGTTTCATGATAACTGACGAACTTTTGACCACTGAGAAGTTAAAGCTTCATGATACCTGGCGAACTCTTGACCTTTGAGTCATCATGGCATGTTAATATTCAGAATCCTGGCCAGTCTCACTGGTATCGGGACATTTTGTGTGACTGCATGATTTCACATCATTTTACCGACTCTATTTCAGCGGCATCTTGTTACCTAAGATCGTGGTGGAGATGTTTGGCATAGACCGCTGGGATGCAGGAATGCTTGGAAGCGGGATCTACTTTGGAGATTCTACCAGGTAATATAACCTTTCTTTTCTAATCACTTGATTAGTAATGATCCCTGCTGACACAGATAATTGTGTGTTCATTCTGCCCATATGGCCAAGTTGAGATAGAGTGGAAAGCATTTTGTCCTTCGGGTAGGGGGTGAAATGAAGGTTCCGTTGGTAGAAGTGTAACCACGTGTGACTCCTTGAAGGCCTATGCACTTTTTAGTATAAACTGAGTAGGGAAAAGTCGGCTTTCTGTTCAACACGAAAAATGATATACCCGGCAGGAGAGACCCGAGTGTTACAGGGATGTCATTAGTTTCATCCTGCCTGGTTGACGTTGGATAAACAGTTACTATTATAGTAACTTTACCATCAGCTAAGCTTCTATTAAAATTATGTTTGCCAGCATAAACATACATGTAATTGTAATTCGATTTGTTAAAAAATCAAAGCATCTATCCATGTAATGTATAATATTATAAGACTTAAATCCATATTCCTATGTTCATTAGAGTATCTCCTTATATTTTGATCGTATGTAGTACTTGTGCCAAGTATTCGGCACCTGGAAAGTTCACCGGTACTCGATTCTTAGCAGTTAACAATGTTGCTTTGGGGAACATCAAGGATATATATGAGAAGAGAACAGACATTGAGAGCGCACCTCAAGGATTTGACAGCGTTCATGGAGTTCGCAAAACTGACCAAGTTGAATCTTTTTTCGTGGTATGTTATTTTGAATTTATTTGAAGAGGGTGGTTTACTCTTTAATTAGGAAGGGTGAAGTGGTTGTTGAATCCCTCTTCTCATCAATGCTGAATATATCACCACCCCCTCATTTGATATACATAAATGATGGCTACATAATATATCGAGTCTACAGATTTATACTGAAATGCATTTCTTACAAATCACTAGCGCCTCATTGCACAACGATATTGTAATATCTTTAAAAAAATATTTAAAAAAAAATTAAGAGAAAACGGAATTCGTTGGAATAAAAGCGTACAAATTATTGTTGTGCATCCGAGCAGGTGCATTCACACATTGAAAAGAACTAATAAAATCCCTTTGAAATATAAGCAATGAAATCAGTATACGTCAAGCTCTTCCACGTAATTGCCGCATACGTTTATTAAAATCTGTCATTTCATGAATTTACTAAATTGTAAAAAGTTCTCTGGTAGCGAGTAGACAGGAACTCATATTATTGTTAATATGTTTTCATTCAAATGATAAGGATGATGAGTATGTGGTGTACCAGGCGAACCAACACTGTCTTCGATACCTGGTCGAGTTCAAGCTGATTGAAAAGAACGTGGACGAACCCGACAGTAAATCTGTCTCAACTTCCCAAGCGACATTGAGTGACGACAGTGGCAGTGATGATACTGACTCTGATGACGAACTCGATGACGAAATAGGTATACTACTAATGTTCCGTATAGCATTAGTAATGTCATTTATATGGTCGGTGATCTGATATATAAAGGACTATATTGTAAAAAAAAAAAAAAAAATGATGGTAGTTTTTACAGTAGAAAATATTACCCTCTCAAGATAGAAATATCTACATACAATGCATTTCTTTCAATTTAGTAATGCCTCTAACGTTAGAAAATGTCTACCTGTAATTCATCAGATTCTCAAATTTACTGCTGATAGATCGTTGACCTACTCCAACAAACATTTTAGTTTACAATTGACTTATTTAAGTCGGCGTGGAAATCGATAATAGGACAATAATCAAATTGTTCAATTTCATTTTGAAATTCCTCATTATTCCATTTTTGAAATTATAATTTGATTCATCAATGCGTGTTTCCCTATATTAAAACAGTAATTTGCAGTCATGATGAATTTATAAATTCATTAATAAATCCTATCAACACATTCGATGGAGTGCTATTATTTTCTTCGTCGAAGAAGGGGTCAAAGAAACCAAGTTTCGATTTCTCTCATAGTGATATTACTGATTCCCTGTTCTTTCCCCTCAATGACCTATTTGTATTTTTTTTTCTTTATAAAGACACATTGGATGTTCAGGGCATGGTGTATCCTGAAGCAAAGGTCAAAGCTGGACTCAATACGTCAGGGGTCGAAGGTCAAGTAGAATTAGAAGCTGTCCATGTTAGAGCATCGATCATTGATCTAGCAGCAGAGGTAAATAGAATATCAGAAGGTCAAGTAGAATTAGAAGCTGTCCATGTTAGCAGCATCGATCATTGACATAGCAGCAGAAGTAATTAGAATATTGTTTTGTGATATAGTTATAATTTTTGGAGATGGCTTATTCTGATTTATCATGTTTACGTTCATGAAAAAAGTCATGAGAGTCGTCATCCTAGCGTGTGTTGGTACAATTTTCATTTTGACCTTTGCACGTATGACTGAAAACAGAAAACAGAAAACAGAAAATCTTCAGAAGACGGTAAGATCTCACTTGAGCCAAATGGCAGGATCAAGAATGAACAAATTGACAATTTATTACTTATGTGCACGCACAGAGACACACAACCACACGTATACCCTCATTTAGACATACGCAAAGCATATACATACGCACATCCTCACCAAACACACCCACATACACCCTCCACACACACATACACACGCACCCTCCTTATCGTATCCATACCAGCACACACACACACACACACACACATACATACACACCCACATCCTAAAAGAACACACCCAGCACACATACACACACACTCTCACTCACACTCACAATCTGTCCCAAACATTCAGTGATGGTCTTGGTAAACAAAACATCTAATATGAAATTTTATTGTGACTATTTTATTGTGTGTGTGGGTGTGTGTGTGATGATGTGCGCGTGTTTGAGGGATGATGGGTATGTGTTGGTGTGGCTAGAGGGTGTGTGGGTACGTGTGTACACATATTCTGACAGCACTTGCTATTAATCTTCACCCAGCCACTTGGCGCAAGTGAGATCTTACCGTCTTCTGCAGACAGTCTTTTATTCAGTCATGTGTGCAAAAATCCAAATGAATGATGATTTTACCAAGACGAATCATGAAATCTATGGTTGAATGTTTATACTTTTCACAAGACACCTTCAAAATGATGGGAGATTTTTAATGACTCACTCTGTATATTTGATGTATAGATTCGTGTTTTCATTACTTATTTATGTATCAAATATTACACATGTTTTAATTCAATTTAGAACAACACTGAAGACACCGATCATCCCAAAATATAGTTGACTTTATTCTGCCGTTCAAAATGGGTCCTAATAAAAGTTGTTGGGTTTTTTATTAAACGTTTTCGTTTACGTTTACAATTAATAATGTAATACAATTTACAAATTCATGGTAATGCTACTGTACAGTAACACAGACCATATCAATTCTACTCTATGTAAAATGTAAAGTTAACGTATACCAATGTGCGGCATTAAATCGTAATTAAACAAGGCGCGTCCAATATCTAAGAGGCCAGACGCAACAAAGTGACGTTGGAAATACGGCTGAGAAGTGCAGAAATCTATACAGCTGGCTGCAATAATAAATTAGCTCACAAAAACTCGCGTAAGAAGACTTCCCTCCAGTTGAATGGTATTGTCCGTTCGGTTGAGCAATCTACTCGAGGAGATGAAAGAAATTGATGAAATTTTATCATGTTGTTAGTTAATAGATTCTCCAGACCAGATGGAGGAAATACACATTTCGGCAAGCTTATAACATTATTGTGCTGAAGTTGTAATCAGAATATGCCATTCATATAAATTGATGCTCAAAACAATGACATAGATTGTGAACTTGTCACAAGTCTTGTGAAGACGCCGTTCACATGTTTCTATGCGATATGCATGTGATAACCGTAAATATTGACTAGTCGAGGAAAGAACCTCTTATGATTATGTTCAAAGTGACAGGACTTTTTTTTAATTCAATTAAAATGAATGTACCATCTCCGGAAAGCTGAGAATTCAAGCTTTTAATTGCCCTGTGAACAATAAGCTATAATAGTATAAAGCGGCATCGAGGATCAAAAGTATGCAGCGCATGAGCTATTTTGAGAGCAAAATATACCATATTGTACAGGAATTTGATCTAACTAGGATTTCGAATTGACACAAGTGACAGGACTTTTTTTTTCCTTTGCAATAAGTTATTCCTATTTTTGAAAAATTCAGACTCTTAGCGTACTTATTCAAGTTGAACATTTTCTTTGAAAAGGTAGTTGCTCGCCACAATAAAGAAAATAAAGTGAAAACTGTCCAAAAACAAAAAAAGTCAATGGGCACGTTCGCTTTGAGTAGAATGGTAGCGCCCTCTATCTCTTAAGTTTACAACTAGAATTGATATGACCTACGTTGAGTTACATTGCGTCCAAAAATTCCTTTTTTTTTTCTTTCTTTTTCTGGGGATCCCCACGGCTGCCTTCCTGTGTCTGTCATAGTCAGAAGTGGAAATAGTGATAATTTCGTTCATCCAATAAAACAAAGAAATACATATATAAGAAATGATAGACTAGAAGATGAAATAAGGATAAAACCACAAAACGTAACTATAAACGTATTAAGTGTCTGCGTGACTGTAGCATATGTCTTTTATGTTTTGATTGAAAGAAATCATCTATATGAATTACATTTGGTAATGCTAAGTGACCTTCAACAGTGCCATCAAGTTCATTATTCATACCATTAGGTAACCGTACTACAGAAGTACAGGAATGTTGGTGATAAGTCTGCAGAAACTCGGTATGTCTTTCCTCTGGACGAGCGAGCAGCTGTGTGCGGCTTCGATGCCTATATCAACGGCAAGCACGTAGTCGGAGTGGTGAAAGAGAAGGCAGAAGCGAGGAAGTCATACGCCAAAGCCAAACAGGAAGGACATGGAGCTTATCTTATGGAAGAAGAAGCGACGGTATGGAATATAGGATTGGGGTAATGGAGAAAGAGAGCTTTATCTTAATGACTGACACCGACAAAACAGACACCTCGATCAAAAACTTAGGCGCCTTCTCCATTCAAAAGGTGTCAGTTTCCCGGGTGGAACAGGAACCCGCGGGAAACTGGCGCCTTTTGAATGGAGAAGGCGCCTTAAAACAATCTCGTTTGCCAAGAGTTTGTCAAATTATATGTCAGTTTGGAATTGAATTAGTTGTGTGATTTGGGTATAATGAATTAAATACTTATGAAATAGATTAACGGACAGAACGCGGTGAATACATTAATTGGACAATAAAACATAAGGAGAGAGTGAGGGGGGGGGGTAAGACGTAGGCCTAAGTTAGAAAGTAAGGAAATTACTCTTTATACTTACTGGTTTGCATATAACAAGAAAAAAAGAAGCAGGTCTGCAAAGACATAAAATAGTTGGATATTAAGTAATGGGCATGTCTTTCACCAAACAGTCCATTTATTTCATCACCTTGAAAAGTGATATACAACTGAAATCGAAATGGTAAACCATCTGTCTTTTGTTTTGTTTAAACGAATCCGAATCCCTGACCAGACAAGTGGAATTCCTGAGGGGGGAGGAGGGTGGGTTATTTTAGTGGGGAGGGTGGTTTTTTCCTTAAGATCTCTGACGGTTTTTTTTTTCTTTCTTCTTTCTTATTGAGAGAGAGAGAGTTTCAGAGTTCTTAAGGAAATGAAAAGAATGGAGGAACTTTTTTTAAGTCCCTCTTTTCTTTTTTACATATATATTTCTTCCATATTCACAATTAATATTTTATGTGATTCAAAAGAGTAAAATTTTGTTTGTACATTGCTGTATTGTAAAATGGATCTATAGTGATATAATTGATATGATAATTTGTGTTATGAACAGTTATCTTTGTAGTATGAGTACAATGTACGTTATTGATTGTTATGTAGTATTATTTGGAAGAAATAAAAACATACTTAAAAACAAAAAAAAATCGGAATCTTTTTTGCAACTTAAAAATCATTTATCCTTTCAAATACAGAACGTATTTACGATCACGGTTGGCAACCTACCGCCTGGCTCATACGTCTTGATCTGTGTACGGTACGTGACTGAACTGGTGGTGGAAGGTGATCGCATAGCTTTCAACCTCCTTGGCAGTGTAGCACCATGGAAGAAGAAAGAAATCCTAAGCAACAAGTTTGATCACAAGGGCGATTCGGTGGATGGTGTCGTCGAAAACAAGCGAAATAGGTAAGATAGGGTGGTACCTCACTTCGCGGAGACGTCTCTGCGACGGATAAGAACGGTATCAGAGACGTCTCCGCGACGTCTCCGCAACATTTTTCAAAAAATGTGACAAAGCATTTTCAAAGAACCATCTCAAAGTATTTTCCGCGACTCGTGAAACGTCTCCGCGACAAATTTTGAAACTTGTCGCGTCTCCGAGACGTCTCCGCGACGTTTCATGAGTCGCGGAAACTACTTTGAGACTGTTCTTTGAAACTACTTTGAGACTGTTCTTTGAAACTACTTTGTCACAGTTTTTGAAGAATGTCGTGGAGACATCACGGAGACTCTAATACTTTTTATCCCTCGCGGAGACGATTCCGGAGACGTCTCCGCGAAGTGAGATACCACCCTTATAGTCAAGCAGGCCGTTTTATTAACATGTCCTCATATTTTCATCCTTGAAAAGAATAGATCAACCGCTGGAAATAAGAAATTGTCTCTTGAAAAACCTGATTATGCGTGGTGTTTAACCGTAAACTCCGCATGAAAACAAATTAATCTGAAGACAATGTGGTATGTCACAGTTAGAAAGGAAAGACGAATATTCTTAGTAAAGAAAAAGGAAAGACGAATATTCTTAGTAAAGAAAATATTATATTGTATTTATTTCCGTAAAGGTAAACAGTTAATCATCGTCCTTTTTTAGGTTGGTTTGGAAGTGTACATAAAATGTGATCAGGAGTGTTCTTCTTTTGATAATGTAGATTGAATTAAGAATTGTTTATCACGGAGTTCAGATTATTGAATGATGAAATTATATTTTACATTTTGCACCAAAGGATATGTATAATAATTTAAAATATCATGATAATTTGATGACTTTTACAGGAGTGAATCTTTCATGGCAACGATTACCATGCCGTCTAAGATTAGGAGCGTCCACTGCCCTACTCACTCAATCAATATCCGGGTAAGCCACATTGTAATATGGTTGTTTCAATTTTTAAAGGATTTTATATGTTTTGACTTCACTCAATGCCTCTACGTTGAAATACAAGGTATATCATCGTGATATGACTTCTACTGCGCCTTTAGCCCCACATCTGAGGGAGTTACCAAAAAGACACTGGTGGGTATATGAACTTGGTTTTAAACTTGCCGTTATACGGCTACGGTTCCGTTTATGTTGCCAAATAATAATTGGCTAAATGGAAGGAGAGAGTTATTGATACAGTCTTTGTGTTCCCGATAATTCAATGACAGTTGTTCCGGCAACCATTATTGTTGCTCTGCAAATTTCAGACACTACTCGAATGACTAATTTCAATCCAGGACTTAACACTATACAGTGCGTCCCATAAAAAAGTAAACCCAACTTTGAGAGCCCCATATTAAAATTTTATAGCTTATGTAAACTTGATATTTATGTCATAATAAAGAGTAACTCATTTCCTATTAAATGATACCAAATTTATACCTGTGTTGTGATGGATGGCTAAGCATTTGGGCTTTAACAAACAAGCGTCAAAATTCAAATGTTCCAATTTTGAGGAGAAGTAGCCCTTGCATTTCAATAGACCAGAAATCCATTGTCCCTTATGAATGGACTTAGAAGGCTGGCCTCACACAAGGAATGAATGATCAGAAAGCCAGGATTGCTTCTGATAAAACAATTTGTTTTTGACCAATTTTTTTTAGAACTCGAGTGGTCAGTCATCCTTGATAGTTCAGGTATGATTTTGGTATCACTGGATAGAATATGAGTTATTCTTTGATATGTAATAAAAAATAATGAGACTTAAGTAATACAATTTTAATACTAGGCTCCCAAAGTTGGGTTTACTTTCATGTGGGACGCACTGTATAACCTACCTAAACCAATATTGCTAACCCAACCACAATATAAACTAGAGCTTTTATAATTGTAATGCGTACAATTATCGGTGGTATGTACTGATATGTATTTGTAATGCAAAACAGTATGCAGCAATTGGCTACAGGAGAGAGAGAACAAAACTGAAACGAAAAGAGAGAGTAAAATAAACTTTTTAAAAAAGAAGAAATTGAAATGTGTAATATGTGATGAATTTGACATTCAATTACCTTTTACAATTCAACTCTTTGGGAACTGTCTCAGCCTTAACATGAAAAGCATTTGGGAGAAAAT
>CALNVZ010002100.1:7981129-8039131 GCA_940671915.1 Paracentrotus lividus
TGGAGGCGAGAGGGGGGGGGAGAAATCAACCATATTTATCCTGTATAATAAACTAAATTTGGACTGGAAACAAAAAACATTGGAAAATTGTGGCGTTGGCCATTGATGGAATATTGCCGATGTTTAAATTTCTTTTAGACCCCAACATTTTATAAGTTGATTATAATTTTACTATGTCATAAACTCTTTCAGCGAAATCACTTGAAAAATAATAGCGAAAACACAAGTGACGGGGTCGACCTCCCGGATAGGGAGGACTAAGCGAGATTTTTTACACCCCATTGACGCCTACGCGCGGAAATGAAATTTGATGACGCGCAGCGCGCCATGCTAATGTTCGCTTGAAAACGATTCTTTTTTTTTAAAATATATGAATCCTAAGATAATGTCTAAACATTGCAATCAACAAAACAAAACCACGGATTTTACGCATTTATAAGGCCGCCACAAAACCGCCTCTACACGCCGCAGACAACACAACTCCAAAACCGAGGCGCATCTCCCACACACGCCCACTGAAAATCTAAGAACCTACTTATCCTCAAACATCCATCTTCTCCACTGAACAAGGCCCAGCCACACTCTCATGGATTGAACACTCCACTACCCTGTCAAAATCCCCATAAACAATAACCCCTACTCACCCCTGACTCCACACCAACACACCCGCGTAGATAATCCCTACACATCGAAACAAGCACTTTTCAACCGCGACCAATCAACGATTTTGAATCCCACCAAGTTTTTCTTTCTTAAAATTTCTCAACCCTGTTAAAACAAGAGGCATATTTATCAAAATAGCGCTGTGTATTCGCGAATTCTGTTTTTTTGTAGCAGGGCGAAAACTGAACCTCTTCAGACTTTTGCGAGACCAGCATGAGTTTTCATTTGGACAAAATTGTTGACCGCCAACGCTTCTGACTTATAAAAAAAAAAAAAAAAAAAAAAAAAAAAAAAAGGCAAAGCATTTCGCAAATTGATGCGATCTATCCAACTCTAAAACATAATTCCGCCGCGCGTGCATCGAGTTTGATCCCTAGAGAAAACCAAGCAAATTATTCAGCGATCTTTGTGTAGGCAGTGTTTTGGCCAAAAAATGCATATTTTCGCGTCCTAAAATTACAAATTTCGCTGGTCGCGCGCCAGCATGTTTCCAACCTGAACAGACCATCCATTCTCAACACACAGTCCCTAATAAATCATTCATAAAAGTAACACACCAACTAGTTAAGTTCAACATTACAGTTCTCGTCAATAATTTATTCCAAGATTACTTTAAGAGAGAACAAAACCATACAATGATCTCAAAGCTGCATTACTTCGCCTTCCACATCGCCGCCATTCAATGCGCGCAAAATCGAGTCTGTGCGCGCGCAATTTTTCTTGAACATGCTTAAATGACGCTGAAACGTACCTCTACTTTAGCCATAAAGTGATTTTGAACATTTTAAAATTTTTGCGCGCGCGTAATTCCTAATTTACTTACCGCACTCGCCAGTTATGTTCTAAAATATGCGTTTCAATTTGAGTTTTTGTGTACTAAATTTGATTGATCAATGATTATTAGTTATGAATTATGATTGATAATGTGAATTTATTTTACTACAAAATGGCGTCTAGATGACGTCACATTATGCTAATAAGCTAAAAAAGATTGTCCAGTGCTCAGATTTCATGTGATCTATCATTGCTGAAATTTATTGAACTACCTTAATGCATTATTTTTTGAGTATCGTGTGTCTACAAGAATTGTACAGAAGAAAAACAAATAAAGGAGAAGAAAAAAAAAAAAAAAAAAAAAAAAAGAAGATTCTGACAATAACAAGACGTGGTATGTACATACGACATACCACCTAAAAAAAAAAAAAAAGAAGAGAGGATTCGCGACACAAAAACAAGAGGTGATATTGTACAGACGTACATACCACTAATGAGCGCGGCTTCTGTCCACATGCAAAAAAATAACACCGAATACCACTTCAAATGTCGAATTGAAATTGAACAGCCCTTCTTCTAATCAGCCAATATTTTTAGACTACAACAGCCGGGGCAAAACCAAATTTAAATCTCCACCGTCAAATGTTGTACGAGAATTGCTCATACCTTCGGCTACAAACATACTGAAAATGTTGACAAAGAAGAAACGGCACAAATCTTACTGAGAAACACTCCCTCTTTGTATACTTCAATGCATAATGCGTTCATTTAACTGAAATTACAGGTAATTGAGAACTGCAACCATGTCAAAACTTTTGAGATTTAGAAAGCCATCTATCCGATAACTGTTAATGCAAATCGACGTGTAAGTTAGAAAGACGATGAAGACCCAAACCCGACACTGCACCTCGCATCGAACGAACCAAACCGACCCACCAACCAACTATCACTACAACTCATACTCTAATCCAACTCTGAAAAGATAATTGGGTAGGTTGCCGTGATCCTGAAGAATTATTCAGATTTTGTTTGTAGGCATGTTTTTGGCCAAAAATGGCGCATATTTTGGTTAAATTGACAAATTCGCAGTCGCGCGTAGTTCCAACCTTGAACAGACCATCCATTTCGTTATTAATATCTAAAAAGTATGTATTATCGGTGTCAAATTGTTGTCAATATTATCAGATTACTTTAAGAGCAAAAAATCAATGATCTCAAGCTGCATTCTTCGCCTACGCGCAATTAATGGCGCGCAAAATCGTCGCTGCGCGCAATTTTTCTTGAATGTCTTAAAATGACCTCGAAACTTACTCTTCTTTAGCCATAAAGTGATTTGAACATTTTAAAATTCTGCGCGCGCGTTAATTCCTTAATGCGCGTACTACGCCGCGCGCAATATGTTTCTAAAATACTGCGCTTCAATTTGAATTTATGTGTACTAAAATGATAATCAATCGTTATTATTATGAAGTTATGATGATAATGTGATTTTACAAAATGGCGTCTAGAGATGACGTCACATTATTGCTAATGGCTAGAAAAGATTCAGTGCTCAGATTTCTATAATGATCTATCATTGCTGAAATTTGAACTACCTTAATGCATTATTTTTTGGTTATCGTGTCTACAAGAATTGCTACAGAAGAATAAAATAAAGGAAGGAAAAAAAAAAAAAAAAAAAAAAAAGAAGATTTCTGACAATAACAAGAGCGGTGATATGTACATACGTACATACCACCTAAAAAAAAAAAAAAAAAAAAAAAGAAGATTCGGACAAAAAAAAACAAGGTGATATGTACATGATACATACCACTAATGAGGCGGCCTTGTCCAATGCAAATACACGTACACTTCAAATGTGATGAAATGACATGCCTTCTTTAAGCGCCAATTAGACTACAAAGCGGGGTTAAGAAACCCAAATTAATATTCTGTCACGATGTAGATGTTGGTAGGCGAGATGTCCTCGCTCACGACAAGTACTTGAAATATATTGACCAGCCAGGTGAGGAATCGGTCACATATTAATCGCAAACACCGCACTCCTCTGTTTAGTAAAGGATAGCGTCAAGATTACAGTCATTAAAATCTCATAGTACGGAGATTTCTTCTTATAATATTGAAAACGAAATCTAATCAAATTATAGAGTGTTTTTTTAGAATTACGGAAGCCGATTATGATAACGTCTAGAGGGTGCCAATGACCTGTAATACAGTGTTATAGAAATAGAATTTGTGTATATGAATTTAACGCACTTCTACAACTCATACTCTATCAACCTCTGAAAAGATAACTTGGGTGTGCCGTTGAATCCATGGTGAAGAATATTCAGGATTTGTGTAGGCATGTTTGCGCCAAAAATGGACACTATTTGGCAAATAACTTGATACAAAATTGCGGCTGACCGAAATAAGCATCCTAATTGCGCGGTAGTGTCCAACTTGAACAACCATCATTTCGTTATAAATATTCTCTAAATAAAAAGTAGTACTGTATATAAATCCATGAGTGATCATATTGTTGTCGGATATGAATATATCAATGATTACTGGTCTAAAAGAAGAGCAAAAAATCAATGATCTCCAAGCTGCATTCTTTCGACTCTTACGCGCAATAATGCGCAGCAAAATCCGTAGTTTCCCGCGGCGTAATCTGAAATGCTCTTTTAAAATGACCACCGAAATCACACTTCAGCCAAAAGGAACTATTTTTTCACGTAGAAAAACTCTCTTGCCACCCACACACCACCAGTGCACGGCCCATGTTCACGCACGTATAAATACTTCTCTCTATAGCGATAACTTATTAAAACGTCAATCACTATACTCAGTCTCCCACAGTTCTAACATATGCGTTTCAATTTGACAGTCTTATGTGTACTAAATTGACTCTGATCCCAATGATATTAGTTGAAGTCTTCATAATGTTGATAACTGCTCGAATTATACAATAGGCTCGAAGATACGCTCTCACTTATGTATTAAGCTATCATGAAAGATACTCTCAACATAAATATGTCTCAGACATCACATGAGCAATCAAATGCCTGAAAACTCCATCGAAACTTACATCTTAGTGCTCATTAAAAAGTATCCGGTCTTACAAAGAATTGTTACGTGAGATATAAAAAAATAAATGTAAATAATAGAAAAGACAAAAATATATAAAAATAAAAAATAAAATCATCCTCAGACAAAACAAGATCCGGTGATACTGCACATACGTCTAGTCATACCGACCTCAATAATATGGGTTCCCGAGATGAAGCATGTGATAATATGTTCTTGCGTGGTTTTGCAAGACCAAACCCACGACCTTTTATACCTGTAATTATTAGCCACTCGACTGCGATAGCGGCACATTAGCTAGATCTGCTATCTACAATACTAATCACTGCTCAGTTGTATTAAATGAATCTTGATTACTCATTTGCTAGCAAAAGGATTATGAGAAGGTGTATTTAGCATATCTATGTTGAAGCGATAGAGTTAGTTGATGCGTCTGCAGCTTATGGCTGTCTTGACATATACAATGTGCCACAGCCGAGAGCTTGGGTAACAGGTAGAAACGACTCACTACGTACATACAGAAGCAGGCGAGAAACACAAAATGTATATAACAGCAATACAAGATACCCCCATAATTATAATCACAGGTCTATATAAGAGGACTAACAACCACAATAGAATATCTTGTCTTTAAGTATATGGATGGATGGTTTCACTACAACGTCAAGCTTGCATGATTTTCTGACTGAGTGTACTGGTCTGACTCTCTTTTATCTTTCAATTGCATTCATAAGACATCTCGTCCACTCTAATACCCTTCAAGATAACCTCGATTGAATGCTCCCACTCAAATAATAATAGAGTACTCTGTGTCGTGGAGTGAGAGATAATCAATGTTTTAATATTGTGAATGAAATTAACAGATGTAAACTAATAATGATAAATTCATAAATTCTTTAGAAGTAAGATAAAAACTCATGAATATCTCACCCTCATTAATAAACTAACTAATAATAGATCTCCATGTGCCTTTGAATTACTAAGGCCACAGCGAACATTATGTTCTCTTATATAGATATCAGTAGATCTCAATTCTTGTCTTAAATCATACAAGCGATAAATTGTTTTCTTGTCTGATATCAATTGCTATCTCATCAACATCTAAAAAATACTTGTATATTGGTTTATGACAGACAGTGTATTGGAAATATCAATTACAGTCGGTTTTCCTTCTCTTACACAGCGGTTATGGTTGGTTTTCTATCCCGAATTTCAGTGACAACGATATGAGACCCGAGGTCAATTCATGTATATAGATCGATCCTACTTCCATGAAGGCACAATGAGCCGAGTGAGATCGTGATGCCAAGTTATATGTTTCAACTCATGAGTTCTCTGATGTTCGAGAATCCTTCCTTCGGCTGAGATCGATCATTAAATTTCGTTCTATTTCGGTATTCTCGGTATTATACTATAGTGAAATGGTAGAGTGCCATGGTGTGTAAGAGAGGAATTGGGTATCTAGAAGTCCATCCAGCATTTTTCGTCGGAGAATAACGGATGGAAAAACATATGTAGTTTTTAGAGTCATACACCATATCCTTGACTTGTATAAGACTCTCCCGATGCAGTCTATACCCGTACCCCCCAGGACCAACTATATGGCTCTGCAGAGTCTCTCACAATCTCACATACAATCCATATTAAATACTCCGAGAACACTCACAACTGACACCTCTTGATAAACTTACTTGTCGATAAGAAGCCCTTATACTTCTATCGGTGTAAGAGTTTGTAAGACATACCGGTTTGGGAATGTGGGGAGACCGTGTAAAACAACAGAACTAGACAGGGGGGATCTGTAGATAGTATCATCGTATAGCTGTACTTCTTGTGACCCACCTGAGGTGTGTCTTTGATACACAGGGCTTGTGGTGACTAGATGTTAACGAGGCTTTTGTTCCCAATGTAGATATTTGCGTGCGGGGAGTGGATGTCTGACTGTATGTGGTGGTGGGGCGTGTGAGTAGGCAGATCTAGTTTTTTTTTTTGGTGTGTATTTGTTTCTGCCTCCCCCTCCCTCCCGCCCCCTTCCAATCTGCTCTGCCTACCTAGTTTCAACGCTCACTGTCAGGCTCTCGTGTTTCTCGTTAGATGTGCGTTTTAACAAGATGTATGCTTTGCCGGTATGTTAATGAGGATACGTGTGGTTGCCCTGTGTTCTGTGTTGAGTATATGATAGGTTCCAAATAAATAGAGATCGGTTTGGGGGGTAACGATGCCAATGGCGTCATATAGTAGGAGTGGATGTTGGGTGGGTCGTTTGAGGAGAATGTGCTGTTTTGTTTTCTGTGTGTGCGGTGGAAGGTCAGTCTCAGTCATATCCAGCTACTGGTGCTGTGCTTGCGCTATGGGCATCATGTAATCTCATGTTCCATAAATGAATGTCGTAACGTTGTCCCTCTAAATTAGAATAAGAATTATTAAGTGTAATCTATTATCACGCTCCGGATTGCTGTATTGCTATACTCGACCTGATCTATCGGAAACACGATTAAGTCTAGTAGTGTGGTAGCTATGATGGATGTTCTATATCTGTCTGTCCTGTGGAATTAGTGCTATTGCTATATGTAGCTTGTGCTCGTCTAATTATTCATGTTGTGATCAATGATTATTAGTTATGAAGTTATGATTGATAATGTGATTTTACAAAATGGCGTCTAGATGACGTCACATTATGCTAATAAGCTAAAAAAGATTTCAGTGCTCAGATTTCATGATGATCTATCATTGCTGAAAATTTGAACTACCTTAATGCATTATTTTTTGAGTTATCGTGTCTACAAGAATTGTACAGAAGAATAAAAAATAAAGAGAAGAAAAAAAAAAAAAAAAAAAAAAAAAAAAAAAAAAAAAAAAAAAAAAAAAAGAAGATTCTGACAATAACAAGAGGTGATATGTACATACGTACATACCACCTAATAAATATGGGTCGAGAGAAGCATTGTTGATAATATGTTTTGCGTGTTTTGCAAAGACCAAACCCACGACCTTTTATACCCTGTTTAATTATTAGACCACTCGACTGCGATAGCGGC
The DNA here is from genome assembly GCA_940671915.1 of Paracentrotus lividus. Classification (NCBI taxonomy): domain Eukaryota; kingdom Metazoa; phylum Echinodermata; class Echinoidea; order Camarodonta; family Echinidae; genus Paracentrotus; species Paracentrotus lividus. Next base: position 7,988,674 of record CALNVZ010002100.1, read on the forward strand.
AACATTTAGTAGATCTGCTATCTACAATACATAATATGCTCAGTTGTATTAAATGAATCTTGATAACTCATTTGCTAGCAAAAGGATGAGAAGGTGATGGACATATCTATGTGTGAAGGTGATAGATTAGTTGATGGTCTGCAGCTATTGGTTGACATGGACAACGCCCACAAGCCGCGGATATGGCGGGAAAAGCTTCCTGATGATCGTGAGAGACAGGCGAGTTTAGATCCAAATAAGTTGTGTTTTATTAACAAAAATAATCACTTTCATTTTGGGTTTTAAAAGCAACAACAAAAATTGTCATTGAAATGATGGAGGTTTCACTTTACAACTCTCTGTTTTTGAGCGTTTGTTTTCTGATTTACTGGTACCTTTTTTTTTAATGCATCAGCATTCCTTAACCCGATTATTCTGAATGAATGTCATGAAGTACGTGAAAAAAAGTAGAAAATGAAATAAATTAAATGATCAATAATAAATCAAATTTCTAAAATAATAATATTATAAATACTAGAATATCACCTCTCATTAATAATTTACGAATTACGAAAAAGGGTCATGTGCTTTCGTTTACTAAGAGCATACAGCAACATTATGTTGCCAATAAGTCTTCTAAGATTCAAGATTCAAAGTTCTATTGTCTATGATAATACAGAAATTTGTTTTTCGTTGGTAATACACATATAATGCAAACATACAAAATATAAACGTGTAATTTTTTATTGACAAGACAGTATGATAAAATTGTCAATTACATCGGTTTTCTTCTCTTACCACAGGCGTGTATGGTAGTCTTCTATCCCGAATTTCCAGTGACAACGATTGAGAACCCAGAAGTGGTCATCATGTTAGATCGATCCACATCCATGAAAGGACAGCCCATGATCGATGCCAAGAAATTGGTTCATATGATCCTGGAGAACCTTCCTCCAGGAAGCCGATATAATCTCGTCATCTTCGGAAACGGTATGTATAGGTCCAGGTAGAGGATTGATAGCAACGTTTCTCGATAGATAACGGATACAAAAATAACTGTTTATCTACTTGGAAATATACCAGCACTCATTAGTGAACGCAAGAATATGCTGTGCAGAGCTTGCTCATCAAGTGCCCAGTATCCTCATGACCTTTCTACAACATACTGGGATAGAGCCTTTTCTTCAGTTGATCCAGGACTGTGGAACTCTCTACCAATCCAACTTCGCAATATTGTAACAACATCGACCCCTTTCAATATGAATTCAAACCACATCTTTTTCGGAAACACTGTTAATTGTTTGTGAAATGATGGGGGACCAAACGCCTTTGATTTTTTTTGCATATAAATGGCGCTGTACATAATGCTGCTCATCGTAATCATCAGTCATTTGTTGTTGATTTAACGATATTCTTGTAAATTTTCACTCCAGATTTCGAGGAGCTGTATCCAGCCAGTGTCTTGGCGACAGATGACAACATCAAGAATACTGAGACGTTCTTGCTGACTGTAACATGGGAACGTGGTGCTACAGAGGTTTGGAGACCCCTGCGAGCCCTGTCTCTCCTCTCATCCAATGATGTTCGTCTTACCAGCAATGGTTTCCTCATCTCAGATGGTCACGTGACCAATGAACAAGACACCCTCATGGAAGTAGCCAGTAATCGACAGATTAATCGCCTCTTCACGTTCGGTGTGAGGTATTGATTTCATTTACTTCTCATACTCTATCAGTGTCCGCATGTATCATCGTCCGTCCATAAATGGTAATCCAACGAAAAGAAGTATAAAGGTTTAAAGACTAAAATTAATTTGACTCACTGTAAAGTTTAACAATCTTGTACATTAATATCTACATATTATTTTATTGGTAACGGATTCTTGTGATGTTGGTTTGTCTCAGTTCTGAATCCAATCGCCACGTTCTGCGTACTCTAGCTGATACCGGAGGAGGAGCCTATGAACAGTTTGATCCGAGGAGCAAATCCACCTGGGAAGCCAAGGTAAAGTTTCGAATTGCTTTGGCAAGTTCACCATGATGTTCCTTTTGTATCGAGCATGCCGATTTTGACCTGCACTCAAAACACTAATTTTATCTATTAACCTCTATCACTATACGTGTTATTGGCGTGTAGAAGCATTGCGTTGCGTCGCGGCGCCATTATGGTGCCACATTTTGTCCCCAAAGAACATAAAGTTCAAAATGTGCCTTCATGTCTATGATGACTTTTTGTGTAAGTCCTGTTGGATGACGCTTATATCACAATTCGTGCATCTCGATTTTCTCCGAATAGCTTTTTACTATTTTCTCCGGCGGAGAAATTCGCTACTATTTTGAGCAAATACGATTACGATATTCACGATCGATCACATCGACAAAATTGTTTCAAGTTCAACATTCAGCTGCTGAAGAAAACTACTCGAATATGTCTGAAGTAGGCCATAAAAGGGTAGAATCATATAAGTAAATCAATAATCAATCCTTCTTTGAACTCTTTGGTACAAATTTCCTTCACGATGGATAAGAGCGGTAAGTCTATAGTTCATTCTCTCGTACGTTTTTTTTTTTTTTTGGGGGGGGGGGGCAACAGCATGAAAATGGTACGTACCCAAGCTAGTTCATTTCTGCCCCACCGGCCTAGGCCCCGCAGCGCGTAGCCTCCAAACCCTACAATTTCGTACGTCGGTTCAAATTTGGTGGTGAAGGATCATGGCTTTTGTTCTTTGAATATAGAGAAAACACCCGTGCTGATGGTATTTATAATTTAGTTCGAAAAGAAGAGATATAAAACAAACATATCAAGTATTTAGTTCCAAAGTTAAGTGAAAATTGTGTATCATCGGAAAGACTGGATAGTTACTATTTTCACCTCGGGGGCTTCGCCCCTCGGAGAAAAATAGTAACTATCCAGTCCTGAAAAAAAATAATTTTGCACTAAACTTTATCCCAGCTTGGTATATTTGCTAATCATCCTCGTTAATATATCATCACACTATTAGTGGACAATCATTTGCCTGTAATTTATCGCCCTATTAAATCTTCGTCTTAAGTAGATGTGAAGTAAGCCCCGTCCGTACGCACTCAAACGCCCAGCTCCAAACGCTTCAAAAATAATTGTCCGGAACAAAAGTGAACAGCAATTCTCTTTTCCCAATTGACTTTTTTCTTTTGTTTTGTTTTTTTTTTAATTTTTTTTTTAAACATCTTAAGGTATGACGCGGTCGGGGAACAAACCCGCGACCTCCTGATTATGAGGCGGACGCGTTATCCACTCAGCCAAAATGTCGGCTCAATTTAATTTCCACCCGTCATTGAATTATTACAACGATAGGTTTACTGCGTTTAAAAAACTAAAAATATTGAAAATGTCAAATGCTATCACTATACCTTCGCAAGGAAGTTGGTCACTGACTGTCTATGTCTAGACTCAGCTCAGATGTCTCGATATGAACTCGTGACTTTATGCACTCAGATTGGGTTGGCGGCTACTACTTTCCAAATATTTTTAGCCTCCGCAGTGGCGGATCCAGGCGGGGGTGCAGGGGACGCGCTCCCTCTCTTTAATTTGAAAACCACCCATTGACTGTACATGTTAAAATCGGAGAATTTCGGCGGATCATCCCCTTATCGGGCCTGGCGCCCCGTCTATTTTCAAATCCTGCTCCGTGCAAGTATAACTCCGCTGATGGCTGAAGTCTTAAACCCGCAGGTCCGCGTAAAACGCGCTTATTTATCGAGCTCTCTTTTTGCCAAATTGTGCGTGACCTCTACTTGACCCCGGAAAATTACTTTTGAAGATCAGTGCAAGCTTTACTTCGGAAAGTAATATCTCGCTTAAAATTTAATGAAATTTCTTGGAGTTTTCAATTACACTTCAGTTAAGGCCTGAATTTTGATAATATCAAAACATTATTTTGACACTGATTGATTTTTATTTTGTAATTTAAAGTTCATTTTAGGTTAATATTTTGGACATTTTTACGTTGTTTTACAAATTTCTATCGACCTAAAATTTTGACTTTTTATGAAAAGGCCCAAATGAAAAAAACATGATGTGAAGCGGTTACTCTCGCTCTTTCGAAAAAACCTAACATCATAAAAAACTTATTACTAATCGGGTCAGCAGCCAGCACAATGTGCGTGGCTGTCATAAAAAGCCGGGTAAGAAATCATCCCCATGCGGAGCAAGCAGCTCAAAGAGGAATCGCGGCTTGTGATTGGTCATCTGCAGCTGTTACGTCACGGATTTACTAGAGTTCTCATTCCGTATGATACCATCTGCTTGATTTATGTCAATGGGATGTTTATTATTTCTTGTTATGTTAGACGATTATATAATAAATATAGATATTTGTAATTAAATAAACAATTTAACTGGACTTTCTACTATATTTCTTGTTTTTCATAGGGGAATTACTGTTGATAAACGCTATCTAAAGTTTGGAAATGTTCACTCCCTTATCATTGAAAACGGTGCAGGTTAATGAAATCTTTTGCCAGACTGGTGTGTGTTTTATGTTTTAATTTTCACAATAATAAGCGGCACTTATCAGGGCCGCGGAACCGGGGGGGGGGGCTGAAGACCTCCACACTTCTTTCTTTCCGGCAACCGTGTACCATAACGCAAAGATGACCATAGATTTGTGATTTTTAGCCTGTTCAGCCCCCCCCCCTCTACTTTCGGCTCGGCCCCTCCACTTTCAAAGCTGCTCCGTAGCCCTGCTTATAAATTACTTGTATTAATTGGCCTACCAGTTTACAGTGCTGTTCCTATATACACACAAATGTCTAAAATGTCGCAGTCCGTCATTATTTGTATGGTAACTTTGATAGTTATTTTTAATTTCACGTCAACAAAACTTATAAAGCTGTATACCTAATGCTGCATGCAGTCACAAAAGACACTTGCGTTTAGTTACGTTTTGTTGTTTTATCCTTATTCATCTTCTATTCCATCATATGTCTTACGTATTTCTTTGTTTTATTGGTTGAACGAAATTATCACTATTTTGCACTGCTGACTATTACAGGCATCCGTGGCGATCAGCAGAAAGAAGTAATTTTGGGGACGCAACCGAAACGTAACTCAACGAAAATATCTGTAAATTATAATGAAACCATAATTCTCGACGAACTAGATGTAGTTTATTTTGGGTCTTTGATTTGGCATGACTTTGCTCAATTGCGCTTGATTCGTGCAAGGATCCGCCCCCTCCCCCCCCCCAAAAAAAAAGAGAGAAGAATATTACTCCGGAAAATAAAGAAATACACAGTCAAGTAGGTCAACAGTGCACTCGAACTGTAAACGAGGTTGATTGGCACCAAGCTAACATATATCCAGATATCTTATAGGTTTAATTCAAGTGAGGATCCAGGCGGGGCTCGTTGGGGGCAGTGTATGCACCCCCAGTAATCACCACAGTCATGGTCCAAACCAATTTGGACTAACCCCCTTTTGGTTCATCCAATTTGGTCTAATTCATTTTCATCTACAACCAGGTTATCTAGTTCCCCTTTGGTCCAATTACCGATTCAACTATTTAATACTTTGTCTCATTCCCGTTTCGTCTAATGTCCATTTCGTTATTCAGCTTGTTTTTCTTTCTCCGTCTCTTTACACAAGTTCTCTTCGGCTCTCTCATCCTATTTCTCTTCAAATTTTCTTCCCACTCAACTTGTATAGAGCTGGATACACTTTCTTTTGTTACTGGGTGCGGGTATAATGAAAAGATTCGTCCCCTAAAATAACAAAAGAAATGAATGCATGTCTATGCTCCTTCTCACTATATCTCACTTTATCCAAACTACAATCTCTATCTTGCTTATGGTAACATCCCACACATTACATGGCACACATTTTGGAAATTAAATGCTTTCCATATAAGGTACACTAACAATATTGAACGCCGACAAGCAAACGTCTGGAAGAGTATCAATACATGGTTTTAATGTATCAAAAAAGAGACCTAAACGTGTAATAATATGCAATATTTCAGGCAATTTATCAAAGCCTGTCGTCTGACACAGAGACTGTTGCAATTTCAACAAAAATAGACATTTTTTTTTTTACCAAAGATGTGCTTTAATTCACTTATCTTGTTCAATTACAATTACATAACACTGTGAAACAGAATACAGTCTACTCCTGTTATAACGAAGTGCTGGAGACAAAGCATAATCAGGCCCATATCAATGCAGGATTTTGCACCCGGGGGGGGGGGGGAGAGAGGAGGCAACGTGATTTTGATTTTGGTGCCCCAGTTGTTGATCGAGAATCGTACACCCAATTTTTTTCCTGTTACACCGGGCGACCAAAAAGATACACTCAATTTTTTTCACAACACGCTGCCTGTCAAATAAGGAAGGGTAGATGTTGAATTTTTTTTGGCCTTTGGTCGTTCGTAAGGTCATACATCAGTTATGTTTTGGGGGTCAATTGGGTATAAACGATTTTTATTTTTTACAATTTTGGCGCCCCCAAGGTCAATTTGGCGCCCCCTTAAGGTCATTTTCGGGGGACCCTGGCACCGCCCCCCCCCATGTTTGACATTTAGTCCAAGAGAATTGACTCTTTGAAATAAAATCAATAACGAGAGTATACTGTATCAACTTCAAATTTGCAGCCTATAATGAATTGAAGTACATGGACAAGTAAACAAGATTAGGAGTTCTATAGTTAAACAATGGCATTCTTATTCATACTTATTGAAATCTGCTACATTTTTGCAGTTAAGATCATCCTTTGAACACTCATCATTAACCTAGAAATGAATCTAATGAAGGGGCCAATGGAAACCCTTTGATTAATTATTTTTAAAAGCACTATATATACATGTAAAGACCATTATTATCATTTCATCTACATTTGCATGCCAAGGTCTCTCTTGAATAAAACTTGGATTGTACACATTTCCAGCTGGTGTTTTAGTTTTGGTAAATCTAAAATATCTCAAACTTTCAATTTTCAGTTTACTTTGAAAGATAACGTCCACGTGGGGGTGCACACCAACCTCTATAACTTAAAAGCCACTCATTGGCTACATGTTAATATCAGAAAAAATTAAAACCTGGGATATGACCCCCCCCCCCCCCCCCCCCCCCCTCATCCCCCTGTTTAAAAATCCTGAATCCACCACTGGAACATACAATATGTATATCACTTAAAAATCAATTCTACAAATCATTATAAATGTCAACATGTATATAATATTACATTTTTTATAAACTGGAAAATATGAAATAAAATAATAATCATTAGAAGGCTGATTTTAAGTGAAATATTATCCTGGAGTCCCTAGATCCCTTCAAGAAGTAATGTAAATTTGTACAAAGATTCAAAGATTTGCTTTTGTTTTTGTTATTTTTTTTAATTTTCATATTCTTGCAACACACTTGTTTTTCGTGCAAAAACAACCCCTCATGGTGCTGAGATAATTAACAGGTAGTTATTACTGCTGGTTTAAAAAAAAAGAATAAATAAAAATAAATAGACAATTTTTTATAATTATTTTGAAAATCTACAAACTTTGTTTACATGGTCTATGAGATGGTTGCTTACATACATACATACACCATATATTCCCCCCCCCCCCCTTCATAACAAAGAAGATAATGTTCCTTCTTTTGGATGACAAGAGATTTTGATAATTGCAGCTCCTCTTAGTCATAGCTGTTTGTTTGAGCCAGGAAGAGATTAAATAATGGTACATGTCTGTTTGCTGTAGGTTAGCTCTACCATCCGAAACACCTTCCCATGGTCTAGGATGATATCTCTGCTTGGGATGATTTTTTTTTCTTCTCTTGCGTTAAGAAGTACCTTGGAGAATTTTCTGCAAGGAAGTACCAAGAAGGATCAATAGGTGAGTAGCGTGCTTCTGCTTGAGGCGCGAAAAAGGAGAGTAGTCAGAAGGAAATGAAGTTCCAAGACTAGAGGGACAAATTGTTGGCTGGCTTGAGACTGAAGATGAAGAAGATCAGTTTTTCCTTATCATTGATTTTGCATCCATAGCCTCATCAGATCAGGTGTTGTATACCTCCTCCTACCGTCACTGTCATGACTGTATCATGGATTTCCGTAAATGTTGTATGGTTGTCATAGTGTTGCAGCACACAGACTGTTATCCAAGTTGGCTTCCAAACAATGGAGTCTCAACATGTGTATGTTCCTTGGTTTAGTAACTGGAAAAATCTGCAACAAATAAAAAAATAAACATTTAGAAGCGAATCCCTACTTTAAAATATGTGCTCATTTTCTGTGCACCAGCTTAAATGTAATGCGGACTGGGTGTCCGGATTAATAAACAAAAATAAAGCCCATTTTTATCTGAGGATCAAGTAAAAAATATTGGTTGAATATAGTGCTTTTCAGCATCCATCTAAATTTTCTATAATTTCTTCTAAAATTTTGTGCTAAAAAAAAAGAAGACATTGCTTGTAGACCCAATTCATTTCAAATAAATGTTTAAGACATCCAACCTGTCCAAAACCTGAACAGATATTGATGATATTGTAAAAGGCATTCAACATAAATTGTTGCCTTTCATCCAGTGACAAAAAAAAGAAAAAAAAAAAGACATGCTTCACTTTCGTACTTTCACTTTCCTACTAAGCAATGTCTTTGTTGTATTTTAGTACAAAATTTTAGAAAATGTTGACGATGATACGAGGTATCCAAGAACAGATATTTTTTGGGCTTAATGATCCTGAGACAAAAAAAAAAAAACAACAAACAAACAAACAAACAAAAAGTAAGAACAAAACAAACAAAACAGGCTTCATTTATTTTAAATGTCCAGGTCGACACCCAACCCCCATAATAACATTCCATTTGCCATTTTATATGCATGACTCTTCCCTCTTTTACAATAAAAAAAATAGGCCTAGATCTAGATAGATCTGGACTAGACTAAATCTATGCCTAGATCTAGATCTAACCAGTTAGACTGAGTCTAACGTTAGATCTAACTTAGATCTAGGACTAGATATTCTAATCTAGAGACTAAGTTAGAATCTAGACTAAAGCCTCTGTTTAATTGCATATCAAATAAAGATCTAGATTCTAGACTCTATAGAAATCTAGAGGCCAACTTCGTTGTTATGACTCTCGAGTACGAGTCTGGAGTCCATGCAACTTCATTCAAGGTCAAACAACATTGCATTGAGAAACAACCGACTCAGTCCAACATGATTTGAAGTACATGGGACCGAACTGTAAATCGAACGACATACCGGCAATCACCCCCAAGCGGTGTTAAAAATTAGATTTTCATGTCTTTTTAGCAAAATATCGTGTTTTCTCGTACAATAAAAAGAAAAACACAAAACTTTATTCCCAAATTAATCTAAGTTGTCTTCAAAAGGCCCCTTAGTTTTTCGTAGCAATGGAAGCGCAAATTTGAGTTCTATCAAAAAATGTTTATGTCGTATGACGACGATTACTAATCGGGTCAGCAGCCAGCAACTTTTCGAACGTTGGAAAAACGAACAAAAAGAGGCGTACACTCAAATCATGCACTGTATTTCAACAAATATTTCAGTAAAATGGCATTTAAAACCTTTGGCTATATCCGCCAATTTGTCTCCTCTCTGCTCGCTCACTGTGTACAAAGTCAATGGCGTGGAACGATGTCTCCGCCACTGACGAAATGAACGGGAGTGAATGGACTGGTGACTTATAACCAGATTATGCCAAACCTTTTTTAGAAACTTAAATAACCAGCACATATACTCACCCCAACATTTTGACAACTGGACATCGTAATTTTCCGCTGCGATCGATTAGAATATGTGCGAAATTGCTCTCGCAGGTCGCGAGAGGGCCTGAGTGCGCTTAAACCGGTGACCTAGATCTCGATAAAAAGCGCGGTTTTGCTCTGATTTGGGCCCGGCTGCGGATTGATTGTAAAGTAAGGGTGGTCGTGGGCTTTATGCGACTAAGTTGATAATAAAATCAATCAAATATGATAGAAAATTTCAATAGAAACATAAAGGTGCGTCACGTTCACCCAGCTTGAATCCATCACTGGCTGTTATATGGCTGCATTTGAAATTAATGGGTGTCCCATTAGCAAAATTTATAAACGTAAAATAGGAGGAACCTCAAAACAGCATTATTGATAGTTTGTTCCCTGTATCTATCCTAGGACTGTTTTATCCTTGGCGCATGTTCATATCTAACTTGCTAGTTATTTTAGTGGATATGAACAGGATTGGATTGGTTTGGTTTTGGTCTGACCGTTGATTGTTATAAGACATGTTTATTTGACCATCTTAATTGACAGGTACAAGCCCAGGTGAGACGTTCATGTCAACCAGCAGCCACATCCATCAAAGTCATATGGATATCTACACATGGAGATGCACCAAGAACTTTGACCCGGAAGGAGATTGTTCAAGCTCCTTCCCAGATTGCATCGTTGTTTACAGGATCGCGGTTGGTACTGTACGCCATGGGACCCGAAGTTACAAAGGTACAGTGTTGTAACCCATAGGAAAGTAAAATACTTATTTTAAAAAAAAAAAAAAAAAAAAAAAAAAAAAAAAAAAAAAAAAAAAAAAAAAAGAATCCAAAGATCTCCTTTTAATTAAGTAAAAGTTTAGGCAAAGAGTACGCCATAATATGTTTTCCCCTTATAAGTTACAGGGGTTAGGCCTGATAGAATGATGTCATATAAATCGAGAGAAAATCGTCATCCTGGTCCTTGATTTTGCGTTATAATAATTTATAAATAATTTAAAAGACCTTGACATATATGATCTATTTTAAAATTTTATATCCAGATAGCTACATAGTTACAGGCTGTAACGCATATCAAACTATTTTGTACAAATCAAACCACTGTGTCTGTTAGTTTCGCAGAATGTTTAGAAGGGACAAAATGCCATGAAGTTGTTCCGATCTACCATAACATCCCGGTCGCATGTCAGTCATCAAATCAACCCCTGTTCGTGGACATAAGAGAAGGTTTTGTTTTGTTCATAGTTGACGTGGTGTTGGTAAACTCTGTTTAGTTGGTTTTTCAAGGGGCACAAAACATGAAGGACATATATATATATATATATATATATATATATATATATATATATATATAATATTATACAGTAATATTTTGAAAGAAATGGGTGAAGAGAATAATAGTTGACGTAGCTCAAATCAAAGTTCGCCGGTGCATTAGAATATAATATATATATATATATATAATATATATATATTTAGCTAAATATATATATAATATATATATATATATATATATATATATATATATATATATATATATATATATATATAATATATATATTACGCTACATAATTATAGACTAGATATATATATATATCTTTCTATCTATATATATCATAAGGCACCGGCGAACTTTGATTTGGGCTACGTCAACTATTATTCTCTTCAACCATTTCTTTCAATATATATTATACATTTACATGTATATAAATGTTATATTTCATAGGTTGAGCTGGAAGCAGAGATTGAAGGTAGAACTGAATGTCTCACAGTGACAGCAGATCAAACACCAACAGCGACAGGATTGGTAAGTCATCATCAGAAGGAAATATTTAACATTTTAACAATTTAACGCATAATTTCTTTCGCGGACATCTCCCCTACATTTAGGAGTAAATTTAAACAACATAATGATCGCTTGTGCATTTACATGTATTATATATAAAACGTAAACTTTATGCTATAATTTTATTCTCATTACAGAATATTGTTTGTTTATGTATACGTTTCAGCATAGTTTGAGTTTGAGTTTGTCTGATATTTCGTGAATGTATGGGATCATTTTACAAGGGTTAAGTTAAAATCATTTTTAATGTTAAAAGGTTAATGTATTTCATGAAAAATACCAAATAAATGGGCGAAAATGGCAAAAACGCCAGCGGAAGTTAGCCAAAAACACAAAACACAAACTTGGCAATGTAACATAAAATGTTACGATCAATTGCAAATTTGAATCAGTCATTCTGCTTGGTTCACAGGTAAAATTTTATGCAAGAAAGCTATTTAAAAAGGATCCCGACTGTTAATATCGATTTGCAATCGATGGTCACTCTAAATGTTACATGACACATACCTAACCTGTTCCCTCTGTTGAAAAGGCTTCGACTCCATGGTAACAAGATGCGCCCCCATTAGTCCGGGCCTAAATCTTGACAGTTGTCTGGGTGTATAGTGGTAATCTGCAATTTTAATAACTAATTAAAAACAGTTTTTCTTTTTAAATAAGCAATAAACGTGATAGGCTTATATATGACATATTATCAATATTTTCTTATCTGTTATTACTTTGCAGATTTGAAGAAAATATTCTTTGTTAACAATTGATTTTAACAAGATTAGCACCAACAATACTTTTTTTTCTAATTATTTTGACATTATCAGACCCTTCATCGCCTAGCAACCCGGGGAATCGTTCGAGACTGGGAGATTGGTTCAGTTCATGCTAACAGACTTGAGAATGACGCAATGATGGATGATGTCAAGACACATCTAGTCAAACTAGGGGTTCAGTTTAATATCGTGTCTCCACTTACAAGCTTTATCGCCATCGAGGAAAGGAATGAGGTAACAGTTATAAATGAAAGTTATTTAAAAAAATGAATAAAATATAATAAATAAATAAATGGATAAATGAAAGTCATAAACGATTTGTAGATTTCAGTGTTTTTTATTATTAAACCAATTTTAGCTGACTATAGGGCGCGCTTGATAAGTTTTCTTATCAATACTCATTTCTTCACCTGGGTCGAGTGTGGCCAATGTTGATTAATATCTTGCCTATCGAATTGGAATACCATGGCGAGGATTCAGATTAAATGCCTGATTAATTAGCATGTCTTTCGTGAAACAGATCACGCGAATACAACAAGATGTTGCTATAAGCGAGGCTGTTCTCTCATCCCAGTCCCATTTTCAATAATTACGAGACAGTTAATTTCCATTATGTGACGAAAATAACAGTTTTGTCGTGACTAACTAGTTATTGCGTGGTTGAACTCATATCAAATTATTTCTTTGATCCGTAACTACAACAAAATATGGTGACGGCTTCATACTATTATTTTGATAACCGCTTCTGCTGCAGAATGGGCGTTATGACAATAACTATAGCTTTTAAGTCTTTCAGGTATAGATAGTGCATAGATACCTTCCAAACATGAGCGGATATTGTTCGGTAAATTTCGATATTATGCTGTGTTGCTATGTGGATATGCCGATGATTACTAGTAGCTTATAAAAAAAATAAACCGATGGACACCGCTGAACTTGATATGAACATGATTATTTACAATTTAATGTGAAGGGATATTTGAATTTTGTGGACTATTTTCGCGAAAATCGGTCGTACCGTTGCGACGCTGCACGATTTTCAAAAATATCCATCAGACCGAAAACGGCTTAAAAACGTGATTTTGTGTACAAAGTCAATGCAAATGGAGTTTTCTCACCGTATTCATAAATATATAACTATTTTCACTTTCATTGGCTGAAATCTATTTTAGCATGATTATGCTTCAAAATGGTTCTTCAATAGTAGTACACCAAATTATCATTCTAGGAGTTTTATTTTTTCAACTATAGCAAAAAGTATGATTCATGCATAAATTAGCCTAATTAAAATAAATCGATATTATTTCGAAATATTAACAGCGCAGTCTTGTAGATTACATAGTGCAAATTTTCGGCGCAGTCGCGCAATCGGCGGCCGAGATCTTAGGGGGTGCATCATACCCCCCCCCCCTAGTCTTGACAGCTACCAAAACACCCCAGTCTCATTAGGATTAAATGAATCTGCTTGCACCAATACTGTTTAACCAAGACTGACTTTCTTCTACGCGTAGGACGATGAGAGCCATGATGATGACGTACCTTCGCTCGATGATATTCTGGGCGACATATGGCCAGCTTGGGATGGGTCCGATGATCAATGGCTTACACAAGATGCATCAACGGGCATCGAAACGGTATACAAATTATGAATCATTTCATATAAAGATGTTTTATTTTGCACACACGTGTAGTTTTCTTGTATTTACTCGCTTAAGAAATGTTTATGTAATGTTTATTTTGACGAAGGTTTCATGTCACGAATTTGAACATGTAGCGTTGGTTATTTTACAAATTTGAATAGAAACAACGCACTGAAGAGTGGAAGCGTCTGCAAAACTACCTGTAAACTTGTTTCTTCTGATTTTATACATTTCACTACTGCCATTAGCTATCTGCTCTCTATATTTCTCATGATAAAGCTTGAGAAATGTTTATATAATGTTTATTTTGACGAAGGTTTCATGTCACGAATTTGAACATATCGTTGGTTATTTCACAAATTTGAATAGAAACAACGCACTGAAGAGTGGAAGCGTCTGCAAAACTACCTGTAAACTTGTTTCTTCTGATTTTATACATTTCACTACTGCCATTAGCTATCTGCTCTCTATATTTCTCATGATAAAGTTTGGGAAATGTTTATATAATGTTTATTTTGATGAAGGTTTCATGTCACGAATTTGAACATAGCGTTGATTATTTTACAAATTTGAATAGAAACAACGCACTGAAGAGTGGAAGCGTCTGCAAAACTACCTGTAAACTTGTTTCTTCTGATTTTATACATTTCACTACTGCCATTAGCTATCTGCTCTCTATATTTCTCATGATAAAGCTTGAGAAATGTTTATATATTGTTTATTTTGACGAAGGTTTCATGTCACGAATTTGAACATAGCGTTGGTTATTTCACAAATTTGAATTAAAACAACGCACTGAAGAGTGGAAGCGTCTGCAAAACTACCTGTAAACTGATTTTATACATTTCACTACTGCCATTAGCTATCTGCTCTCTATATTTCTCATAATAAAGTTTGGGAAATGTTTATATAATGTTTATTTTGATGAAGGTTTCATGTCACGAATTTGAACATAGCGTTGGTTATTTCACAAATTTGAATTAAAACAACGCACTGAAGAGTGGAAGCGTCTGCAAAACTACCTGAACACTGATTTTATACATTTCACTACTGCCATTAGCTATCTGCTCTCTATATTTCTCATGATAAAAATCAATACCAACAAAACACAATCACAAAGACACCACCAAACAAACACACAAAATGCTGTTTTTATTTTTAGAATCTATGCTTGTATTCATTCGGAAAAGTATCCAAAATGCTTAATGACAAAAAATACTAAGCTAACTTTATTTCATGTGTACCTCAGAGTTGCAGTATGACCCAACTAAATGAAGCTTTATCTCGTGCTAGCGGAGCTCAGAAGTCCTAAATGAAGCTTTATCTCGTGCTAGTGGAGCACAGAAGTCCTTCTCTTTCATCACAGCCGAGCATCAGTTTAAACATTCATTCGGAAAAGTATCCAAAATGCTTAATGGCAAAAAAAAATACTAAGCTAACTTTATTTTATGTGTACCTCAGAGTTGCAGTATGACCCAACTAAATGAAGCTTTATCTCGTGCTAGCGGAGCACAGAAATCCTTCTCATTCGTCACAGCCGAGCATCAGTTCAAGCAAGCTATGAAGCTTGCCACCAAGTCCTTTGAGCCATCGCATCCCGCCGTTCAAAAGGTTAGCACCACACTAGATTACTAGTATACACAAAACAGTAATGACTCCAATCTTGGCTAAAATTATGAAGTGATTTTTTTTTTAATATATCTCTGTGAAGTCAACCAATCATTTTGTATAATAACTATAAATGTATCAACATGCAATCAATGTAAGATTATAACTAAACAATCAAGCATAACACTTGCCAGTATACTCTCACATCCTTTTGTTTTGTAGGTGAAATTTAAAAAAAATGCACTATTAAGATTAATTATGATATGTACAAGTGGTGTCTTTATACGCTCTACAAAGTGAAGTGCTCTTTTTAGCACTTCAGAGGCTGAAATCAGCGCTATTTAAGAGCTTGCATAGTGACTACATTCGGAGTGTTGTTTAACTGTACTAAAACTGCTGTTTTAGCCCTTTCACGGGAGCTGAACTTTTAGCAAAAATGGCGTGACTTCGTTGAGATGCGAACCTGGGTCCCCTGCATGCGAAGCGCTGACGAGCACGTTAGACCAATTCACATCTCACGATTGCTAGCAGATCATATTGTTGCATGATGAACTTTCTTCAAATTTGCCATAATCATCTACTATGCTGTCATATTTAAAGTAAGCTAGGGAGATCTCCGTTGGTCTATTGGCATGACTGGTAACGTCTGCGGTCCTCTTCCATGTCTAAGTGGACCCCGGTTCGAATCCCTTACCGATATTGAACATTTGTTATTGATAAATTATCACTTGGGCAAGTGCTAAAATAGCACTTCAGGTGCTGATATGGCACTTCAAGTGCAGTCACTATACATGCTATACGAGCACCACCCATACTGAATCAGCACTTCAGTTTTAAGAGTGTATCTTTAAAAAAAAAATGTTTTTCCTTTGCCTTCATCAAATCATTGATTTCATACAGGCGTGTCTTGCTCTAGCCCAGTTTCATCTCCGTGTAAAAGGTGAAGTACAACTTGCACATGAGGTACTCAATGGCTTCATGAAACATTGCAACACACAGCAGACCGCTCAATTGGACAGAAAACTCACAAACATGGCCAAGATGTAAGTGGGAAATACAGATTTTGTTCGTTTATTTAAAGGGATATACACCTTCTTTAAAAAGATTTTATTCTGTAATTTTTTTGAGAAGCCAGATGGATGAACTTGCACTTCCTAAATAAGAATTGAATATAGTTATACATAATCAAGTTCGCTGTCCTTGATTATATTGCTGAAAGCCGAGTCATATATACAAATATATATTATCCTTATAACGTTTATAAATGACTTGGATCACAATTATCTTGTCGCATTTCTCTATAACGCTATCATTTTGATAACTTCGTGTTGTGTTGTTCGTGCTTGTGTTTCCAGATGCAAGAATGTAATGAATCAGAAGGCTGAATTAAAGGACATGGCAGACCAAAGGACGTCAACAACGCCACCTGCTGCAGTAGAAGACCATTTATACCACGTTGACGAGGGAGTTGCTGAAGACAAGGAAATCGAGGATGAAGAAATTGTTCCTACTATTGAACAAATTGTTGAATCAGCTCCACCAATGGATTTCGAAAGCGCTGATGATGAGTTGCAGGAGGCCGAGTTACGAGCCGAGTCTCCAGAGATGTTAGAAGCAATCCGACCTGAATCACCGGTCATGTTGCAGGCACAACGCGCTGAATCACCAGTTATGATGATGCACGAAGTTCAGTCAGTCAAAATGGCATCTGTAGCTGCAATGGCGGAACCAGTTGAGTTAAGACAGGTCGAACGATGCATTGATGTTGAGGTGAAGGAGGTTAAGTTACGAGCTGCGTCTCCAGAGGTGTTAGAAGCAATACGAATTGAATCACCGGTAATGTTACAGGCACAACGCGCAGAATCACCAGTTATGATGATGCGTGAAGTTCAGTCAGTCAAAATGTCATCTGTAGCTGCAATGGCAGAACCTGTTGAGTTAACACAGGTCGAGAGCTGCGTTGATGAATTACGAGCCGCGTCTCCAGTGATGTTACAGGCACAACGCGTAGAATCACCAGTTATGATGATGCGCGAAGTTCAGTCAGTCAAGATGGAATATGCCAGTGCAAAAGCAGAACCCGTTGAACTAAGAAGCGCTGATGTTGAGGTGCAGAGGATCGAGTTACGAGCCGCGTCTCCAGAGATTTTAGATCCAATACGTGTTGAATCACCGGTAATGTTACAGGCACAACGCGTTGAATCTCCTGTTATGATGATGCGCGAAGTTCAGTCAGTCAAAATGGAATATGCCAGTGCAGTAGCTGTACCCGCTGTACTCAGAAGAGCTGATGTTGAGGTGCAGAGGGTCGAGATACGAGCCGAGTCTCCAGAGATGTTAGAAGCAATACGAGCTGAATCACCGGTAATGTTACAAGCACAACGCGCTGAATCACCAGTTATGATGATGCGCGAAGTTCAGTCAGTCAAGATGGCTTCTGTAGCTGCAATACCGGAACCCGTTGAGTTAAGACAGGTCGAGCGCTACATAGATGATGACGTGCAAGAGGTTAAGTTACGATCTGCGTCTCCAGAGATGTTAGAAGCAATACGAGTTGAATCACCAGTAATGTTACGAGCACAACGCGCTGAATCACCAGTTATGATGATGCGCGAAGTTCAGTCAGTCAAGATGGAATATGCCAGTGCAGTTGCAGAACCTATTGAACTCAGAAGAGAGATCGATGAAGATATTGGACAAGCCGCACCTCCAGTAATGTTGGATGCACCGGTAATGTCGCAGGAACGTCCCGCACAGTCCCAAGTAATTTGTGAATACACTGAAGTTGCGTCACCTGCTGAGTTAATCAAACCCGCTGTCCTCACTGTCGTTTATGCTGAGGAACTGGTTGCGGAGGTCAAATATACCCATGCAGTTGCTGAACCCGTTCAGAGACCCCAACTCGAAAGCGCTAAGGTCGAATTGCAGGAGATCGAGCTACTTGATGAATCTCCAGTTGTGTTACATGCACAACGCGCTGAATCCCCAGTTATGGTGATGCACGAAGTTCAGTCAGTGGCAATTACAGACTTACCTGCCACTGCAAAGATGGTTTCTCCTTATAAATCTCACCTGCATCGTATATTGACATCCAAGAAAGCTGAAGATGGTGGCATTGACAAGGACCAGGATGAAAAGTTCTTGAAAGAAGCGGAAGATGAAGGACTGAAAATAATGAGGCGTGTGTTAAAGATATCAAATGAGGTAAGTGGATGTGTGGCGTGTCACTGCCTCCATTGAATGTCCTCTGTCTTCTGCTATATACACTACTGGCTATTATTAATTAGCCACCTCCTAAACCATAAATTACAAGCCTTTCTTTATACTGTTATATCTAATTCATAGTTGTGGTGTTGTCAGTCATTTGTTTTTATCATCTAAAAAGGAAATTTTGTCCCTTTCATTCCCGAGAGCACATGAGGACCAAACTCAGTCATTTCTTTAAAAAAAAGGGAGGGGAAAAGAGGGGAAAAAAACTGAAACTGAATCTTTAGAAAAGGGGATTATCACTTGGAAAAAAATAAAAAGCTTTTATATATTCCCCATAACTGTGTCAATGTATACTCTTCCTCAAGGAATTATGGCCATAAGATGCAATATAAGCATGCAGCGGGATGGCGGGGACCCGTGAAAATATCATTTTACGAAGGGGGTATCGAACTAAAATCAGATGTCGCGATTAACAAGCAAAATATAATAAATGTGTGAAAATTCACTTACTGCAGTAAATTATTATATATTCACCTCAAGAGATCAAATGTAATCATGATGTTTTGGACATATCAGTGGGAGAAAGTTGCATGGAAATGTCTTTCCCATACAGGACAACAATATGAAATACTCCTTGGCAACAACACAAATAAATTCATCTTCTCGGGGCCCTAGCGTCTTGCTCCGCTTTTGTCTTGGTACCTTATGACCATTATTATTTTTTTTTTTTTGGGGGGGGGGGGAAGTATAAGTGAAACATGTTGGAAAAGTACAAGCGAAACGTAAACAATTTTGGGGAAAATATGAACCAGCTTAATATTTTTTCCACTGTAATTCCCACTTCTAAAAATTTAATTTCAGGGGGCTTTTTCGTTTGTCCTCCCCTTTGGCAAAAAAAAATGACTGTGTTTATGAATGAAATAAATTATATAACAATATACAGAAATCATAGTATAACACATAAAATGTACTTATGAAACAAAACTATGCAGAAAAGGGATGAATTTTCAATATTTTTTTCATGTGAACAATTCAAGTCTATATTAAACATTGAGGCATAGTTCCTCATTCTTGAATCAGATTCTTGGTCATGGTTAGTATTGATATGATGATATAATTAGTTTGCTGTGTTGTATAATCAATTTTAGGATGAGGACGGTTGGTGGACCTGGGAACTCACTGATATCGAGGATGAATTTGAGGTCGATTGCAAGGCTATTATTGGTGCCCTCAGGAACCCAAAGAAGAGCTTCAAGTTGGATGAAAGATTAGTTGAAACATGTAAGCCGATATTTTAATTTAAAAGTTTTTTATACAAGTTAATAACGTTTTTTTTTTTTTTTTAGTTTTTTTAGTTTTTTTTTTTTTTTTTGGTTTTGTTTTACTCTAATAAAGTTGCACTGGCGTGTTTGCTCTTATAAACAGAATACACAAAATTTATGTAGGGCCCCTAAATTTATACTTGATTATGATAATTGTAAGTGCAAGTATCTGTTATGTATCAAAGTCACATTTGGGGCATATACTTAATAATATTAGACGTAGATCGGAATAGTTTGCATATGTCCAACGTGATTCTTAAAAGGAGGAGGGGCGCACGCTTACTTTAATGCGCCCTCGCATGTATTCGCCACTAAAATGTTATACACATCATGCTTTCTATAAACAATGATCTTTATTGGAGATTCAATTTGTAATTCGTTATCAACGCATGAATTTTCAAATCATAATAGTTAACTTCACTGGTTTTGAATTTTACTCAATTAGACATTTACTTCCATTCTTTGATACTTAAACAACTACTTTTTGTCTCAGGGATGTCCTCGATGGATGTAATCGTGAAGATTGTAGCGGCGGCTCTAGTGTTATCTATGTATAAAACATGGATTTCATTGGTAGAGCACAATGTCCCTGCACTATCATGCGATGATGCAGCTATCCACTTCATTCCGGACCAGATACATGGTTGGTTAGAGTGCTGTCTATCGAGAGATGTCAATCAGCTCTGCACAATGGCATTTGGAGAAACGGCTACCTGGTCATCAATCCTTGAGCAATTCCCAGCAGGAATCATAAAGCATGTCTTACGCCCAATCAGGCTTTGTATGGCAAGAAATGAATGAAAAAATATATCATGCCATCTCATTCCAGAAAATAATTATGTAAATGATATACTAATGATACACTAGTAGGCCTACACATGTTAATGATACCATTAAACAGTTGCAAAATTTCTTACAAGTGTAATACTGGTGTCAATAATAATGATACCGATGGTTATCTCTATTGATTTAAACCATGACCAAATCATGACCATAATGACGATTTATTGACCCACTTATTGGTCAAACCGCATTGAGTCGGTTTGATAGAATAACAGTGATTTTAGTCAAGTCACGCTATGTGGTTTCATGATAATACCCATCATTATAATTATGTTACCATTATCAAAATAATAATGATGATGATAACAACATAATAATCATTATACATGCATAGTGATGGTATTAATAATACAAAACAATAATAACAATTGTTTATATGAGGGACTTGCCAGTTGTGGATCAAAATGCTATGGAGTTTGTTAATATGTCATTACCGTAATGATGAAATAATTTATTCCAAGAGTAAAACAACGAATAATACAAGAGGAAACTTGCTGGAAAAGAAATTCCACCCGGCAATCTAAGGTTTTATATACGTGTTTCTCGCTTAGTGTGGTAAGAAAACGTAATAAACACAAACTAACTCTACTTTGACATGTGGGTATAGGACTTTAATTACAAATGTATTAGTCCAAGAAAAGGAAAAAGGCTTGGTATTAGCCCGAGCTTTATATTTAGAATACTAAAAAAAAAAAATGCTTCCAACAAATATTAACAAAGAATAATTTTTAATGAGAGCTGAATTTTTCATGGAAGTAAAGTTACAAGTCTTTCCTTTCTTTTTTCGGTGTGTGTGTGTGTATACATCTCTATGGTAGGGGTGGGTGTACGCGTGCGTGAACGTGCATGAGAGTGTGTATGAGTATAAGGATGTGGGTGCGGATGTGTGTGGGTGGGTGTAGGTATGTGTACGTGTATGTATGTTATCAGTTGTACTGTGCGTCGGAACTGAAGTTTCTAATCTGAAGTAGATACAGTAAGTGTATTTGGGTTATAGTCCTGACACCCGTGAAACCCTAACTCTTCAGTTTGTAAATACTCCGTTTAGAACATCTATATCGCCTCAAGAGGAGCATCGTTCGTGGAAGAGATAAATGATTAATGATACATCGATGTAATGTATTTTATTTCGAATAAATTTCATGACAAAGATTGTCATGATTAAAACTTGGTTGGTGGTTGTATTTTAGACAGTGTTCTACAATGTAGAAGGTTATTCTATTCCCCTACACGTTGTTGGCTGTTAAATTCTTATTTCATTGTGGGGAGTAATGCGGCGGTCACAACTCGCCGTACCTTCGACGTGCAACTCCCTACGATGGATTTCGTAGAAAAATCGTGCAGCGCAGGTACCTCACAGGCACGTTGCATGTACGACACGCAGGAATCGCAGAAATTGACCAACGACATGTGCATGCATTGTGCATGCAACGCAGGCTACGTTGAAGGCACGTGCCCCATAGCCAACGACGAGTTGTGACCGCCGCATTAGGAGGTAAACTTGGGCGAAGGGAATATTACTAGTACCTGAATGATTCGTAATATCTACTTTCTCTCGTAATACAGCAATCACTGACCCCTGTTTTCTTTTTGAAGATTTTATATTGCATATCTTGTTTACATGTCCGTCAATCCCGTAATGATAAATGTACATTAAGACCTTGTTATTACATATTCTTAAACAATGTTTATTTGAAACCCTGTAATATCAGGTTTACGAAATAACAATATAAAAATACATCCGACTGAAGAAAAAAAATGTTCAAACGATAACTTGATAGAATCTTTTGCTTCATTACGAGTTTCACAGTTATAACAATATGCATAAAATAACCCATGTTTTGGGAAAATGTGTTTTATTTGGATATGTTTATTGCTATAAGAGTAACACGCAGGCGCGGATACAGGGGGGGGGCGACGTTGTGAAACACTTCTTTTAAAAGCTTAGTTTACAGAATAATTGTTTCACAAACCACATGGCATCGATCAACTATGATTTCAGAAATATTAAAAAAGGTATTACGGGATCGATGAGTATATTTCCGTATGTATGATTAGAGTGCGCAGTGCCTATGTCTGCGCACCCACGTAAATGCGCGATTTTCATAGAACAAAACACCAAACTGACATAAATTTCCAATCTTAACCTGAACAATCCATTTTAACACCAAAAACTGCGAAAATAATTGATTAAAAATGAGTTCCAGCGAGTTTTATTTGCTACCCTGAAAATTTCAGTCATTGTCAAAAAAGAAAAGTCCGAAACTTCACTGCGCTTGAATTGCGTGCAAAATGACGGTGCGTAGACATGGACACTATTCAGTTTTGCTACACAAAATGACAAGCCCGTCTGAAAATCGTAAAAAAAGACATTGTTCTTGTAAATAATTTCTTGAATTTTTTAGTTTCATTTAGCATTAGAATATGAAGAACGGAATAACATTGATGAATCTTAAAATGATATTTCACTTTGTAATAAAATCGAGATAGAATTTTAGGTGCGCAGACTTAGGCTCTTCCTTCATACTATATCCTTCATTTTGTAAATTATGATTAAGCCTACATTATAATAATCACCAGATGAATCAAATTTCTATGTAACGATGTTTACAAATTGCATCTTATTATCTTGTATAAAAATTTGCATGAATAATACAAGACACAAAATAAATTATTTGGATATAATATATATCTTGTCCATAACAAGAGTTTTGTTCTGTTTGATAATGTTTGTGAGTATACCAGCACACAGCTTGGTTGCGTTATCATGGGTATAGTGCATATAAACAAAAGTTAAGAACACCAATGTATTTAGACGTTTTATACCCAAATTAAAACCGTACTTCGTGTTTTAATTTGATAATGCTAACATAACTAAGTAAGTGAGAATATCGGAGCACATACTTTATACGTACATGTATATCATCAAAACACTACCATTACAAATATATCTTAGTTTCTTGCTGCATAT
Organism: Paracentrotus lividus; assembly: GCA_940671915.1. NCBI lineage: Eukaryota > Metazoa > Echinodermata > Echinoidea > Camarodonta > Echinidae > Paracentrotus > Paracentrotus lividus. The sequence continues at coordinate 8,012,596 of CALNVZ010002100.1, forward strand.
TTTTTTCATGAAAAAATAAAAACTTTTGTTGTGTTCCAAATCGAATCTTTAGTTTACTTTAATATTAGACACAGCTTGGCAGAACTGCTAGTGAAAGGATAAATTTTTGCACATAAACAAAATTTTACCTATCCCATGATAATGCTGTGTTGGTAGTTGTTCTCGTGATGCGGCGATAGAGGGCATATTTGTGCTCAACATTACCATTGAGATGAGTAGAGAGTTGGAAAGTGCATTTGATTTCACAGGCCCTCGAGGGCGTACATGAACTGTCCATTTTGGATTACCACCATTGGTGTACATACTGCATTTGATAGAGTGTGGTGGAATTACGGTAGCTTACGGTATACGGGGCTGTCAAGATTGTTTCTGTTTGATTTATATGATTATTATATACTATAGAGGTTTTAAAAAATCCCAAACTTAGGGGCATGATAAATTATATTCAAAATTACATCATAAGATAGTTCGATGCATATTGTATGAGAGAACAAGGATTTAATTATCTAAATAAATGTACAAGGACATTTTTAGACATGCTTCAGTGTGAAAAAAATTAATATTGTTCGTAAACAACCGACATGTGGAACCTTTTAGAAGGGAATAAATTTCCTATATCTCCAAACTGAGCAAGACTTTGCGTTTTTGAAAATATCTCAGAACAGGCTCAAACTACATGTATATTGCTTTAGTCAAAATGATGCTAATCAAGTTATAAGAGCTGACAAATAATTGTCCATCTCTCTCTCTGTCTCTCTCCCATCCTTTCCTCATTCTTCTCTCCAAATACCCTAGTCAAACTTTTTATTTATGTTTTTATTTCATATTGATTATTAAAATATTATGCATAGTTTACGGCTGTGAGCCCAATCAAGCTTCATACGCTGTAGCCAAACTTTTTTTTTTTTTTTTTTTTTTTTTTTTTTTTTTTTTTTTTTTTTTTTTTTTTTAGTTTATGTCTTGATTTGAATAATTATTATGTTACGTGTATTAAACTTATATTGTCATCATACTGTTTTATGAAACCAATAAATTGAATGAAATCAAAAGATTTTCTGAAATAAAATCAATGGAATAACTTATTTTACTTATTGTTTTAGTAGATTTATGCCCAACCCTAATTTTGATGAACAAATTTGTCTAAAAAAAAGTGTTGTTTTAGTATAATTTTAGTTAGATACAATTCATTCAATCTGACTAAGTAACCATTTCACATAATATCCATTTTTAATCTTGTGGAGTGGAAATTTCATCTTAATAACAGTTATTTTATTTTATTGCCGAGATATGCAGTCATTTTCTTTATCTACTTAATAACGCATGTTTAAAGCGAAACATCTGATTTTGAAATGGATAGGATACTGTAGGAGTTATGATGCCAAAAAGGAAAACTGCATGCGGAAACCTTTAAAAAGGGCAATACGTTACGGATTTGTTTTCTACTCATTTATACTAGTCTTCACCGATATAATTTGACTTACCTAACGCTTACTGCCTCCACAACCCCCGTGGGTCGTTGTGGCAGTACTTAATCAATGTTATACCCCCGTCACACTGAGCTCGTTTTCACTACGTCCTGGCAAATTTTGTCGAACGGCCTTAGTCTGTATGTAAACCAAGTGGACGTGGTAAAGACTTTTTTCGATCTGTTTACGAACTTCATGGACGAGCTCGGTCGGAAAGATGCTAGACTTTTGAAAAGTGTATAAAAAATCGGGCACCCATCCCGTTCTAAAATTTATCGCACTGGCAACGTACCTGAAACGAGATGAACGAAATCGCAGTACTTCGATCGTTCTCGATCGTTCTAATAACTGCGGACGGGTTTTCATTGTTTGAAATGGTTCTCTTTGAAACGGGGTCTGCAACGTGGGAACGGAAATTTTCACCCGTTCCTAACTAGATACCAACGAACTGCAGACGACGTAAAGACGTGCTGGACGCAGTGGCGTAGACAGGTCCTCGAATGTGGGGGGGGGGGGATGATTCGTGAGACTCATATTGCCCAAAATTTTAAGGTAAACGAAAGGTGTTTTTTGTATCTTTACACACAAAGAAGGGGGAAGGCCGATTTTGGGGGTTGCATTGAATTTCCTCAGCAAATATGCAATTCCAGGCGAGCGCGAAGCGCGAGCGGAAAATTTTGAGGTAAACGAGACGCCAGTGTGTTTTTCTTTGGAAAATTTTGAGGTCAAGAGGGTTTTTTTTTTGGTATCTATACACACAATGAAGGGGCAAAAATAAGGGCCGATTTAGGGGGTTGCGCGCCAAATTTTTTTAGCAAATATACAATTCTAGGCGAGCGCGGCGCGAGCGGAAAATTTTGAGGTAAACGAGGTGTTTTTTGTATCTATACACACAAAGAAGGGGCAAAAAGGGCCGATTTTGGGGGTTGCGCCTAATTACCTCAGCAAATATACAAGGCTTGCATATTGAAAATAAGAAATTAAACAAACATTCCGTACCAGAAGCGTTTATATGCCAACTTTTTACTTCTTCTAAGCGAGCGCGAAGCACGAGCTAAAAAAAAAGGGAAAAAAGAAGCAATTTAGGGGCCTGAGCCCGATTTCGTATCCACAAAGGGGTTATTCTGCAAAATATACCGAGAGCTGCATAAGCCTACACCTCTTATACACCTCGGCAAATATTATTATATTAAAAATATAATTATAAGTATGAATACAATTAAAATAAACATATAAGGTAAATAAACTATTAGAAATAAAGCTCTAGGAAGAAAAACAAAATAATTTCCCTGGAAATAATAACATAAGTATAGGCCTAAATATAAATAAATATATGATAGATTTAGAAATAATAAATCTGGATTTAATAATGAAAATAATAATAATAATAATAATAATTATAATAGTAATAATATTAATAATAATAATAATAATATGCGAGCGCGAAGCGCGAGCGAAAAATTTAAAACTCCGTCATGTCCGTGGAAGAAAAAGGAGTGTGCAAGCCTATTTCAGCCTTTAAAAAAATACATATCACCCGTGAAAAGTGGGGGGATGATTGTACGCGCCATCCCCGCCGCCACCTTTGAGTTGAGGGGAATGCATCCTCCCCATCCCCCCCCCCACTGTCTACGCCCCTGGATGGACGTATTGGATTTGAATTCAGAGATAGTTTGGTCAAATTTACACGTTCTATCTCGGACCATGAATAACGGGGGGGGGGGGAAGAGGGGGATTATATGATTTTGTTGTCCCCCTCCAAAGACCAATCGTTTGACTTTTTTCTGCCGTTCTTGTGCTTAAAGTGAACATTTTGCTGTACAATACAAACAAAAATAGTAAAACTTTTGAAACAATCTTATTGCAACAGCATTGGTTGCTTGATCGATCTGCGTTGGTTATGAATGAAAATAAACGAGAAAAAACTTGGACCCAGGAGGGATTCGAACCCGTAAAGTATACATTTATCTCTTTTCTATAGGGTGCTTAGTTCTAAATAATCAAAATTCGGGGTTCCCAGTTGGTTGACGAAGGTTAAATGAACCTTCTAAACTTTTACTGTAACCCCAATGGATGAACATGCTTTGTTATGTATGAGGTAAATTTGAAACAGAACGTAGAAATATCGGAGTTGAGAGGTTTAGTGACTGCAAAGATCATTGTGTTCGATCCCTGAAACAGCACTTATGCAATTGGTACACCTTAATTAGTTACTGCAAGGATTAAATGAATGAAAAACATTGTGTGTAGGCAAGCCCGCAAACTTCAAAATGATTTATAAAAACTATCCACTTAAAAATAATAAATTCAAAATATTATCATCATTGTGAAGACAAATGAATAAATCAAACCAAATAAAAAATTATTAATTACTCGGCTTTTATTTTGTTCTGAAATACATGTTTATGTTCTTCTTTATCAGCATCGTGTGTCCGCTATCCTGGATTCACACCAGGGCCCGTATTCCATAAACTATATGCAATTTGTCTTAAGTCTAAGTATTTTTTTAAAAAGATTTTGTCCAGGAAGAAGAAAAAATTCTTAGCCTTCATTCCAAACACGTTAAGCACTAATTCTGACCTTTATTAATATTGTAATGTTTAATTTTGTGGTCTCAAGTTAAGCCACTAGGTAGTAGGCTTAAAGTTAGGATAAAATTATTTTTTTTTCTTATGTGCGTATTTGTAGGCGTAACTCCATTTAAGACTTTTGACTGAGCCCAAATCTAAGAATTTATGTTTAACTGTCAAAAATAGGCTTAGACAAACTTTTTTAATTAAACAAAAAATACGTTTAGCAAAAAGAGTTTTTTATTTTAAATGCTTAAGTTTCATGCTTATGTCCAAGATTTATGGAATACGGGCCCAGATTGTGGTACTATCAGAAGGGCATGTATATAGCAGAGTTTGGAACACCAGAAGCACTACTGGAGAAACAAGATAGTATATTCGCTTCACTTGTCAGAAATAACTAATCAATCTTTTCACCAGCATGTATGTTTTTTTTTGTTTTTTTTTAATTGGATGTTATTATTTATGTGTCCTAGAAAGATATTACAATTATTGTATTCAATATTTGATTATAAATTATGCTACTTCTTGATTATTAAACTATGTACATTTTTTTTTTTTTTTAATTTTCATATTCTATTACATCTAGGATAAAATATACCCTCGAACTTAGTCCAGCATTGGGTTAGGGTTAGGGTTAGGGCTTATGCTAAAGTGTAGCGTTGTGGCGCGGCGCGGCGCGTTGAAAAGTGGAAATAATCGACGAAAAAAAAATAATGTGTCTTTAAAGCGTCCAACGAAAAAAGGAAAAGATTCTGGATCGATTTTAGTGAAATTTGTGGAAATGATTATCATTTTTCGGACTCGAGACTTTAGCTTAAGCCCTTGTGTGGGATTAGTGTGCATGTGTGTGTGTGTGTGTGTGTTTGTGTGTGTCAAAAATTGTGTGACTAATAGTTCCAAAACGATGAAAAGTTCGGTCGATCCTGTTTACGGCTATCGACAGCTATCGAAATTGGCAGCAATCAGAAATCGCGATGGGCTAGTCCTGGTCCACTCTGGAGAGCGTTTCATGAAAGGACTTGTGTTTTATCCGACAAACTGTTATAAGCTACTGAAATGCTTGCATCTGATTGGCTGAAAGCAAATTTGTCGGATAAAATGTCTGACATGTCCTTTGATGAAATGACCCCTGGTCCTGGTCCACGTTCACATTGTTTAAATTGCGAATTTCAATGAAATTTATCATGAAAGTATAAGGCAGTATAAAGCCTAATGTAAGGTCACGGCTCTATTATGTCAAAATAAGACAATCTAACTTTTTCTACCATTATTTTGCTAGTAAATTTACAACACTTGTTTTTGGGTCCCAGATTCGAGTCCCAGCCATGGAATTAATTTCTTTCCGCAAGAAAATTCATTTATATTGTGCTGCAATCGACCGCAGGTAAGGTGAGGTAAATTACTGGAATTGTTTAGAAATCCTTAAATTGGCAACATATTATCAATACATATCGATTTCCTGCGATAATTGCTATTTTAAAGCTATTTGATAACATAATTGAAATGATGTAGAAATAGAAGGGAAAATTCTGAGGAGGAAGAAAAAAATTTATAATTTGATTCAACCAAGTCATGTCCCGAATGAGCCAATTGCCAAGAATATTGGTGCTAATTTTGTTTCACGAAATTCCCAACATACAAACATGCAGTACACACACATACACACACACACACACACACACACACACACAGCACACAAAACACACAAACACACACAACACACACACACAAAACACACCACGCACACATCACACAATACGTGCCAAACAATTTGAATCTTTTCCTTTTTTTTGGACGCTTTAAAGACACCTTATTTTTTTTCGTCGATTATTTCAATTTTTCAACGCGCCGCGCCGCGCCACAACGCTAACACTTTAGCATAAGCCAATAATATTACAAAAATATTTCAAAAAAATGTTTTGTTCACTGTGCATGGTCACTATGATGACGTCTGTTTTTTTTTTTTTTTTTTTTAAATACATAACATAGTAATATTTCTTTGGCACGTTCAACGCACAAAATAATTGCCATGAGGCCAAGTTGTGACTAAGTATAATTATCACATAATGAAGATGAACAAAAAACAACAAATCTGATAAGAACGGCTATGAAATGTTTACACTGTCATCTTTATCAAATTTTCGTATTTGCAGAAATATCACGCTTCAAAGTTTTCAAATTTGAAATTAAATCTATATTTTCTTAAGTTTGCAATTTGTACATTATTTTCTTTCTTTTTTTTTTCTGAAATGTTAGTACTAATGGACAATCGGGAAAAACTAACGTCCTCGTTTTCACTAAATCAAAGAATCATTTACATCGGGGTTTCTGTGACAGAATAATAGATGTTTAAAAAATTCTGAGTGTTTCAGATTTGGATTTGGTGTCTTTGAAAAAAAAAAAAGAAGACATTATCATGGTACCACGATGTTGACCTACACATCCCCACCAGAATGTCCAAGGGGGCGACTATAATTACTAATTACATATCTAATTTCAACAAATTAGCAGGTCATACGAATATATATTATGTATAATTATGTGCATGTATCAACCTATGCACACTCGTAAAACTTGAAAAGCACAAATTATGCAGTCCATATTTTTGAAAGCGATTGTGATTCTAATTTGATGTTATACTGATCAAGTAGATCGTCTACTTCTTGGTCTATCCCGTCTCTCGGTTTCTCTCTCGGTTTCTCTCTGGCGTTGTTGGATTTGTTGAAACAAAGAAACGACGCATAGTATACAGGATAGCTAGAGTAAATATGGGAGAAATGATACATGAAAATCAGCTTATGGCTCCAAACAAAGTGCGTCAGCTTCCCGCGTCTTTTGTACCAGTACCAAAAGACGATCCCGAAAGTTAATACGGCTTAAACACGTTAAAAGCAGAAAGCCGATTGTTTCTCGCGTTGGATCAGGAAGCTGCGGGGACGCACTTTGTTTGGAGAAGGCGCTTTAATTATTGTTCACATGCCAAAAATAATCTTATGATATTGTGTGCTATATAATTGACATTATACAGTACAATATGTGTATTAATGAGAATTTCCCTATCGATTAGGTTTATATATAAGTTCCTATTATTGGATCGTCAAAATGTGTTAATAATTACTATTTTTGTAGTGTGCCTATAATGCATGTATAAAGTAAGCTAATTTAAATGTATAGATTTTTAAAAAAATGAATACGTTTCATCTATCATTCTGCACTAGTTCAGAAACGATGCAAAGTATCTTTTATCTAGCTGTATATACCTAAAAATGACAGATGTCTAACTTTATTATGTCTTGCTATGATTAAAGAATGAAACACTGCCTGTGGAAGGAATACTTACATCAACCAACGTGGATGTGATATGAAATGCTAACGGCAGGACGAGAGATATTCCCATGATAGACATTTGAAGCTGTTTTTTTTTAATATGTAACAGATAGATATATAAGAATGATTGGAATAGGTTATGTGTAATCTGAAAAAAATATATATATCGTAATGAATAGGAATATTTAGAAAAAATGTTAGAAAGTGCAAAACTGAAGTCATTGTCAAAATTAAAATAATCTTTCGAAATTTCAAAATAAAACAACGTTCCATCATTATGCCTCATAATTCTAAATGTGGAACAAAAGGGGCGAAGACTTACTTCTAATTTGTATCCTCAAGGTTGATGTGAGGTGTTTTATTTTGCCATTCTGTGTTATATCCTCTATTCTTGAATTGCGTTTTTATTTTTTTAGTTGAGAGTATTTAATCATAATTAACATAAAGAGAAGTCACTTACCATTGCTCCAAAGACCTCTACAATGGTGATGAAATGCAATACAACCAGGCAACATATTACAATCAAGAATGGTAGCACTAGGAATCGTAATCGCTGCAATATGAAACAAGACATTATAATATATCTAAAATATTATTTTGTGTATCACGGGAGTTTTAACATTGAATTGCAGTGGCGGATCCAGTTTAGGGACGCATCCCTTATCATAAAAAAAAACACACTTATTCACTGTACATGTTAAAATCGGAAAAATTCGGCGGCATCCCCCCTTCCCATTTTCAAATCTTGGATCCGCCACTGGATTGTCACGTACATCAAGAGGCATTAACAATGATTCTAACATGGGTCGTAATAAGACGAGCCATGATTCTAACAAGGATCAATTATTATGTCTTAATTCAATACTGTATAATAACACCATTGCGATATGTTTTACACCATGACAATTAATCATTGAATGAGACAATTTTTTAACCATGCCCATTTCTAAAAGCCCATAGATTATGTCCTCCATCAAAGGTGTTGCCATGGGCATCATGTTTTCGGTTGACCGTCCGTCCATCCCATTTGCTCGTTATATCGCATTATCTCAAGAAATATAATTAAGACACAAATTTCCGACTTGAAGTATGTATCAACATAAGGAAGATGATTTTATTATGTTTTGGATTACGTAGGCCAAAAGTCAAGGGTAACAGAGGTCAACCATATGAAATTCAATGTGTCGAGCTTATTATCGCGATATCTCAAGAATCATTTAGTTAATGTACTTAAATTTAAGGATAGTGTGTATTATCATAGTCAGATAATCTCATCAGATGTTAGAGAATGTACATTGAAGGTTGAGGTCAACATAAATTATAGATTACAGGTTGTTAGAGCGGAGGCATACTGAGGCGCAGTCACATTTGTCTTGTTTGAATATTGATGTGTTGGAAGTTGTATAACATGTTTTTATTTTTCGCCTCATGATAATGATGTGGAGCTGTTATCACTTCTAGTAAAAGGAAACTTACCTTACATGATGCAAACACCAACAGTATGGAAACAATCAGGTATATCACGAAGAAAACTAGAGCAAATATTCTGCCATAAAATTCAGTCCGATCTTGGTCTTCGATTTGACTTATTATGTCACCTGTTTAGAAATAAAATAATAAATATTATATTCACAAATCCCATTCAAAATTCTCCAAAATGACATTCGAAATGAATAGTTTGTAAATGTGTATTGTTAAAAAAAAAAATCTAATGAAAAAAATAAAAATAAAACCCGGATATAGGCCTAAACACAGTCGATTGTGGTTTGAATAGTTATATAGGGGGACTGTATGTCAATAACACATGAACAGTGCGTCCCAGAAAAAGAAAATCAAATTTTTGGGTGCCTCATATATAAAATTGATAACTTAAAGTATGTGCAATACAGAAACAACTCATTCTGTCCAGTGATACCAAACTTATACATGTGCTCTCATGGATAATTTAGAAACCTTTGTCAAAATTACCTTGTACCAAATTTGGGGAGAAAAAACCCACGGCTTCCTGATCATCCATGAAGTGCATTATTTCTGCCAAAACCTGGTGCAAGGCGACTTTGACACAAGTTTTTTGTTGGTTATTTTTTAAGCACAACCACACAGTCACCCGTGACAACACATGTAAATAATTCAGCGTACCTTAAGTATACTCTTTTACTATAAGGCCTTCCTACGGTCACACTATTTATATATTTTTAATTAACGAGGCTCTCAAGGTTGGGTTTACTTTTTTATGCACTATGATGTCAGTGATTTCAATAAATTTCGTTATATAAAAATGTTACCTAATTTCAGGTAAACGTTTTAGAAACTGAATATGATTTTTTTTTTTTTTTTTTTTTTTAATGGACTCCTCCGGGCTGGAGTTTGTATGTTTAGAAAAATAAAGTAAAGTCTAAACAGCACAACACTGAAAATTTCATCAAAATCGGAAAAGAAATAGCAACGTTATGAATTTTATTATGTTTAGATTTTTTTAAAGGAAACAGTTCTTAGCATATTCAAATGAGCAAACTCATGATGTCACATATTGACCCCTATATGACCTTTGATCTCATCATCCTCATCAACACACATGTAGTATTATCCAAGAATCATTTGTACCAACTGTGAACACATTTGATGGAGAAATAAAGAAATGAGAGCAAGTTAAACAAAAACTTTTTCATTTTTTGTAACAGTGTAACAGATGGCCTCATATTTTGACCTTTTGACCCCTAGATGATTTTTGACCCCATCATCCTCATCAGCACATATTTGGTATTACCTAAGTCTCATTTGTACCAAGTGTAAACACAAATGTTGCAGAAATAAAGAAATAAGAGCAAATTAAACAAAAAAATAAAAACTTTAACATTTTCGTAACAGATGGCCTAATATCATTTTACCTTTTGACCACTGGATGAATTTTGACCCCATCATCCTTATCAACACATATTTGGTATTACCCAAGTATCATTTGCACCAAAGGCGAAGACTAATGATGCAGAAATAAAGAAATGAGAGCAAGTTTTAAAAAAAAAAAAAAAAAAAAAAAAAAAAAAAAAAACTAAAAACTTTAACATTTTCATAATAGACTAACGGACTAATAACAGACCAACAGGAATAGTGATTAGGTCTCTGCCGAACTTCGTTCGGGCGAGACAAAAATTCAATAACTAAAAAATGCATAACTTGGTTATTTTTCATTCAATTTTGATGAAATTTTCAGTGTTGTGCTTGTTAAATTTTACTTTACTTTACAAAGCATTTTAATTTAAACCTGGAGCCCTCCTTTAATAACTAATCAAAACAATATTCTCATGGATTTCATTTCTGTTTGTAATCTAACACATCTGTTTATATAAAATGATATAGGATGATCATTAATGTGATGTTTGTATTGGCATTTAGTTGTAAGATAACATGAAATGATTTAAAATAATTAAGATTATTCTGTAAGGAATGACATTGTTATTAAATTACTCTACAAAATTATGAGTAAAGTATAATCATTTTCTTATTACGTTGGAACATATGGGTTATATTTACTAGTGTTATGTTTGTCTTCACATTAAATTCTTTTGAGAGGTGTTATGTACGGCTACTTTGATTTTTGGTTCGTTAAGATATACAGTATATGTTGTCAAATAAAATGGTACAGTTGGAAAACATTTTTTAAAGTATGAAAATTAATCATATTCTAAAAGTGTTTGATATTTCCATAAAGTAGGAAAATCAGGCTTTCTTCTGCAAATTTTTTCATCCCATTTGGTGCTGTAGATCTTGAGATATGACCAGTTTTCTATAATCAAGAAAAAATGTAGGGGAGAGTGGGGTTAGTTGGAACACGGGGTTAGTTGAAACATTGGAATCTTCTTTAACGGCTATAAATATATTTATGCAAATCTACCCTCAGGTTGTTGCTATTAGCAACTGCCATCCACCACATTTTAGACAGCACACATGTTTCAAGCCTTGTGGTTCTAGAAAGCAATGTTTGTTTTTTCACCCTCCGAGTAAATTTTGTCACTTTTACAAATGTTTTATTGTCTCAGAGAAGATCATAAATTAAGTTGGCCAGTTTTGGGGTATAACAAACAGTTATACCAAGCTACAAAACAAGGTCTATGGCACGTTGTTGTCCCTCTTTTGTGCTGTAGGCTTACAAAATAATGTCAAATGGACCTCTGAGGTTAGTTGGAACATTTTGAACGGGGTTAGTTGGAACATGTACTAAGTAAATAGGTTTCAGCTGGATAAAAAAATGAAACTCATATAATTCAATGAAGTGTTCCAAAATATTCATACACATGTATATTCGTGCAGATTGGACAATTTTATTTTGGTTTAAGCAAACTATATTGCAGAAATGACTTCAGAATATCTGTATGTGAGTGTAATATCTGTATGAAGTGTAATAAAATATGAAGTAAAAACAAAATTTGAACACCAATCTGTAATATTTCAATTGGAATCAATAAAGCAAGTTAGCTGAAGCCATGCAATAATGTTGTAGGTGGTTTAAATATAATTCTAAAGATACCATGCACAATGTTTCAACTTACCCCATACCTTGTTCCAACTAACCCCATGTGTGGGGTTAGTTGGAACACTTGACATGGTCTTGTTGAAGATGGATTTTTTCCGGAACCATCACTAATTTTGAGAATTTTATTGGGTACATTTGTAGCATACAGATATACACTCCCGCTGATTGTTTATTGTTTCTTGAAATAAATCCGCTTTTGTTTTACGGCCATTTTTGTGAAAAATGTTCCATATAACCCCGCTCTCCCCTACTTTGCGCGTGCTTCTCTATGGGTTTCGCACATAATAGCCATGAATTCAGCGCACCGAGACAATAGATGTGTGTAATTTCTATTACTAGTAGCTCATCGCCTCACAAAATTTAGCAAAACTTTTGTTTTACATAAGCAAATTATACAAAACATAGTGCATCAGCGAGAAGAATCTTTTGGCTTTAAGTTGGTACTACAATCACACATCATTTGAGAAGATTTCGTATCTAATTTTTTTTTCCCGACTGTACCATTTTTTTTTTTTTGGACACAAACTGTACTTACCTATTTTATAAAACTGCTTGACGACAAAGTGTGGTTCAATTTTGCCTCTGAGATCTGTATGAGAGTAAATGGACTATTATTCAAAGAGTTTCAGGAGCCTATGTTAATTTTTGATAATATAATACAGTTTTATTTCATATTTTGCATCTTTGATTCAAAGTATTAGTAAGTACGACATTCATAAATACAAAATATCATCACGCACGTTTCGAATCTGAATCTAGTTCACAAACAAACAATAAAAACGTTATCAATGCCATTATTATGAAGAGAAAGTACAACAATTTTGATAATTATACCCATTCGTGATTCACAACAGGGCCCGCCTGATTCAAAGTATTATTTTTTTTTATTATTATTTTAATTTTTAATTATCACAGTCATTACTTATGGATATACAAACTTACCCCACACAGAATAGGCCTTGAAAAGCAGGGCGGTATGTGCTGTTGTGATTATGGCATAGAGCTGTAATAATGATACACGAAAATTATAATAAGACTAAATAAGTTCATTATTGCGGATTGAAATAATCGCTAGAGGGTATTCATTTGTCTCGCAATCTACTATGGTCAACAAGGAAATTCGTGATCACTCTCGCAAAAAGTGATCACTAGCTTACAAGTTCACGAGCTTTCGAGTGCAGCTGCAACACTTTATCAAGTGACGAAAATTAACTGAAAACGTAGTCTATTTATACGATCCGCGGTTAAGTGCTAATATCTAACCATTTTCTGGTTTTAATGTTGACATTCTCGTGCATAGCACTTCACGTATTCGGTGACACAAATTCATGGATAATTTGATGATTATTACAAAGCTTTTAAATGTTCTTATTGTTTTATCAAAGTGCATGCAACAGTGAAATTCCTTGGGAAATATTAGGAACAGAAAACGCATTATTTTGTGCCATCATGGTTATTAGAATATGGGAAAATGCGCCTTGTTATTACCAAATGCATTTTATAGATGTTTTCATTTCCTTTTGAAGGAAAGTCCCAGTATATACTTTAAAGGATACTATTACCAGTATTATGAAAGTAATCACCAACAGACCCTTTACCAAGGAACGAACTAAATATAGGTATACTGGCCGTAGGGTGGATATCGGGCATACTGGTATACATGTATATTGATTATCCTAAAAGCAATGAAAGCATGTAGGACTGTATAATTGTCAGTTGTATTGTTAATACATCTTCTTATTTTTTTTTATATCTCATGATAGGCATTATTTTAATAATATGTTCTCTTAAATCAAGATGTATTTAAATGATCGTGCTTGATCATGTTGCGGCGAGGAGAAGTTAGAATCCATTGGCGTTTCAACAAGTAGACAACATGTTTACCAGGCCTTAAATGTGCATCTGATCAATATTTCTTGTATTACTTTTACAATTATTGTAGGAAGCTAGGCTTCGTGTTGCCCTAACACTTTTGCATTTCGTGCATAGTAAAACAAAGGTATACACGTATCCTAAACCCTTTAAATAACAAACATCTGTAAAACATCGGATGATGCTGGTAATCATCTCACTTGTCATCGCTTGCGGCGTAGTGACAGGATGGCAAGATGAGATTTGGTAAAACTATCAGCTGGTTAAAAACTAAATGCCAATGTATAATACACACTTTGTTTTGAATAGTCAGATCACGAGAGGACTGTTACCTATCATGCATGGTCAGATATAATAATAGCTACAGAAAAGTCTGCTAACAATAAAGTTTAAGAAAAAGAAACCCATGATGTCAACGATGAAAATAAATGCAGATGAAATAAACTCACTAAGAATATAATTACTTCACAATAATAGAAGAGCTGACGCATGGAAAGTTGCTTGAATATTCTATTGTTTACTCCTCAGTGATATATCCTAAGAGGCCGAGGATAAATACATAGAGCCATGGGGGGGGGGCAGGTATGTATTGTATGCTAATAATTGTTACAAACAAAATCAAGTCATGTGATATTAAACACTTTTTAATATCGCAATTGAAAACATTATTTAAAAAAATCTTTCTGCAGCGATGCAGCAGCATGTAGAATAATAATAAAAGGTTGGAATTAAGTCATTCTGGGAACATTGCCCATGTACTCATGGTTGTGGATTAAAAATTGATGCGAGCTACATGTATATGGGCTATATAGGCGATTAGATGACTTGTGTGCTCTGGGAATTAGGTCTATATTATATCAACAAGCCCGAGAGACAAAATTTGATGTCAGAATGTAGTCTCATGTAGATATGAACTCAGTCTCTTGGATAGAACGTTAAATTGGGGTTCCGTGTATAGTCCTCACCAATACTCTAATATAGGATTTCCCGGTCCATTTCATTGTTTTGTCAGTCAATTTCATGTTAGAGACATTCATTTTCGTAAAAATACGCTGATGCATCGAAATATTTTCATTCAAAATCGTATTCAGTCATCCAAATTAACGATTATGGTGATCGATTTCGTATTTGTGCATTCTAGTACACATAATGAGCATATATTTTCGTCAATGTTTATTCAAATTCGTTTTTATCCTGTCGCCCTCTCATTCCGTATATTCAAATTCGTTTATAGACAAACAAGTTCATGATAGAAGCATTCAAATTAAACATGTAAAGTACCAATTGAAATTTACATTGCTCATGCAGTATTTTTAATTGAATGTCAAAACATATCATTAATTAAGAAAAGTTTATAATAATCATGCCTTGTTGTGAACAAAGATGTAAAATGAAGCCCATTTAAAAAACAAAAACATTGCGATTATAACGATGAAAATAAAGATTGGCAATGAAGCCGAGACACATAAACATAAGAATCATGATAATGGAAATTGATGTACACAAAATGCAATACACTATTAATGGCGATGATTTATTTTTGAGGATCAAATGACTTTGGAGTAAGATAGAGGTGTTGAAATTAAAAACGAAGACGCTAATCACAATAATGATAAAATCACATTCATTGATAAAATGGTCAAGATTACCTACTCCTTGTCATAACTATGTGTACATGTATAACGGATTTGGATGCTGAATCATGGAACTCGAACGCTTGAAAACGAAATTGAAAGTGTTTTTAAAGAGCTTAATAAGCTTAATAATGAAATTGAATGATTATATCCGAATTTGAACTTGAAATCATTCATTTGTGTGCCTAAAAATGAGTTTGAGAGCATAAACACGAAATTGTTTGACTTACTGTCAGTCTGCCGCATCAAACACACGAATTCGAATACACATGATACGAAAACATATGGTAAATGTATGAAATTGGCCGGGAAAACCTATATTCGTATCAACCCATATAGGGTACATGCAGGTAATATGGGCCCCCTAAGCTCATTTGCCTAATTTGCATAAAATTACAAAATGACACACAGTCTAATCTTTGTTTATATGAATCAATAACTACTGCTCTCATTTTTATTGTGAAGAAAAACAATTATCACCAACCCCCCTGTCTGCAATATTCAAATGTTGACGTCATTACCAAAGTGCCCATATTACCTGCATGTGCAGGTAATATGGGCACATGTATTTAATGTATGTTTTAAAAACTACAATGACTCTACCATGTCTGAAATTTGCTTAAAATGTTGAAAATCATTAACTTTGAGATATCATATGAAATAATAAGACCCTTCAGTAAATACTTTGACTATATATTTCATTGTTTTGTATTTTGTATATTATTTCTTTTTTAATATTATTTAAATATTATTTTCATTATACAAGTCAATACAGGCCTACAATAAGTTATTTATATTAATTATATACTGTGAATATACCCAACAAAATCGTAGCAAAGAGATTGATGCCTCATCCCAATACTAAGTACCAGAATCATTTCCGCCATTTTGGATGGCCCATATTACCTGCACTAATGTTGCTGTGTCAGGCAAGCATTCAATGCCACATTGCACCCCTTCACTACAACAAATTGACCTGTACATGCTAGTATGATCAAAATGAAACTATAAGCTTACTAAATATACAAAACAATTGAGGTTACCCCCTCAAACACTCTTTCACCATCACATTCTGTGAAATATCAAATTTTACATCAGGGTAAAAAAATGCCGTAAGTTTTACCTACCTTGTTGGTTTTTAGCAATTTTCTCAGAGAAATTTCGGCATCAGATGCTCTCACGACGATATATTTTCGTATACAGTTCATATGAACAACATTATGATGATCACACCGGTTGACGGTCACGACATGATTTGCTTCAGGTGGCCCATATTACCTGCTGGCCCATATTACCTGCATGTACCCTAGCTGCAGCATGTTTTGTGCAACATTTAGCCCTTAGCTAACTTTACTCTTCAAACTATAACCCTATATAACTCACCAATGAAATTAGTCAAATCAACAAATATCTCAACCATTTTCATTTGTCAATTACATTATTCTTCCAATGAAAATACATATCGGTCAAATGAAATAGGGATGCACTCAAATTCGCAAATTAAAAAATCTAAATTTAAATTTAAATTAAAAAAAAAAATAAATAAAAAAAATTGGGAATCAGATAACAATGCATTTATAACCATAATGAGAGTCATTTTGTCCGCAATCTTTTCTATGTTATGTAGTAATATGGTGAAGGAACTTTACTCGTCATGATCTCTTACAAGTAAAAAAATTGTAAAATCATGTTTATGATCAATAACAACAGCTAAATATAGCGAGACAAAATAATAAAACAAAACAAAAATAATCCTAGACGTTCCTTATGTACACTGTAAAAAAATAATACAGCAAAGTGATGTCAGCAGAGTCGCCATACAAAAATGTAATTTAAAATAACAGTTTTGCTGTAAATTTCTCCTCTAATAATTAATGAAAGAGAAGAAAAAAATGATTAGAGTTTTATAGCTTATACAGTTGGTTAAAACGGAACAAATGTGTTACTTCTGATGTATATTTTATATTTCTCATGTAATTATTTGCAGGAGAAATTTACAACAAAACTGTTTTTTTATAATCCGTTTTTTATGGCGACTCTGCTGACAGCAGATTTGCTGTAAAAATACAAATATTTTTCACAGTGTAGGCCCTATTATGTTTAAATATTTGGTTGTCATTATAATATTCATAATGACAAGTCAACAAAGGGGCAATGAGAGTCTTGTCTCTTCGGCATTCCGATTATAAAAACCACCCAAAATTATATAAGAAATAAATTCAGATATCGTTCTCAAAGTTCCTAAATTCGTTCTTGTTTTTTTTATTTTTTTATTTGGATAATTTCAGCCAGGCATTCTTGTTTCATATTTTGGAAAAATGAAGAGGACTATTTAAAATCAAATCTTATCCTGGGACTGCGATTTCAATACTTTTAAGTGGCCTTATCAATTGTATTTAAGATGAAGAGCACAATCTTATATCAAAACAAGCAAAAACTGCCTTGTGATCTGAGAATCAGTGACATGAAATTCATAAGAATCTCAGCAGCCCCTCAACAGCCCCCCCAAAAAAAATAATAATAATAATAAATAAATAAATAAATAAATAAATAAATAAATATTAAAAAAAAAAAATACAACAACAAATTATAAGAAAAAGAAGTTTGCGGAAACAAGAATGAGGAAAAAGAATTTCACAATGGACATGATGGACGGACAATTTCAAGAAGTGCAGTGACAAAATTAATGAGATCTAGGATATCGAGTAACATATATAGGCCTACTACCTGATTAATAATAAGAATAGAGATATAAGAGAGTAATGCTTTGAAATAATAATTATGATTATTATGTCAAATTATATATCAGGAAAGAGGGAGGGAGAGTGACTGAGAGAGACAGAGAGAGAGAGAGAGAGAGGGGGGGGGTTGAGAAAGATCAGAGAGAGAGAGAGAGAGAGAGAGAGATCAGAGAGAGATCTGGGAGAGAAAGATCAGAGAGAGAAAGAGAGGGAGAGAGAGAGATAAATAGAGAGAGAGAGAGAGAGAGAGAGAATGGAGATATAGATAGGAAGAGAATAAAAATTAAAGATTATACTCACGATTCCGTAGATACCAGTAATTATCGATCCTCTTCTAACGCTACAACAGCAACATTGTTTAATGATTGCCATGGTAATTACTTGATGCTTCCTCTCTCTCTCTCTTTCAAATCAAATATAGGATGGTTTGAAAGCACCGGCTCATCAGTGGTCCGAAAACGGAACTTTTAAAGTAGAAGGATCTGACAAAGTAATATATCCGCATGTGTAATTAACCACTGTACAATAATGATCAGTAATGATGAAACACAAACCATTTACTTTTCTAACTAGTTTGTTGTTTAACTTGTTGCAATACACAATGTACTATAATCACTCCTTCTCTAGTTTTGCAAATGATTGTGCGTTGTGAAAACTTTTAACTGTCGCCTAACTTGATTATATACACGTCTCCCAACACTTCATAAAGTAAATCTGGAATGTTTGTAATGAGTTTGACAAGAGAGATAAACCAGGTAGCATTTGAAATAGATTGATGCAGGCACGTGGATAATTAGTGTTGCATTTAGCCATTGATTTTCGATCATTGCAAGTATACCACACACATGACAAAATGGATTACGGGAATAATGCGATGAAGAGTCCAGCTCATAGGCCTATATCGTTTTACAAGAACATTGTTTAAAGCCAAGAAGAAACAGCAGTCTTATATAGCACCACCAACAACCCCGACTACTCAAATCTGGCCCTGTTCCGGCAACATTCTGAGAAGTGTGGTCTTATCGCATTTGAATGATAACGCACATACATGCATACCGCAATAATCATGTTAATTACCTCTCTCAAAGCATTTTAGTTTCCCTATTATAACTAAAACTATATAAACCCCTCAAAATAAGTTCTGCAACTCGACTTTGGGCCATGATAACTTTTGGGGGTACGTTTGAGTTATTCCTGATGTTTTTACCATTAAAAAGCATATCTATTCCCATTTTTATTGATATTCTTTTCGTTATAATCGTGTCATACTTCAATGCACAGGATAACTGAATATGGAAAAAAGTCAAAAGTCGAAAGTCGCAAAATGCATTTTTAAAAAAAATCACATGGAAGGTCCACAGCACAACGTTGCACCCATGATAACTTTTAGGGTGCATTTAAATTATTGTTACTAGTTTCATACCATATTTTATTCCTCAGTTTTTTTTTATTTTTGTTTTTTTTTAATTATTATTGATACCCTATATTTGTCATGGTGATGTCATGCCTAAATGCACATAACCCCTGAATACACGTCAAAGCGAAAAATATTGTTCAGGTTAAAGTTCTACATCACCAGTTTAAACCTTGATAAATTTTAGTGTTTGGATGTATCAGGACAACTATACCTCCTGGACAATCACCCCCCCCGGACAACTACCCCTAGACAACTACCCCCGGACAATTACCCCTGAGGACAATAACCCCCCAGGACAATTACCCCCGGACAATTACCCCCCTCCGGACAATAACCCCCGACAATTACCCCGACAATAACCCTCAGAAAATAACCCCGGACAATAACCCCCGGACAATAACTACCAGACAATAACCCCCCGGACAATTACCCCCGAGGACAACTAACCCCGGACATTTACCCCGAACATTACCCCCGACAATTACCCCCCCCTCCAACCGGCAATAGATGTTGGAATCTCGCCTGGTGTCGCAAGTTTTCGACTTATTTTAATAATAATAATAATAATGGTGGCTTCTATATAGCGCTCAGGTCCGTCATGCATGACGCTCATGGCGCTTTACAAAGATTTTTTTTTTTTTTTTTTTTTACATTATCACCCCGGTCGTAGCTGAGCAGGCCAAGAATGTAGCGCTCAAGCATATCGGGTACCCAATTTGCACCTGGGTGGGGAGGAGCATTGTAGACAAAACGCCCATTCCCTAGAACGTAAGTGTCATTTTCTACTTGATCTTATCTTAATGGCTTTCTCTTTATCTTTCCCTTTCTCTTTTATATTTATTTCTCCCTTTCTCTCTCTCTCTCTCTCTCTCTCTCTCTCTCTCTTTCACTTTCTTATTTTTTTTTCTTTTTTCCCCCTTTCCTTTGATAATAATAATAATAAGCATTTATAATGCGCCGACTAGTAAATTATTCAGTGACGCAGCTAATACTATTAGCCGGCTATATCGCCATAGCTGCCCTAATAAAGGGCGCTTTAGGCATTCAAGGAATTTCTTCCTACCGGTACCCATTTACCTTACTTGGGTCAAGTCTGGCTAAAGGACATTAGTGGAATGGACAGGATTCGAACCGCGTACCTTTTGATCATCAGTCCGCCGACTTATCCATTCGACCACACCATCTTATTTAAGTTATTATAGAATTATTGTTAAGTTTATTTCATGGATATATTCCAACAATAATTCATTATATGTGTTGACTTATATTTTATTATTTTGCTCCGTTGAAATTAATCTTTGTAAATATGTATATAACAATTTTTTGGTATCACAAATGCTTATTCTCTCACAGGCCAAATAGTGTTTATAATCTTCCAAAACATATAGGCCAATTTTTCGCGAATTTTTATATTATTCATGATCTGAATTTTTTTTTTTTAATTTAAATGCGAATCAATTTCCATGAAATCGATGATGTTATTTATAAGGATGCCAATGAATTTGTATAAAATGCATGTGTATTCATTATGTGTTGACTTATCTTATATTATTTTGCTCCGTTGAATTTATACTCTTTGTAAATATGTATATGATAATTTTTTGGTATCACAAATGTTTATTCCTTCATAAGCCAATTAGTATTTATAATCTTCCAAAACATATAGGCCAACTTCTCGCGACATTTTGAATTATTCATGACCTGATTTTTTTCAAATTTAAATGCGAATTAATTTCCATGAAATGGATGACGTTATTCTTATGGATACCAATGAATTTGTATATGCATATATTGTTTATTTTGTATTATTGATTTTCTATGTTTTCTGTGTTATTGCAACAGGGTCTCAAGGAAGACCACCTATATTGGTGATAATGTGCCACCCTGTATAAAGATCAGAAATAAATAAATGCATAAATAAATCTCTACCCCCCCCCCCTCCTCCCCCCTTTTTTTATTTTTTATTTTTTATTTATTTATTTTTATATTCTCACTTTACTTGTTAATTTATGGAGTTATTAACTATGGCCTTTAGGGTCGCCCTTAGAAACCATGGGTTAAGACCACGGTTTTATCTATTTTGCCTGATTTTTCGTGAAATTAAGCAAAATATAAATAAAAATCAGATTAGTTGGAATAAGTGATGAATCAGAGATATTCGACATTTTAGATTATTATGTGTAATCGTGTCCTTTCATGAATGTTCAATTTATTATGAAAATAAAAGGTAATATGAGGGCAAGTTTACATATTTTCTGATGCATATAATTTATGCGTATCCAAACGGTGGGCCTGGGGCGCAAGCCCCCCCCCCCCATTGTTTCATGGCGCGGAAGGCGTAAAGGGGGGAAAAGAGGAAAAGGCAAGGAAAAAAGAAGAAAGTGAGAGAGAGAAGGAGAAAAGGAGAAAGAGAAATATAAAAGAGAAAGAGAAAAAATAAAAGGACCATTCTTGGTCACGTGTGCGACCGAAATTATGCAAAATCTGGACTTTAATTGCTATAACTCTAACAATTTTAAAGATATACTGATTTAATGTTTATATTATGCTAACCTATTTTGTTGGCTATCATTTGGAAATATTTTTTTAATATTTACAATGTACATGTTCAAGTTCAGAGGGCAAAAGAAGTGGGTCACGTGTGTGACTTCACAGAACGGCATGATTTTGAAAGTTCAATTTCATTTTGAAATTTCTGTGAGTTTTGAAAGGATGAAATGTTCTTATTGCTGTGAGATATGCATTATGAATTGAATTGAATTGAATTGAAGACTTTATTCCAGACACAGCTGCAGATGCAGAGGTCCATATCAACATACAACATAAAATAGTATAGGTTATGAATACAATGATAATACTGAAATACATAGTTAACAAAGAAAAGTAAAAGATCTACAATGAGAAGAGCATCTGAGATATACAGTGCAAAGATTAAAACAAAAATAAGAAAAGAAAGAAGGGGGAAAATAAAAAGGACTAAGGCCTAACAATATACACAATATCTGAAACCCTACCTTTGGCAAGAACAAAAACTTAAATAAATTCAACGAATGAGATATCTATTACTTAAACAAACAAACAAACCAGAAATAACACTAAATCCTTATGACTCTGCCAACAGGTTTTTGTACCAAAGCTTCCACAATTCTGAGAAGTACCTTGAGCTGCTCTGTAGAGGGTTAACCAATATATTTACAATTGTATTATTCGAGTTGTCAATTCTGAGAATAAACTTGAAAGTTAGATTTCTAACCACAGCTTGACACGAAGGTACATGAGCGTCTGCAAACATTCTACTAGCACTAGAGTGCCTTGGTACCCTAAGAAGCATCCTCATAGCATCATTATAGGCTACTGTAAGTTTCTTCAAACTGCTCTTTTTAAATCTGCACCACAGGTGTGCAGTGTATAGAGGGGTACAATATGCTCTAAATAATTCAACTTTAACAGCTAGAGAACACATATGGAACTTTCTGCAGAGTGTGTTCCCCTGTGCGTATAGTCTACGACACTGTCTATAAATATCTTTATCATCACACAGATCCTCTGTAAAAAAAAAAAATGACCGAGGTACTTAGACTCTTTACGAACGTCAAGTTTTGTGCCACATTATAGATAAAAATCTGGAAACACTAACTTACTATGGACCTGCTAACCATAAAATACCACTGGATAGGAGTCATCTCTGAAATTTCTTTTTTTTTAATCTATTATTTTATATCGTGATGTCAGGTCACGTGTGTGACATTTTAGTGGGTCACGTGTGTGACCTATAGCAAACTGTACAGAAAAATGAATATATTTCATATTATATAAATGTACATTTTGAGCAATTATATCCGCTATGGTAAAACTTTTATGAACTCAACCCTAATCACTCACTGGGGTGTTTTGGTAGCTGTCAAGACTGGGGGAGGGGCGGGGAGGGAGGGGTCTCAAGATGCCCCCTATGAAGTTCTCGGTTGTTAATAGCGCGAGCACACCGAAAATTGGCACGATGGTAGTGTGTGATGTAAACTACAAGAAAGCACTGTTAATTTTCCCAAAATAATAATTATTTATTTTATATGAATTAATTATGCTATTTTATGCATTGCATGAAGTCATAATTTTTGTTCTATTTGACAAACTAAAGCTTATGGAATGCTAATTTTGTTTTTGCATAATCTTTATAGCATTCCTAACAATTTTACATGGAAAAAAATTTGGTATCTAAAAAAATTCCTTATGTATTTCATTGTTTTATGAATTTCTTATGTATTACCTTGTTTTTTTTTTCGATCTTTTGTTTTTCTTTGTTTTTTCGTAAAAATTATTGGAGAACCATTTTGGAGCATGATAATGCTAAAACATTCAGACCTTTATGACCGCCCCCACCCAGTGGGTCACGTGTGTGACCAATTTGTTTGCTAATTAATAATCAAATTAAAACTTGTCATGGATTCATATTTGGTGAGATTCAAGGTACATTAAATCTAGCTTTGGAGAAAAAAATATTAATAATACCAGGGCCACGGTTAAGGCGGGGCATAAAATTTTTGTGTTTTCTGGTCACGTGTGTGACATTTGAGGGCAATTAATTTTTTTCAGGGTTGATTATCTTAATATAATCAATTAAACAACATTATTTTGGGGATTAGATTAAAAGGAATAGAGGTAAATAATTTAATGACAGTAATCCAAATAAGGAAGTCAGCATATCCATTCTAGCCAGGGTTAAAAAAATGATATTTTATGTACCGTTTTTCCATCTAATTATCATTTGTTTTTATAATTTATGCAAATGAGCATGAACAATTGCAAAAATCGCCGTGACGGAAAAGACATTAGTTCATGAAACTTGAGACATTGCTCTATTTGAATACGCAGCTTAAAATCAAAAAGCAAAAACTTTATTTTGTCCCAAAGAGGTTCACTTTTCAAAGAATGGCCGAAAAGATCAAGTAGAAAATAATTCGAAAACCTGTGACACCGGGGGCGAGACTCATAATGGGCGCCGCTTGATTCCAACATCAATGCCTGTGAGGGGGTAATTGTCCTCTGGGGTAGTATACACCGGGTGTAACTGTCAGGGGGTAATTGTCCTCGGGGGTAGTTGTCCTCGGGGATATTGTCCGGGTTAATTGTCAGGGCGTAATTGTCCAGGGGGTAACTGTTGGGGGTAATTGTAAAAGATGGGAGGTAAGTCAGAATTTGACCTCCGATGACCTCTAGAGGTCATTGAACTCAAAATATCAGAATAATGATGTTTTTAATCAATTTGCGTAATGAATGACATGGTAATAAAGTACGAAACATGCATTTCTATCTTACAATTAGATATTGGTAACGTCACCAGGGTTTTAAATTTGAACTCTGACGACAGTGAAAGGTCAATAACCTCGAAAAATTCAGAGTATTGACATTTGGGGTCATGATTAACAAAGAACATGGTTATGGTGTGTAATATTTATGTATTTATGCTATACTGGGGTTCGCCTTATATTAGAACAGAGCATTTAGAACCAATTAAAAAGTTCTTACCTTTGACCTCGTAGTGCTGAAAAAGGTCAGTGCACTCAAAATTATCAGATTTTTTTATTTTGTCATCATTGGTTAACATGGTTATGATGTATTAAAAATGAATTTCAACAGTTGTCTTGAAGTTCATATTTCATGGGTGTCGACCTTTGAATCTAACTTGAACTTTGAGGACAGTGACAGGTCAATGACCTCCAAAAATCAGAATATTGACATTTACGGTCATGTTAACGTAGAAACATGCTTATTGTATATATTTATGCATTTGTGCTATGCCTGTAAATTTTCCTAAATTAGACAGAGCATTTGGAAATAATTAACAAGTTCTTACCTTTGACCTCTGAGGACTGAAAAGGTCAATGACCTCAAAATTATCAGATTATTGTTCTTTGGTTGTTTTTTTTTTTGTTAACTAAAATGTGGTTATATGATGTGAAACTGCTTTCATATTTTACATAGCTGAGCATCGTAGTTATCAACAAGAGTTTCTGCCTTTGACTTCTGATGTCAAATCATTTATGTACAGTGTCATTGTCTACTGCAAATACAACTACAGTCACAGGTCTACTTTCTTATTCCTATAGACCAAACATGCCAATGTGTCACTTTTTCTGAAGTGGGTTCATTCGGGTCCTCTGTTCTTTGCCTATGTTCACATATAGAAGCTGGAGGCCGACGAACTGCATGCTTCAACTTGCATATACTGTACAGTGGGGAGCAAAACGGTACATCACTGTGGATGCTGATGTTGTGGTAGCCTACTGGCTCATGCTGTAGCGTCTTTCAGCAACATTAATCATGGCGAGCTTTGGAATTGGATAGATATTCGTGTCGGATCCAGCTTTCCGGTACATACAATGTACATATACATCACATGTACCTGTTTGCTCACTGAACTGGTTGCTGCCAAAATCGAAGACATATATGCTTCTCTCCCACCTGGAATGCCCTAAAAATGTGACACTGTATGCTTCTGTTGGTAGAAGAGGAAAGAAGATCGTGAGGACCATAATGTCAGAGTTGTCAATAAAGACTCCATAACATGGTCATACTGAGTCTAGCCTCTCAATGATGTGGTATATCTGGCTGGGAAGGGATAATACTTCTTTTGGATAATTTGAATCAAATTCCATGAACTGACCACTGCAAGTGAAAGAGGGGATACTATTGCCGCAAGTGCACCAAGACGCACTCAAGTGCATGTTTTCTTAATTACTTAAACTTAAGTTCCTCCTCCATTGGGTAGTGCAAGTGGGGAGCAAGCATTGTCCATCTAGTTCGGTCTCTGGTAGTTCTCTTCCTACTCCGAAGGGGTCAGGTCTAAGTAAGGAACGGACACCTAGCACCTAGTAAATGTTTTGACGACCTCTCTTCCTTTTCCCATTTGGGTGCCAGGTTATTGCAAATTAGGGACTGATGTTGATGACATTCTTCGGACATGTCCTGCAAATATCA
>CALNVZ010002100.1:8042157-8081554 GCA_940671915.1 Paracentrotus lividus
AAAATAAAAGTTATGGTATATGCTATTACTGGTAGAAATTTCATGCTTTAGTCATAATTTGCACAATTTTTTTGTGTAGCCGCTCTACTATTGGGAGAAGCTGTGTGTACACGAGTGAATATAGTTCTCAACTTCAGACCCTACATGTAGTAAGCGAACAACATGGGTTTGTGCCTGCAAACTCATTATTATAGTCATTGAATCGTGTGTTTTTAGTAAAAATTTGTGAAAATGTATTTTGACTATTATGTATTTGAAAAAGCGGTAGATTCTATTGAAAGGAGAGTAAAAAACTGGTATAGGTGGTCAAAATGCTTGAAAAGCTACCGCCAAAAGCGGAGTGCATATGCAAGCATGACATAATCTCTAGGCCTACGAATCAGGGTATCATTGATCGCCCCCCACCCCCTCCCTCGATTTTTAAAGCTTAATTGGATAGATTATGTATTTGACTAGAGGGTCTTGACCTCCTTTTATATTCTCCGCCGCGTTTATATTATGCTGGCGTTAGCGGTGACAACAACGGCTGGACGGACCGACCGGACCGTACCGGACTGAATTTGCTGTTACACATATACCGGTACACACAATTGACTTTTGGGGGTGTTAATGATGTGACTAATTGATGAACATCATCATGTCTGCAGGTAAATTGTCTATTTTCTTGAATGTTTTTTAATCGTATATAGTATAGCACAATATTTTAGCCGTATTTGTTACTAAGATTTTCTTTAAAAGGCTCAATTTATGTTTGTTTTCGACACAAGAGAAGTGTGCCACAGCCAAATGGAAATGGCATTGACTGTGTGTGTAAAATGCAATGCAATGACATGTCCAATGAAATTTTGTTGGCTCTGGCCTCTGTGCACACATCTGACATGGACAGGACATGTTAAAGCCATTGCCATGGGAATATTCAATATTAGACATTGTTGGAAGACTTTCAGAGAGTAAACTTGATATTTCATTATTAAAGGGAATCTAATATAACTTGGGAAGGTGGGGGAAAGATGAAGAAAATAATTGTGAGCTTTCTTCTTATTTTCATGTTATTTGGGATTATAAAATGGCTCTGTGATTTTACGCGTCGTGGTTGGTCAAAACGCGTCTCGTGTGATGCTGTATTTTCGATGCAAAGCACCACATCACACCACACTCCATCCGGGTCTTTTCCGTGTCTTGTTTAGATCTACTTTCTTGGATGACGATCATGATGTAAGTTAGATCTTGAGCTACTTACCAAAAATTCCAAGGGGCAAGGGATAATCCCTTGGAATTTTTTTGGTAAGTAACTCAAGATCTACTAGATCTAGCAAAATGTCGCAATTTTATAAAAGCGTTAACACACTTCCCTGTATTGTGCGATTAAACGTAAATGCAGTGATCGCTCGATGCTTCGGGAGCTATCTCGCGGTGCACTGCATTCACCGCTAATGCACGCTCGGGCGTGTGTTAATGCTACATGTAGGATGGGGGGCCCGTTGTCCGGACACTTAAGCAGATAAAAACATCATCTTTTGCTCTCGATTTTGTCAAAATTTGTGCAGTAAATAGCAAAAATATTTGTGAACATTTGTGCTTTGTTATATTGTCTGATATTATTTTCAATCAATTAATGAAATACTGATCACAAACTCCTAGAATTGCTGTCTTTGTCCGGACAAACAACCCGTCCGGACATACAACAACTGGGTATATAACGTATGGGACATGTGTACACAATGTCAATGGGCAAGTTTGTCTACAAGGTAAATGTATGGCAGTGTATTGTATTATCGGACGCCTTTATTTTACTGCTTTAAAAAGGACAGTTTGAGGAAATTAAATTAAGAAAAATTCGCACTAGTTATTCCAAATATTGTCAAATTTATGAAAATGTTAAAATTCTTTGATATTTACCAACCGTTTTCTTTGTATCGTGCTTGCCACATACCCCTCTACGAAAAACAATTATTTTTGCGCCTGACAAATTGCATTATGATTCCGGACGCATATAGAATAATTTTTTTAAGAGTGCTCCAAAAAGTGATTTATTCACATTTTCTGGAGTTTATAAAGTTTACTTTGTCATGATAATTGGTCCATGAAAAGAATTAAAGCTCAAAAGTTGGTAATAATAGAGAAATAGCCCAAAAAAAATAAAATAAAAACAAAAAAATACATAAGAAATTCACAAAAGAATGAAAAACATAAGAATGAAAAGTGGGAATTGTAAATTTCTTGAAAAACCTACTGAATATGTTGCAATACAGACATGCCAAGTTCAAAAAAAAAAATTTGCGTGAGGTCATTCACATTGTGTTTGAAACACAGAAATTCTCTATTTCTGTGGTTTGAAAGCGGTGCGCCCGTGGCACGCGTTACCACATGTGCGCGCGCAGTAGTAATTTGTACACAAAAGAGGCGGGAGCGCACGCTACACACTTTCACGTAGTAAGCTATCTTGCATATAACGACCGCCTGCGCTGCTTGAAAACATCGCACTTGCAATTGATGCGCAACAAAACTACCGATATTTAGGGTTTTGAGACTCCAAAATGGTAAAAAAAAAAATTATAATTATGCTCCTTTTCTCATTTTGCTTGAGAAATGGGGTGTTCTGCGTGAGATCGTGAGACGGACCCGAAATGCATGATTCTCACGCAAGATGCGTGAGACTTGGCATGTATGTCAATACAACATTTTAAATGAAAGAAAATCTTTCGCTATTTCCATATTTGAAAAAGAAATTATTTTTTTTAAATTATAGATCAAATTGTGTGCATTCTCTATAGGGACAAATTGTCCCATGTACGTAACTGTCCCATTCGTAACACGTCCTCTCTGACTTTAACAAAGGCTATCAAATACATGTAAAGTGACAATCTTTATGACACTAAACTTTACAGAAGTAACCTAGAGTGTTGGACCATTCATCATACCAAACTTCAATACAGCAGTGGAAATACTTTCAGAGAGTTTTAGAGTTGAAATTTTTCTTTAAAAATTTGAATTCTTCCGGTCCCATACGTAACACCCTACATTTCATGCTACATGTATTACATCAAAGGTCAAAGGTCATATGCAGTCATCTCCCACCAGTGTATTACCCTCTTGGATAGGGTGCTATCTCACCTCACGGAGACGTCTCCGCGACAGAATTGAAATTTCATCTCCGCGACGGATAAATAGTATTTGAGACGTCTCCCAGACGTCTTTGTAGAAGTCTCCGAGACGTCTTGGTAGAAGTCTCCGAGACGTCTTGGTAGAAGTCTCCTGAACTTCAGAGACAGATTTTTTTCATAAATTGTCGTGGAGACGTCTCCGAGACGTCTCTAATACTATTTATCCGTTGCGGAGACAAAACTTCTATTCTGTCGCGGAGACGTCTCCGCGAAGTGAGATAGCACCCTTACCTATCATGAGGACAAAGATTTTATAGAGGGTAAAAGGCTCTGAATTGTCCCATACGTAACATGCGCGTTATCTTGGACTTGCCCTATTATAAAAAAAACCATGCAAATCCACCCCACCCTCAAAAAGAAAGAAATAAAAACACTTGGGCTTACAAGGTCAATACTAAAGTATTGACATCATGCTATGAGTGGCTGTTCTCAGCATGCAGCATAGTGGGTATAAACATGGAGGTACTAACTTTGTACCTCCATGGTATAAAGCTGTAGGTCCCTAATAATTTACATTGTACATGTAGGTTGGCATGTTAGCTATATTTTTCACACATTATGAATAGCCTAATTCTCTGAAGCCTTATTCCAATGACTGCGTTCCTATGATCACTTGTCTTTGTTGTTGTGAATTGATGTCCCAGCCATTGGCTAGGTACCCGGGGATGTCCAGGACTTTTTATACCCTTAGCTGGAATTTGTATTATGCCTGGATAGACCAGTTTGTACTGGGATTTGTATAGCCTTCTTTGTCTGTTGTGATGTTTATATCAGACGCCTACCGACTGAAAAAAGGCTACATAATCGCGAAAGGCGGGATGAATGCGAGGATTGCCAGCTCAGCCACATAGCCTTTAGTAACCTGAGTTGGATTGTGCTACCTCAGAGGTAGCGGCCAATCAGCGAGCGTATGCTCGCATGACGTCAGCTATCCCATTGTGTAATGACTATCTTCGCACCCAGGCCACTGTCACCGGTACCACCACAGACCTCCACACCTCCCACCCTGTCTGCTGTTCTGATTGGTTGATTAAATGCTCATGAATAATTCATTGAATCCAGGCTCCAAAAGGCCTCGCAACTCGCCAGCTCTCTTCTTCGACCGCTAGTCTCGTCTCAGACACTACTTGACGTGGAATATGGCCAAGTCACAAGGCCTTGTCAAAAGGCTAGGAATTGTAGGATGATTGTTTGCATGTTAAAAAAAAAATAGCCGGGATGTTGGTGCAGGGCTTTTTATCGTCATTGACAGGGCTTTGTTGTTCAGTTGACCGGGACCGTGGTGTTGGCACTGAAGTAAACGTGTGCCTGATGCGCAGCACCGGGCAACTACATACAATACTGCCTGTCTCCTGTTTGTAGTCAGCCACTTGAATAGCTCACTGATAGTGTCTAATTTTCATGTACCATTTATTCCTTTGATACTGTTACTTTTATTTTAAAACTTACAGTAAATATTTCCTTTCTCTTTTGATACAGTAACCAAAGAAGTGGATTCAAACTACTAAGGAAGATATGTTTGGAAATGGAGTGAAGTAACATAATCATGGATGAAACAGATGCCATGGAGCCCTTGCCGGCCAGGGGTGAAGCAGAAGGCGCTCAGAGCGCAGACAAATCAGTCCCAAAGACTAGCATACAACAACAACAACCATCTCAATTATGGGATGAGGAAGAGACTAAAGGCAAGGGAATTGTGAGAGAGAGAACACTGGAATGTGACCCTCTTGCAGAAGCTGCAATGAATATACTAAGGACTCAGAAGCCACAGAAAGACCCTGATGATGAAGATGATGCCTTTCTAGATTATGGAGATAGCGATAGCTTGGGTAGTGGAAAGCATGTTGAGCAAATAGATTGTGCAGTAGGTCATCCTGACCAAAAGATATCCGATATTTCCAAGCAATTAGACGACCTTCGCATAGACATTCCTGAACCAATGGTAAAGCTCAAAAGGAGATCGTCTTCCATTGCAGAACTATCAGACGTGGAAGCGACGGGATCAGTGGAACGTTTCTCACCGCGAGAGGACCCAGTGGGGTCAGCAATGGGTTCTTTGCCACTTCACGGTACGCTGACCAGGGAAGGGGAAATGGTATCGTATGTTGCTGATGATCTCCTAGAGAAAATCCGTCAGAGTGTGGGTTCTTCCCAGTCCACCTCAGGGGCCACATCTCCTGCTTACCCCACCACCAGTCAGATGATGCCTTGGGGTAGGTAAACCACCCCCTCAGGACTATGGACAGGATGTGACAAAACCTTAAAACCTTTCTAAAAATTGAAAAATAATTGGAAAGATAGCAATTAAATAGAATAGAGGAGTTTGATTAATAGATAGTCAAAAGTGCATGCATGCTCAGCATTATTGTTCAAAAGATTTCAATTTTGTTTTTGGTAAGAATAAACGCTCCCCTACCCAATCTTCCCATACATGACTTCATTCTTAAATAGTGCCTGAGCAGAATATGAACAAATTGTTTGATTTTTGAAAAAAAGTTGGGGATGTATTGGTATGCAAAGAAAATATTTTCTGTAGATTTTTAGCTTCTTCCATATAAATTAATTTAGTTAATTAATTAATGTACATTATAAGCCACATAGATTATAGGTCACAGACTGTAATCATGCATTGTTTGATTTTAGATGCGTTCACTATGTCTTCAGGCACACTCACATTCATAATAATAACATAATACATTGTATATACATGTAGGTTTTTCACACATATGTTGGGTATCACTCTACAGTTATTGTCTACATGTACAATACATGTCATGATCATGTTATCATGTACAATCGAACATTCAGAAATGTATGACATTTACACACATTTTGTTTTCTTTGATTTATTTACATTCACATTTCTTTACTGTTTTCCATTTTTTATTGGTTTTGAAATATTGCAAACAAAAATAGCTTAAATTCATCCTCTGTTTTAAAGTCCATTCTTGACCAAGGATTTGTCACATTCTGGTGTGGGTTTACCTAGTGGTGAAATGTCCAAGCAAAAAAATAGCTTTAAAAATCTCTAAAAATCTCCTTTTTGTCATTTTGGCATTTTCTCACACTAACATTGTATTGTTTCATGAAATGGCAGCTTTGTTGGCATGCCAATCATTTCATTCTTGCAATTCATTTAGTTTGTAGTTCTGATTCATTTTATTTTCAATTTTTAGTTGGAATTTCATTTCGTTACAAAGCAATTATCGTAACATTTTTTAAAATGACAATGCAGAAAAACAATTTGCAGAATAAACTGGACATTTGACCACTGAGTTGGATACTGGCATGTGGGTTAAGCATGAAACCCTCGGGTGGTGGGAATGGATTAAATCCAAAACTGGACCAGATTCTCGCATGAAAAGCAGTCATGGTATGGAGGGTCAATGAAATGCTACTTAAATTATTTAAGATGTTTTAATTGAAATTTCAAATTCCAAACATAAATTTAAATGTTCATTATGGTGAAATGGTGGGTATATTGTGTTGAAGAAATGTAGAGTTTCGTTTGTGCATTTATAACATCTACATGTGCATGTCATACTTGTAGATTTCCATAACCATGCAGAAAATGTATTAACCAACTGATTTGCATGAACTCTGATTTAAACTCAGAACATTTGGTTTATTTATTATTTTAATTTACAATTTTTTTTTTCTTTCTTTCTTTCTTTTATTCAAGCCTGAACATTCTGTTCTTAAAAAAACAAATCATCATTGCCACCAAAAATTGTATCTTAATGTTTAACCCTAAAAAGACTGGGGGCCATCATGCCCCCCCCCCCTTGACATTTTCCCTGACCATTCCGCCGTGCGAAATTTTTTGATACTGCCGCTTGCTGACTGTTTACTTTAAAGTCTCGCGCATCTTTTTAAACCATTTTCGCGAAAATTGGTCATACCATTACGACGCGCCACGATTTTCAAAAATATCCGTCAGACCGAAAACGGCTCAAAAACGTAGGAAATGAGAATTAAGTTTTCTCACCTTATTCATAAAGATATGATTATTTTCACTTTCATTGGGTGAAATCAAAATAGCATTATTATGCTTCAAAATGGTTGTGCAATAATTTTTGCGAAAAAAAAAACACAAAACAAAAGGTTGAAAAAACAAGGAAATCCATAAGAAATATACACCAAATTAGCATTCTAGGAGCTTTATTTTGTCAATTAGAGCAAAAAGTATGCTTTTTTATGCATGAATTAGCATAATTAATATGAAATAAATTATATTATTTTTAAAAAATTACTAGTGCATTCTTGTAGATTACATTGCTCACTACCATCATGCAAAGTAGTCTTGACAGCTACAAAAAAACCCAGTCTTATTAAGTTTAAATGAGTTTGGATACCTACCTACATGTACTGGTTTGAAAACAGTGTGTGTTGTTATTGTTGCTGTTCAAGGGTTTTGAATTAATGGACTTAATGGGAAAGATAATATGATTCAAATTATAAAACATACATGTATTCTTTGGGGGTGTACATAGACTTTATTCTTTTTTCTTCAGGAATTTAGAAAAAAACTTGATCCTTCATACAACGTAAATTGCATATTTTTCTAAAGAGGAAGCTATTTATTTTCTTTTAGTGTTATCTGATTTTTTATGAGATGACCATTTTTATTAAGAGATTAGGGGGGGGGAATCTTTGAATCTTGAAATTAAGAAGAACAGAAACAGGATTTAAGATTGAACTAGGAAGTAGGGGATTTATCAATTTAAAGGCATTAATCAGACTAGTTTTACAGTGCAAAAAGACTTCAATACTTCAGTCTACATGTGATTCATTTTCATTTGAGTCTCCTGCAGTTGGAATTGGGTTCACAAATGTACTACGTGTAGATAATTTGAGTTCTCAGTATAATATTAGGCTTATGCTGGAGGAGTTCTCTTTCCATGCATATGCACTGATTCTTTCTTTCGGGTAAGTGAATATATCCCCCCCCCCCCATGGTCCCTGATCATGTATGTGTTTTTCAACAGTATACTTTTTGACATAGATACACATATATCTCTCTATTTTAGATGTATGTTATGAATCTGTTTGCAACCAAAAGGTGCAGAATTTACAATTTATTTAAATGCAAGAGGAGTATATTTAAGCAGATGACTGCCTTCCATATTTGTCTTCATATTTACCACATCATAGAACCCATTGTGACACATAATCCTGTCTGAAATGATAAGTTCTTCAAACTGAAGCTGTTATTTTTCAGCTTATATGAAATATGTATATGTAATAAAACAAGATACTACAAATTGAATTTTAAAAAGTGATCTGCCATCTTTTCATAATTCATATCTTTAGCAACGACGCCTACTTCGATGACATCCTCCTCATCAGCAACTGAGCTTGGAGTACCGATGGGTTCTACCGCGTCAGCCATGATCCCACCAATAGACCCTGACGCTATTCAAGATCTAGAGAAGCAGTGTCATATGGTCGCTGATAACCTTAATCTTATGCTTGGACACCTTTCAAATAGCTTGCATAATGTAAGCATTACAAGCAATGTTGGTGTGCTTTGAATTTTGGAGCAAGTGCTAAAGTTGGAAATTATAATATTATATATTATAAATTGTTATTAATGTATGAAATGCCATTGGTAGATATTGAGATTTTATTTCACATCACTGTATGAATTAAATATTACAATTTTATTTCTCAGGATGCATGTGCATTTAAGACGCTATTAATAGTTTTTATGCTTTGATTTCAGAAGGTGCTTGTTTACAAACAAACAATGTATGTAATGCCGCAGTCAAATTTTACTCTGCGGGGCTTATACGACATGTAGAAAACATACCATTTTGGCAATTCACCTTTATAGCTTTAAAAAACTATTTTTAGATAATTTTTTTTTTCATGAATAACAATTTGTCAGAAGTATCAAACAAATATCAATGCGTTTGAATAGTTTTCTATTCACATACATTATTTTAGTTCAATTGTTATTGTTTCTTAAGTGTGATTTAATCACTTTTTAAAATCTTTTGTTTTTTATTTTGTTTTCAGATGTCCGCAATAACAGTAGGCCACATACAAACATACAGAGATGCAGTGGAAAAGGCAGGAATTACAGTAGACCATAGTGTAAAGGTATTTTAGTTATTCCTCTATTCTCATTTTAAACCAACATTGATTTGTCATATAATATTTTTTTTTTTTTAAACAAATGTTTAATAAAATTTTAAAGTTCCCCAAAGATTGTAATATAATATTGGAAATAATATGTTGGTAGTATGTACATGAACAGTTATTTATTTATTTTTTTATTTTTTTATATTATTTATTTTTTTCCCGGGGGGGGGGGGGGGTTGGGGGGGGGGATTATGAATTTTAAATGTAGGTCTATGTTAGGTGTTCTGGATTAAGTGCCTGTAATGCCTGTTACCACATGTTTACAGATTATAACAAGGTTTTCTACTTCATGTATATTTATTCTACAGTGTGTATCTATTGTCTTTAAAGACAGTATTCATTCAACTCTCATATCATATGTGCTTGCACAAGAAAAGGTAATGTTTTGGAGCTATTTGGAATGGAGTTTTATTGATATCACGCTATTCCAAGCTGATCTACAATCATAATGTATGCGAGAATGTATGTGTACACTGTCAGTAGTATCCAAAACATCTACCAAATATTTAGTTATTGTGTAACATGTACCAATTTAATTTTTCTGAATCTCTTGCAGGCGATGTACGCTCTTATGGCCAAAGTGGAAGAACTTAATTTTGCCATGCCTAAAGTTTACGATCTTGCCAAGCAAATGTATCCTTTCAAGAAAACTATATTTGCCTCAAAAGGACAAATTTTACGACTGCTATCTTCTAATTCCTTCACCCTGTTATTCCAGAAATTGGCCATTGTGGCCTATGACCTACTATTTTTCAGATCTTCTTTCTATGGAGGTCATGAGTTTGATTCCCGGCCGAGTCATACCAAAGACTTAGAATAATGGTAACTAAAGTTGCCTTTTAACAAGGAGCTTGGGGGTAATAATAGCATCATGCAGGGCCCGCTGGGAGAACAGTTATCAGAACTGAAGTGGCTACCCTGGGTAAATTAAACAATATTATTATTATTATTATAATGGTGATACATACTTACATCAATTTTGAAGTTCATATCTCTAGTGGTTCTTCAGATATTGCAATAACAATGCTATGATTTGGAATTAATCAGATCCTCTTCCTATAGCCATATATTTTCTGAAGCATTAGGTTTCAAGTTCAAATCTCAAGTGGTTCTTGAGACATTGCGATAAGAAGAATGTTAGATGGAAGGACAAATGTGCTGATGGGTAAACAACCCAAAAAGTTGATAGTAGTGTAAAAATAAAGGTTGAATTCAATTAATCTTTAGTCTGGATACCAAAGGAATATTGTAATTTAGTTCTTATAACATATGACTGGAGTATGAATTTAAACATCCATCAATAATAATAATAATATATATGATTTGTAATGCGCCAAATCCACTCTGTGGAGTGCTCAAGGCGCAATGGAAAAAGGAGGAGAGGGGAGAATGGAAGAAAAAATAAAAAAATTTAAAAAATAAATTAATAAATAAAGCCTCCTCCATGAAGCAAACTTGTTTTACATGTACACAACTGGAGGGTATCTTGGTTTCATCTTATATTTTCATTTGATATTCATATATTCCTTGACTGTTTATTTCAGTAAATCAATCAACAGTCAACTTGATGAGCTGGAGAATCTATGTAAATGATATTCTTCTGCAGT
This sequence comes from Paracentrotus lividus, assembly GCA_940671915.1. Classification (NCBI taxonomy): domain Eukaryota; kingdom Metazoa; phylum Echinodermata; class Echinoidea; order Camarodonta; family Echinidae; genus Paracentrotus; species Paracentrotus lividus. The sequence continues at coordinate 8,053,076 of CALNVZ010002100.1, forward strand.
CTCTGGCTCCCATAGCTTGCTTGGATGAATTGCTACAAACTCTGTCCCAATCTTGATGAAAACTGCCTGCAGAGACGTCTTCAGATATTAATGACCAGTTGATGATAGTTACACGGTATCTAATGAGCGGTTTTATATGTATCACATGCCGAAAAAGATAAGTGTCCATCCCGTCTAGGTACTTGAGCCTGTAAAAATGAACCTCAGATCAAGACAGACCTTCCAGGTGCCACCTTGAGGGCTGTACCCAGATGTCTCTTTCATCTTCAAGCAATGCAACACAGGTTCATTTGCCAATGAGTATATGCCATCAGGGAGCATTTCATGAAATAAATATTCACTGATTCTCGCTGGCAACTGTTAAAAGCTACTGAAGTGCTTGCATCTGATTGGCTGAGAGCAAATTTGTCGGATAAAACGTCTGACAAGTCCTTTCATGAAATGCCCCCCAGGTCGTACGGAGCCATATTACATCTAGGCCCTGTAAGATAAAGAATTACAATCAATTACAAATCAATATCGATAGTAGCCAATCAGAATCCTTGTTGCATGGACTTTTAGCATAAAAGTCTCCCTGTGAACCAATCAGCAGAGTTGTTTCAAATTTGCAATTGATCAAAACTCTCTATGTTACAGGGCACTGGTCACATCTACAGGGCGTCCCGAAAAGAACTATACACTTTTGAAATGGCTGCCAAATGAAAAATATTTGATTTTAGGTAATGAAATTTATATGTATGGAAAGCTCATTATCCCAAATTTCATATGACACCAAAAAGTCCAAAAATAAATCATGCATGAATGAGCAGCGTTCACTTTTGTAAAGGGTATGGAAATTAGGGTGCGCAGGAATTGCCCTACCAAGTTGTATGAGGAAAGTTATTTGAAGCTTATGGAATTGAGGACGATATGCAGAATTACTGATCAATTATGATGAGTTGGGGTTTGCTAAGTGAAATTTGTGGAATTGGGGATTACAATTTCATGCATGAGTGAACAGGAATATGTATTTCCTATTGTTGCATTGGAACTTTCCAAGGTATATTTAGTGAGGTCCTTCAGTGGTGTGTTTAATCTCTCTCTCTCTCTCTCTTCTTTTTCTCTCCCTTCCTCTTTCTCTCTCTCTCTCTCTCTCTCTCTCTCACTCTTTGTCTTCATCCCTCTCTCCCCTTTCTTTCTCTCCCTGTCTCCCTCCCTCTCTATCTTTCTCTCTCTTTTTGCATGGGTGTGTTTTTGAACATTCATATTCATTGGTTTCTACTCCAAATATTCTGACAACCTTCCTGCATCCCGGTCTACTCACATTTACACAAATTGGGATGGTTCATGACAATCTATCAATTTATCAATCAATCAGTCACATAAATTAGACAATCAACACCCAGCTAGCAATCATTTAATCAACAGTGTACCAGTCTCCAAATGTTTCAACTAATCAATCAAGCATTACATCATCTTCATAGTTATTTCAATCACCATGTCCAATAAATCAATCAACTCAATTGATCAACCAACCAACTATCCAGTCATTTTAGCAATTTGGACTTTTGTAAAGGAATATGGTACAGTGTAACACAAATTTGTGAAATTAACATGTCAGTCTTTATTTTCAGTTGAATTTTGTTTTTTTTTTATTTTACACTTGTTTCATCCATCCTGTAACAAAACAAAAAGGAGGGGGAAAAAAATAAAATAAAAATCTGTACGTTCAATGCTCAACGTGTCCTCCTCCTCTTTCGATGCACAACCTGTTTGTTGAAGAAAAAAAAAATGCCACTGATGTTGGACATTCAGACAATCCAAAAGATCATGAAAACGATCATCAAAAGGGATCAAAAATCTTACCCTCTATCTCACTTGTTCTGCACCCCATCCTGACTACCACTAACACACCACTGAAGACAACTTGGAAGGCTACAATGCTATAATAGGAAATACATATTCCTGTTCACTCATGCATGCAATCATAATCCCCAATTCTACAAATTTCTCTTAGCAAACCCCAACTCATCATAATTGATCAGTAATTCTGCATATCATCCTCAATTCCATAAGCTCCAAATGACTTTCCTCATACAAATTGGTAGGGCAATTCCTGCGCACCCTAATTTCCATACCCTTTACAAAAGTGAACGCTGCTCATTCATGCATAACTTATTTTCGGACTTTTTGGTGTCATATGAAAGTTGGGATAATGAGCTTTCCATACATGTAAATTTCGTTACCTAAAATCAAATATTTTTCATTTGGCAGCCATTTCAAAAGTGTATAGTTCTTTTCGGGACGCCCTGTATATGTAGAATAAATTATATTATGAACTTTCTGTGGAACTAAGGTATGATTCTTATTTGTACTTGTTTGCCTGAACAGTCAGGCCCATATTCTGAACTGCGTTTTAGAATTAAACTTGAGTTCAGGACGATAGGATTGAACAACTTCAATGCAATTTTAAACTATAAGTTTAGATTTTGATTCAATCAACCTACATTACATGTATCAATCAATAATTTGATTGGAATTGGAATCTATGACCCAGTTGTACGATTTTATTGTCATACATACATATACATGTATAATATCCCTCAATATTATTTAATCATCAAAATCATCCCGATTTATTAAAAAAATGCTGGTCTTTGTGACTCACCAGACAAAAACGTGTTTATTCTTCAAGAGTTTATTTAAAGGGGAAGTTCACCCTGGGTTTAAATTGGATTCTAAAAATGCAGAAAAGTAAAAGAAAAATATGAGTGAAGGTTTGAAGAAAATCGACCAAAAAATAACGAAGTTATGGATGTTTAAGGGTTTGGTTCTGTGATGCCATATGCGAGCTGCTTTCCTATGTGTTATGTAATGTAAATTCCATAAAGTGTCATTTTCTCAAAAAAGTATTATTTATTTCACCTGGGTGGTTGATATATCATCAAATATATGTTCATGTACATGCCTCTATCAATTCAACCCATTCCTTTATCAAGAACCATGAAAAAAGACAAATTTATGGAATTTACATACAACGCACATGGGAGAGCTGCTCGCACGTGACGTCACATAATCAAAACTTTGAATATTCATAACTTCACCATTTTTGGGTCGATTTTCTTCAAACTTTCACTCATATTTTTATTTTATTTTTCTGTATTTTTAAGAACCAATAAATTTCCAGGGTGAACTTCCCCTTTAATAGCAACTTGACATTGACACTGACAAGAAGCAGAAATCATTTTTTAGTGTACATACTTATAAGAAACAACACTTTGTGCAATACTATTCAGAAAATGTTAAAACATTGGTATAAATAATGATAGCAAGTTTTATGCCACAATTGTAATGCATGTCTCCAAAACAGATAAACCTAAGCATTTTGCTGAAATGTTTAATTAAGTTTGGGTTTGGCTATATCAGTCTTCTTCCTTATAACATTCCCTATTCCCAGTGTGAATATACTTATAGCAATGAATGCATGATTATCTTTCAACCCATCAATTGCGAAGTATGTGTATATTTTGTTCAATTCAGATGGTGCGATGTAAGTTCTATGCAAAGTGCTTTTCAATATCCACAGGTGTGTCATGTTAGGAAATGAAAATGATATAAAAAAAGTTCCATTACTCCTGCCTTTGAATGTTCTCAACAGAAATATGGCGCAATATAAATGCTGTGGATCATCATCATCATCATGTTATATGTCCTTTACTGCATTGATTTTAAAATTGTGGAAAATTGTATATTTATTTTACCACTATTAGCAGCACCATCGGCCAAATCTAATCAAAATTGGAGCTGTAAAATAACTCATAAGCCATGAAATACAACATGATATGATTTTACATGTATATCACTTTGGGTTAAGACAAACAATGATAAATTTGCATTTTCTACTTGTGAAAGCTTATGGAAGTATTTTACCCTTAAGGGTGCTACATTATGTTACAACAGGTTGTGGAATTGCATTCATCACTGATACATTCAGATATGATGGCCGTGATTTGTGGGCCCGGGAAAAAATATAGAATATTGCAACGTCCCTTTTAGCAAGTTTACTGTGGTAAAATTTTAGCCTGATTTTAAAGAGTTTACAATACAGTTGAACACTTACAACTGGATTGGGTTAACAAATGAATTTATACAAGTATCAATATTATGTGTATGATTGAGTATGTGTGTAAACCAAATTGTTCTTTTGTACTGTACATTTTGTAGTGCTCACAAACATGTACTACAGTCTACTCTTATGAGCATAGATACATGCTTTTGTTATTACGTGGGGATTCCCCCAGTCCCAATGTCAGACATGTGCTCATGTGTCTAGTACCCATGTGTTCCATATAATGAGATTTTAGTATTATAATAATAATAAAGCATTTGGCTCAGATTGGGGTTTTTCATCATAATAGGAGTATACTGTAAACATGTATGATTGTTTGTTTTTGGTGTTATCATCACCTGAAAGTATTGTTGGATCATAAGCAAACATGAGCAGACTGCAGAAAGGACTATATATTTCAATTAAATTGTAGCAGTATCCCAAATGCTTCCTGTGGTTATCAAACATGTAGATGTGACCTGTCTCTAATCATAATTTGTGAATGAACAATCACGACATGTAGTCCACTCCCATCAGAACGAGCACAGATGTAACCATATTTTATTGTAACAAGATGTTTTCCTTGTACCAATGTCAAACATCTGCACTTGTTTTGATGTGCCTATATTGTGTTCAGTATTTATAACAAGATTTCATTGTAAAGAGGTAAATGACTTGGCCTTGACATAATAAGACTTGACTGCAGCTATCAAGGAATGGGGCTATTTCAACATCGAGTGTAATTCAAGATTCAAGTGTAATGTTGCAATAAAGCTCTATTTCAATGTTCCTATTGACATAGTGTGTTGAGGATCAGAAAGGAAGTCATTCCATTTGTACCTTATCAGTGTTCCTACCAAAGTACAATGTTATCTGTAGTAAATATGCTTTTGAAGTCAGAGACATTGCATATAATATCAGTGATATGCACTTAAAGTGGATTTTAAAAAATTTCTTCTAGAACCAGCTATTTTGAGTGATACCTAATGATATCAGTGAATTTTATTATACGTTGAAATGCTTTTTGAAAACCTTCACAATAATATTTTCCTGAAAGTACTTCTTGCCCCGTTAAACTTCAAAACGTTATTCAGAAAAGAAATGGTCTTGTGTGAAGAAAAAAAATTATGCAATATTTTTCTGTAGCAGTTTCAAAATAACATATTGGTACTGGGTCAGGGATTATTTTAAGTTGATGAATCATACCGCTATCAGATGTGTTTTTGTATAGATATAAAGTGGTTTTTTGCAATGGGATGTATTTAACAGTCTACTCTCATTATAATGAGTACAGATAAATTAAGATTTTGCTATGACTAGGGGATTATCCCAGGCCTAATTCAAACATACCTACGTGTCTATTTAACAAGGTATTTGACTTGTTCTTGAACACCTTATCATAACGGGAGTGGATTGTACTGATTATAATAATGTACAGTTAAAGGTATTTTGATGTTAAAAATGACAAATAACATCTGATGGATATTAAAAAATGTTTAAAAGTGACGAAGGTACTAGAGTGTGAATATTTTCATTGGAGTAATACCCTAGTCACACTAGTGAGATCAACTCCAAACCGACAACACACCTATGAAAAAAATTACATCACCATAAATGGCATGGTAAGGGCGGTTTGGAGTCGGGCTTACCAGCGTGACTACGGTATAAAGGTGTTATGAATTGTATAAAGTGAAAGAGAAAGAATGAGAAAGAATAAGAGAGCGAGAGAGAGAGACAAGGAGATGGACACATGTTTACTTGATCACATACTACTCCAGGGCTGGTAAGACTTCTTTTATTTAAATGGCCGTTTTACCAATGATCGTACGAGCTGTACTGCGAAAGAGGGCAAAATGGCTGATTTTTACATGCTGTGTGGACCCTGGGGTGATATGTGATTGCAGCTTATAGCTGTGTTACTCTTTGATTTGTAGATTTCTCTTACGATCCAACAACTCTCGCACTCCAGCCAATCTCAATCTGGCTTTACGTATTATCTATCACTCTCAATCATAAATATAACAAAAACCAATAACAACAAAAAAGACAAAATATCAGTAGTTATTAGTTCATGAATTTAACTTTTTTCTTCACAGAACCATAATCGCATGTTAAAGTAGTAGCAACAGACATGCATCCAAAATATAACCCTTGAGTTTATCACATTGATTTTACATGTAGATTAAGATTTCAAATGACAAACCTGAAAGTGGCAAACTTTCTCAGTGGATTTCCAGCCAATATTTGGAAATGTGTAGGAAATTTGCAAAGAATCTAATATAGTCCATTCCTATTTTAACAAGGAGATGATAAAAGGATTTTGCACAAGTGTGTATGTTCATTTTGGTATTTACTGTAGCACCTTTCCTTACTTGTACCTTCTCAATTGTAATATTATTCTATAAGTTTTGTAACTGTATTGTAAATATGTTTCTTATGTTTGTATTTGAATGTACACAGGGCCTCCTTGTAAAACAGTGCTAAACGAGTAGTTTCCTAAATCATGATAGCCACATTTACAAACATCTGTGAAAATTGTTTTGAGAAGATAATTATCTTGGTCCAAAGAAACTCATTATAATGGGAGTGTACTGTTTAATTTCACTTGTCGCGTGCAATGATTCTTGGCAGGAATGTCCTCACACTTCATTTAGACTGAGTAATAATGGCCTTGCAGCAGACCAAGCGGATCGTTTGGGAAGGTCAATGCACTGTTGCATGTTGAAACTAAAAAGTCCACTCCAGTTACGAGCAAAGATATTTTATCATAATAAGTCAAATCTGGTACAATTTTCAAACATTCAAACGTGGCAATTCAAACAAGTGTCTAAGTGCCTATATGCTTGGTGCAACAAGGGGGTGATTCACTAACAGCTAAAATCAATCCCAACTGGGATAAAAATAATTTCAGGATCAATAGTCATTATATAGTTCCATAGGTGCACAGTTGGGATTGATTTTAAAGCCAATACGAACCAGCAGCCTTGTATAGCACCACCTCAAGTCCTCAACTACTCAATTCTGCCATGAATCCTAAGCCATAATGCAGCATCCTGGCAGTGTAGTCTTATAATTCAGGCCCATTAGAATGATAAAACACTTTCTCACTATTCAATAAAGTCAAACTGTAATAATTATGTTACCAAATAGCAAAACAAATACTTTTCCCCTCAAAACATTTTAGTTTCTCAATACAAATTAAATTATGGGTTAATTTAAACACTGTATTGTTAATAGTTATCTCAAAGGGTATATTTTAAGACTAGCTATTTATAACACATAGTCGATAAGAGTGTTGCTCAGTTCGGTCTCTCTTTAAATCTTAGAGAATCACCCCCAAGATCTTGTAATAACATGGTAATTACCTTGATCTCAAGTATCTTTTTATAATGGGAGTGGGCTGTATTGAGATCTTTACAACATTTGTTGTAACCATTGGTATTATGAATTTACACTTGGTTCTATTCTATTCAGGTGCCATATCTGAAGACTTTGCCGCTCATGTTTTTCCACGACTCTCTGTTTTTAGCTTTCTCCATTAGCTGTAACCCTCATTCTTCTACCCCTCTCTCTTCAAGCCATTTTATTACTGTAATAATAAAATCCCCTACACTTTTTAAGTAATCTAGAGCATTAAAGGTGATTTGCACTGGCTGCATCAAATTGAATTAATCTGCAGTGAAAGATCATTCCACAGGACACTGTATATTTTAAGATTTCACATGCGACATTGAAAGAGATTTCAAACAATTGTATGACAATGAGATTTATGAAACGTCAATGGAATTATACATGCAACTACAGACAGAGAATCATTGTACTGGGAATCTCAAATCATTTTAATTTCATTAGCAAAATTTTTGTAAAGTTGACAAATTAGATATGGATTACCGTTATCCTTATCATTATTGACAAACATTTTGAGTGTCAAGAAGTCATGTATTTTTAATCAAAAAATTAAATTTAGACCACTGGAAATACAGTCAAACCTCAAGAATAATTGTGGGCATCCCATTGGCTCTTTATACTTCAAATAGTTTGTAAGGCTTTCAATTAAAAGCTCAGAATGGTCCTTTTTATATTATTTTTATTTCCAGGAATGAGTTGACATGGATGCAACAAGTGCACTTATCCCATTTCTATCTATTTAAAGAGCAATTCAGGCTAAACACACTTCAGTGCTCTCAAGTATAAGGCCAATACGAAGAGAAGTATGGGTAGCTGTGGGGAGGTTGTACATGCCGATGGTAATGGTTGCCCCAATATGATGTATAATCATGTGGGTAGAACTGAGCGGAATAGGAGTGACCTGGGTATTGCCATCCAGAGTAAGCAGGATTTGCATGTGGAGCGGTAGCATAATAAGCATGACTTTGATCATACCCTAAACCATCCCATTCATATGGTTGTTCCACTCTCCAGTTGGAATCAATTAGGTATTCTCCATCTTTATCATATCCTTGATAGTTGCAGTTTTCTTTTGTCAAGCTGCCATTAGATTTGGCAGATTTTTTAAACCTTATTTCATCTTTTTGCTTGATTTGGTCTTTTTCATGTCCATTTAATGACGGATCGTTTCTTTGTAACTCTTCCAGACTTTCCTCCTGTTCTTCACCTGTCTCACTGTTTCCATCTTCACTTGAACTCGCACTACAAGAGCTTGTATCACTCTCACACAAGCTGCTTGAAGACTCTTCTGAAGAAGTTCCTTTACCTGATGATGGCTTTATGTCGACTCCTAAGGGAAGAGCTGCTGGTTTGAAGTTCTTAAATATAGCCCACACAGGGTCATCCAAAGAGGATATAGAAGCATCGTTTTCTTGGGAAATATCTCTCTGACTAGATGGTTTCACTTTTTCATTCCTCAAAGTCTCATTTCCATGAGAATCTAGGATCTGAATTTCATCACTACCTAGCACTGGATTCATGCTATGTTTTGTATCTTCTCGCCCAGATTTACTAAGATCTTTGCTATGGTGAACTGGGTGTGTTTGATTAACTTTGTTACTCAGAGGAAATCTTTCAAGTTTTTCTTTGTCAGTGTCATTACTATCAAGATCACCATCACATGAGCTTATATTTGGATTGTTAACGAGAGCCAAATCCAGTTGTTTGGGTGACATCAGTGCACCAAGAGTACTCATCTGAAAGACATGTTGCTTCATGCGTTGCTGCCGAACTTTCTTCCTTCCTCCAGCAGTATTCCTGGACTTTGATTTGGTTTCTGTCTTGAGTTCATTCCCAGATGGGATATCTAGGGAATCAGTTGAGACTTGATGTCGAAGTCTATCATCAACATGTGGAACTTTGACTGTCTCATCAATATCCTTTGTTTCATGTGTCTTGCTCTGGTCATTAGGAGACTGGTTTACACTGTTTTCAAGTGTCCCATGCAGTTCTTTTGACGATGCCTCTGAGGATCCCAGGCTTTGCATAGAATCTTGTCCATCTCCATACTCTCTTGTCACTTGATTTTGACATACTTCATGATTGTCTGCCACAGTGGGACTTTCCACCACCTTGGCCTCATGTGTAGTTACAGCAGTAACTATCTGTTCATTGTTTAACATTTTTAAATCAGTGGGTGTGTCTCCTGTACCTGTGTGATTACCCATGTATACATTGTAAAGTAGTGCTCTGTACCTCTCTATTTCAAGGATAGGTGTTGGGCCACATGTCTTTTTCGGGAAATGACCAATGTCAACAGGTGTGTTTTTACAACTACTCTGGACTTCCTCTTTACAAATTGAATGAGAACCACAATCTATCCTTGGATTTTTCTTTGGTGCGATTCCCAAGGAAAAATTTGAATCACCATCATCTGCTTTCCTATCATACCTAGATGTGTCAATTGACAGTTCTTCATGTTCTTGTGAGGTCTGTGTGATCTCATCTGCCTCTTGATTTACCTTGTCATCTTCATACCTTCTTGTTCTATCTTCCACTGTTCTTTCTCTCATGAACTTTTCAAAGGACTGTCTACCTTCGTACCAGGTAAAAGCTCTCCTTGTAGCATCCGCTCCCTTGACTTTCACCCACTGAGGAAGACGTAACTTCCTCACTTCTGGCACTTCTTCAAATCCGATGGGTAATGTTGATCTGTCATTGGGGCCTCCACTTCCATCAACACCGGTGATCTGTGATGCCATGCTATTTGGGAGGACACCATCTTCTGTCATAGTTTGGACACATACATCAACTTTTTCTACTTTTGTCTCCAGTTTACAACATTTTTCATTGGTACTTTCAACAACCACTGTAGTATTCTTAGCTACCAAACTATCAGTGCTGTATCCTAGTTTACCTTCACTCCCATTAATTCTAACTTTGGATGAACTCTGTTCATAAGACGCAAGTGAAATGATATTATTCTCAGTCCCATTTGGGATGACAGATTTGGATTTGGGTTCTTTTTGATTAACGATTGAGGAAGACTGTGAAGCATCGTCTAACGCATCATGAGTATCACTGTCATCCTCATCATCTGCAGTTGTATATCTTGACAGCTTCATCTTGTGTGTTGTAAGGTGAGACTCTGATGAAGAAGAAGCCTGCTGTAAGCTTGCGGGGTTGAGGTCCTGCTTCAACAAGTCAGATGGAGCTGGATCTAATAGGGGGAAAATGGTACAAAGATAAATTATGAAACCAGAATCCAAATCAATCATTAAATCATGACACACTTATATTTATCTTTCTTTTGCTTGGTGCTTTGGAAAATTACGTTCATTCTAAATTTTATAGGGTTTTAAATACATACATACATGCACATGCAGTAATATAAAGCAGACATAAATATAATGTCAATTACATGCACTAGTAAAAGAAAGATGAGGAGACCCGGGTAAAAAGCAAAGCTTGTACCGCACCAAATAGTTTGGCAGTACATTTATAATCAGTGAATTACAGTGTAATAAAATCTAACTACCTACACAGGACATTTTTCCCAACAACTGAATACCCCTCACAGAAATGGACTGCAAGCAAAAAATAACAACTATAATAATACTCAACATAATAATATCAAAAACAGAGTAAGAAAAATTGCAACCAAAATAGAAGTAATTTTCGTTTGCTTACCAGGGAGTTCTGTCATGATCACCCGACACTGATGTTGGATATTCTGCAGGAGCTCCATTTCTCTACCTTTGGAAGCCAGACTGATGGCAGCCCCATGGGTACCAAAGCGCCCCGCCCTTCCAATGCGATGTAGGTATGTCTTAGAATCAGTTGGGATGTCAAGATTGATGATTAGGTTCACATTCTCAGCATCAATACCTCTAGCAGTCTAAACAAAGTGAGAAGGCAAAAAAGATATTTTCTTAGAATTTCTATTACCAATGGAAAATGTATACATCCTATTCAATCAATAATGTATAAAAATTGAATATAAAGTGAACTGAACATCCCCCCTTTTGAAAATAAAGGACTTTCTTAATGTAAGTATGCTTTTTATATTTTTAGACTTATTTATCTAATACTACACTGTATATCCGCATAACTAAGCCTGGGGCCATATTCTGAAACTTGTCTTAAGACAAATATTCTTCCATTTTCAGAGTTAAGATAAAATTTGTATTCTGAAAATTATCTTATATTTTCTTGTAACTTTCACTGAGCACCCATGATGTCTGAGCTGTTTTGCGTAAAGTTAGACACCGGCGCACAATTATCTGTGTGCAAGATAAAATCTTGAGATAATAGGTATTCTGAAAATTGTCTTATCTATTTTTTTTTTATCTTAACTACCATGGCAACAACAAGAAAATTTACAACAGGTAGGGGGCTATTGTATCTCAATGATAACTGCGAATGTGCCCAATACTTTTTTTAGTAAGGGGAAGATAATGAGTACGCATGGTCAACAGGCATACAGAAGAAACATCCCAAAGAAATTAGAGGATATTTTGCTAATTTTGTTGCAATTGATGACCTCATACGATACGATATATGTACACCTTTTCATTTTATGAGTTTTTTGTTGAGAAAACCCAGAAGAAACGTCACAATAGAATCAATTTTACGTCATAAAGAAAATTTAGCTTGCAGACATAAGCGTGCAAATCGTGCAAGTTTAAACTACGTCTAATGATAATGATGCGCAAAGCGCATCTTTATATTTTTAAAGAAGGGGCACTTCTATTCGTGGACCAAGTATTTAAAACCTTTAATGATTCGTTGATGATTGGGCGTGACCGGGGCGTGACAGAGATAACATAAGGATGGTACTTAGAGAGATAAGATAAAAGATAAGAGAAAAGACAAAACAATTTTCAGAATACTGGCCCTGGACACTTTTCCCCGAAGTTTGGGTTATCATTAGGAGACGGTTATCTAACAGGGAAGGGGATAGTTATCTTTGGGCAAACTGTCCTTGAACTATTTGCTTCCCCTTTCATCCAAAGCAATATCAATTATTTTAGCAACAGTGAAAACCAAAATTTCAGCCTAGTCTATGTAGAGTGAAGTACGTAGTTGGAGCTCCAAGATGTCTCTTTGTTCAACCAAGCTCCAGACCAATTAAAAAGCAATTATTTTAGAAACATCATTCTCAAATTGTACAAAGAAATCGATGAAATGCTTTTTCTCACCAGATCTGTGGAGATGAGGATGCGACACTGGAACTTCTTGAGTTTAGCCATTGCACTAAGACGTTGAGACTGTTCCTTTGCCCCAGAAATACACTCACTTGGCCAACCATAGTCACATAGTATGTCACACAGGTTCTGAGCACTGGAAGAAGACAAAGATGAACTTTTAAATAAAGTAGTACATGCTGACAGCGTGGGAGATTTTGTTTTATATAGTCTGCCCATGTAGTTTCCTTATGGTCAATCACTAAAATGCTTTTGCATCATGAAAAGGCATTTGGTTCATTCAAATACATATATGATAAAAGAAGAATCTATTTTCATTGCTATACAGGTCAGAGAGCCCTTGTTCAAATATTACAATAAATTTGGAAATAAAGAGACATTGAAGAATTGTGAAGACCTGGTGTTATTGAAATAATTAAATGTATTTGGTTGTCTTGATCTGTTCTTTGGAACAGAATTTAAAAAGAATTTGTGTGTAACTTTGTTTGTTTTCAGCCGCTATTTTCCATTAACAAATATGCATTCTTCAACCTGTCCTAAACATATCATTTTGTTGAAGCGCTTTAATGAAGAATTTAACACCTATTCAACCGATATTTGAATCTCACCGTGTCTGTAAGTTTGAGAAGATGAGACATTGATTGAAGGATACTTGAGTGAGGATCTTCAACAGCTTTTCAACCTTGATCTCAAAGGCTTTATTAGGAAGAGAATGCCCATCTAACTCTACATACAACTGCTTGATACCTATGGAATCAAAAGAAAACAATGGTTTGTTAACGATGTATAATAACATATTTTGTACAAATTAGCAGAAATAGAAATTAGCACTGACCATATTACAAGTATATATCTTACGTGATTAAAACTCAGGTAAGATATCACAGTTTTTGCTATTTTGTTCTGTGTTATTCGAACACATGCTGTTTAACCCTAATCAGACTGGGGTGTTTTGGTAGCTGTCAAGACTGGGGGGGGGACCATGATGGCCCCCCCCCCTAAGATCTCGACCATCGATCGCGCGACCGCGCCGAAAATTTGCACGATGGTAGTGAGTCATATAATCTACAAGACTGCGCTATTAATTTTTCCAAAATAATATGAATTTTTTTTATATGAATTAATTATTCTAATTTATGCATGAAATCATACTTTTTGCTCTAATTGAAAAAATAAAGCTCCTAGAATGCTAATTTTGTGTATTATTATTCCTTATAGCATTCCTAACAATTGTACTATAAAAAAATTTTTGTTTCAAAATTAATTTCTTATGTATTTTATTGTTTTATGAATTTCTTATGTATTTCTCTGTTTTTTCGACCTTTTGTTTTTCTTTTTTTTTTTACACAAAAATCATTTAAGAACCATTTTTAAGCATGAATATGCTAAAATAAATTGATTTCAGCCAATGAAAGTGAAAATAATCATATCTTTATGAATTAGGTGAGAAAACTCAATTTGCATTGACTTTGTACACAAAATCACATTTTTGAGCCATTTTCGGTCTGACAGATAATTTTGAAAATCGTGCAGCCTCGTAACGGTACGACCGATTTTTACGAAAATGGTTTCAAAAGATGCGCGAGACTTGAAAGTAAAAAGTCAGCAAGCGGCGCGATCAGAAAATTTCGTGCGGCGGAGTGGTCGCGGAAAATGTCGAGGGGGGGCCATGATGGCCCCCCCCCCCCCCCCAGTCTGATTAGGGTTAAATAATAGCAAGCTGCTCAATGTTCATTAAATTGTTTATTTCTTGCCCACATCATCTGCTTGTCCCCTATTCATTTTCTTCTTACACTTTCATCTGCCTTTGAAAAAAAAAATACAGAACACTCCGACCTCGCCTATCCGGCCATGTTCTACCAGCACCCATTAAAGTGATATAGCCTGTTGTGAGAGTAATGCATAGCTTATGTACTGGGACACCACATGGCATTTCTATCAACATTTATAGGGGGAGGATTTGCTTGGGAGAAATGATTTATAGGGTTGATAATGTAAATGATCATAATGTCTTTCAGAGTGAAAATAGAAAAGTAAGGCATTTACATGAATTTAAAAAGAAATGAAAAAAGGGAATCTGACCAGAGTCAAGGCCAGTTGATAGAGTAGGCCGGATAAATGATGTCTGTATAATCACGGTCGAACCGAACTCAGTTCAAATAAGTAGTCTAGATATGAATTATTCTTACTTGGAAGTTGGTGAATTACATGCATTCATCAAAACTTTTTAATTCCTTACCTCTAAGTGCAAGATCCTTTGGACTGAGTCTGACAAACATGGGTTCTCTCATGTACTTGATGAGATGCTTGGCTAGATACTCTGGGTACGTTGCTGACAGTGCCAACATTTGCTTGTTATCAGACAGATGGTTATACACCCAACTATTAAATTCAAAGAAAACAATAAGTGACTTATCATTATCAAGAAATATATATATCATTCTCTATCAACAATTTAGATTAATTTGATAGGTAACGACTTCAAACTTTAACCAAAGTTAGACAGTGACACTGAATGAGATTCAAATTGTAATTCATTGATTTAGCTCATTTTATCCAATATGATTATAAATATATAGGTCAGTCTGAAATCCTTTGTAATTTACAAGTCAATTGCTTGCTCTACTTTCATGATATCTATGATTTCATATATTCAAATTGTGAAACCATTAGGCCTACTCTAACGCTTTTCAAACAGCATGCCTTCAACCGCATGCCAAGCCTTGTTTGTTTTCAATGTTCTTTAATATTGTAAATTACTTCCATTTGCTCCGGAACTTCCACTAGTTTTTTTTTGTTGAAGCGATAGAATTTTATTCATTTTGATCCCTTACACACTTTGGAAGTTACTGATTAACTTTAGGTAGCATAAGTCCTTCCTTGCTTCTCTTCATGGACAAATAATAAGTAAAATTTGGGTAAAACATTCTTGCTAATAATTGGCAGGCACTACTCTTCAATACAATTTTTAGTACAAATCATTAGATTTTCTACATACTGCAGGGACTATAAGGTAAGTCTGGACTAGGGAATCATCTCAAATATCTAATAAACTTTATACAACCCATCAAAGAATGCTGAAACTTACTTCACTTGCTCCTGGAATGTGTCATCAAGTAGTTTGTCTGCTTCATCTAAGACAAAAAGCCTGATGGTCCCGGTCTTCAATACTTCATACTCAATCAGCTGTTTGATACGACCTATTAGGGTAATGCAAATTAAATATTATAAGTATTTATTCTAAAAATGTCCATAATAGTAGGCCTAATAATACTTGTAAATTGTAAAAACTTTTCAAGTCCAAGGAAGTTTTGTGGAGACTATTAGGAATCCAAATGTCACTCATCCGTCTGACTGGTTGTCTTAAATTTGCAGCCATAGGCCCGATTTCACTGATATTTAGGTGGTAGATACGCACTATGGAGACTGTCAAATGTTGTTAAGGTCAAAGGTCATTTAAAGAGAATGAAGTCCAATATGAAGTTTACAACGCAAGTTTCTACAATGTCAAATATGCTGTTATCAGTCTGAATCTAACTTTAAAGAAAAAAAATCATATGATGTGGATGGACACAGCCTGGTGAGGTGAGGTGAGGTGAGGTTTTACATAATAAATAAAGAAAAATGTTAACATTTCCTTATATTTCTACACCCCCCTCCCCCTCACCCAGTGTAAATATAGGAAAGAGTCAACATAGCCAAGTCATGATTAGTATAATGTACCTGGTGTACCAACAGCAATATGACATTTCTTCAGCTTCTGCCTATCAGGTCCAAACAGAGTTCCTCCAATGAATACATGACAGCGAAGTCCCTCCATCTCGCATCCTATGGCTCGGATTGTCTCTTGGATTTGGACTGCGATCTCTCTTGTTGGGGCTAGAACCAGGACCTGGGTGGATGGACTGGTTAGGTCTATAGACTCGAGGGCTATCACACTGAACACACACGTCTTCCCTGTTCCAGACTTGGCTTGCACAATCAGATCTGAAATTGAAAACACCATATGTTAAAGGGGGTCGCAAGTCGGAGATCGTGCGGAATGTGCGTTTTAGAGGCCTTCCAGGATAGGGGGGAAAACAAGCAAATTAAGACAGACAATGAATGAGCTGAAAGAATTTTTCGCTGTAATTTTCAAATAACATATATAGATCTACAGTATGTAGAAAGGTCTATTTCAAAGACCAAGTAAAAAAAGATAGTAGTTGCTCGTCCTCGCTCGAGTCTATTTTGGCCACAGCATGATCTTTTTTTGCTATTCAGTATTTTAAAAAATTGGTTATAAAAATATCAAAAATTGTTATTTCTCGTCCCCGCCCACACCCCTTTTGGATTGCCGCATCAATTTTCTTGATATTTACTATTTTTATGGCTGCTGAAAACTCATCACAAAAAAAATCTTCTTTCAGTTCTTTCGATAAATAATAAGTTTTGCTACTAAAAACGGGCCATTACCACTCTAGAGGATCTATAGCTAAATAAATAATCCCGCAATTGTATCCGCTCCGTCTTCATTTCATGAAGAATTTATTTAGAATGTTATCTGAAGCGAGTTCTTCCAATAAATAATAAGTTTCGTTAATAAAAACGGGCCGTTGTCACTCCATAACTAAAGTTAAGCGAGTTCTTCTAAGCGGGGCGTTGATTTGTTTTTCTCTATTTCTGGGAATTCTGATTATCAAATTATCCGGAGCATTTCTGAGAATTTTTAAAAACCAGAAATGTGGCATCTGTTTATAATTTCAAACTCATGATAATGAAATTCATCCTTGACCCCTTTTTTATTTATTTATTTTTTATTTTTTTGGTTCCTGACGGGACATTGTCATTGAGGAGCAGATTCTAACGTCGACGTTAGATCTAACTTAACTTAGATCTAACTGTTAGATCAAGATTACAGAAGAAGAAAAAAAAAAAACTAAGCCGAAAACAAGTTTTCAAGATTTTGTTTTCAAGAAATTTGTATTAATACAGCTGAACTTTTATTTCAATTTACAGTATAGTGTCCCAGTGTCGAAATGTAAACATTTCAACTTCCATCTCACCTAAACCGCATCTTCCAAGTGGTATTGCCTTCAATTGAATTGGTGAAGGTTTCTCAAAACCAACTCGCCGCAAACCAGCCGTCACGGGTTCAGAAAGGAACATGGATGCGAAGTCAACATTGCTGTTTTCTTCAGTCAAAACATCACTCGTCCTTTCCCTTTCATTGATTGCATGGGCTGTCCTCAAGCCAGGGCCTGGGCCCGCAGCTGCCATACTTTTCGAATCTAGAATTACACTAGAAGTCTAACTTAGTATATAATCATTGATTTACTTCTAATACATTTTCCAGAATAGGCTCGACTCGATGTGCACACGTTGGGTATGAGGTTGGGGTTTACGTTTCAGCTCAAGGCTTATTTCATAAATAAACAACGACATTCTCGCTAATTTGGGACTTAAAAACTACTATTTTGTGTTAAATTTATCTTATTAATACAAAAATTACTTAATAAAACAAATTTGTTTTCTATGAAATTAGTATTTAGCCCTAAATAATCGATTTATATTATTTGATAAAATGAAATTTTAAAGTTGGCTTGGAGATTAGGCTACACAATTTCACTTTTAGGGTACATCTAAAAATCTCAAAATGGTATGATATTATTTTATGTCCACGTTTCCTCGGCATTATGCCGAGATCTAGTTGAATATGTATTGTCGAAAATTGTTATTTATAGACTATTGGATGGCGTAGAGGTTAACACAAGGAATATTGGACGAGCTTTGCACAAATATTGGACGACCTCGCACGTTACCGAGCGAGGTCGCACAGGGACCGAGAATTTGGGATTTTAAAAGATCTATAGCACAAAAATTTGGGGTAAGAACTTCATAGATTTGTTTCATCATTTTGGGTCTAGCATTTTGTTTTGATAGAATAGTGATATTTATTAGAAAACGAATCCTTTTTAGATAAATTTGCAATCAAATTTTTCTTATTGTGTTCCAATTTCCCTTTTATTTGGTCTTTTCTACAAATGTATTTTAACGGATAGACACCTCATCGCGTTTTCATTAATATAATGTTTTAAACGCGAGATGGCGCTACAGTGGTTATTCAGTTCCAGTCACACATACCGTTGTACGCAATGGGGAAAAGTGCTTACGGATTTACACTATAATGTTTTTAACGGAAGATGGCGCTATTCCACAATTCGCGTTAGGCAAATGAGATTGATTAAACATGTTTTCCCTTGCAATGTACCAGAACTGATGAAGGACACGCTTTTACATTTGATATAGTGGTGTTGGGAATAAATTTAGGAACATTTAAAATTCCATTTTCATTTGGAAAGTAATCTTTCTTTACTTTTGAAAAAAAAAAAAAAATCTTTCACTTTAGAGGGAAAAAAATGTGTGTCGGTTTCATGTAATCACATTTTCTCTAAAATGTTTTATTTACTTTCGAGTTTGTATTTTAAAACTTAACCAAAACATCGAAATTGAACATGAAATTTTATCAAAAGAAGCTAGATGTTGGGAATATAAGTATTTATGATAAAACATTATTGTTAATACTCCCTCTTATCAATTTCTTCCTTAATTGATTCAGTGAATATCAACTTGGCACGAAAACATTAAATAATTTTTTTTTATCATTAAATGTGTAAATAAGTGGAAGTCAAATAAGATTTGTTCATTTTTTTTTATTTGTTCGGCTGAATATTGTTTTAAATTTATCACAATCTATCATTATTCTGCGTAAAATATCCTGTCTATTTTGGGTCAGCACATTTAGCCTTTAATTATAGTTGTTGTTTCAGTGGCGCTGTCATTCAGAGTATAAATGTCTACGCTATACTTCAATTCTTATCAATTATAAATCACACATTTTTCAAGTGCTAAAATATATGCCTTTGTAAGCATGTTTGTAAATATTTATAGTTATATATTTCATGTATAACCCTTAATTTTCTTTTGTTTTCAAAGGTATATTGTATACGAAATAAAAATGAATCAGAAATAATTAGGATTTTGGGCAGTATCAACAAAGTAATACCTAAATTTTTATTTTTTTCCCCTGATTGTACCATTTTTATTATTATTATTATTATTATTATTATTTCAAATCAAGTCTGTATCTGTGAATACATAAATAAAAAATTATGTCATAAATTGTTCCTAACATCTCCTTCTAGTGGTAAACTTTTCTGTTTAGTTTAGATATTTTGAACCACAATGCACAGATAAATGAACTCTTCATTAAAAATGTGATTTTAAGAAGACGAAAACCTTTTTTTTTTTCCTTTTCTAAGGTTATAAATGTCTAAAGTAGAATAGATTACTTTTCAAATGATATCGGAAATTTAAATGGGCAAAAACGTATTCTAGACATTATTGTAATAAAATAATGTAAAAACGTATCCATCGTCTGATATATTACAAGGAAAACAAATTTACTTTGTGGTTTAATGGTCAGTATCAATCGTCTTTGCTAAACTCTAATTGTGAAATAGCGCCATCTTCCGTTAAAAACATTATAGTGTAAGTCCGTAAGCACTTTCCCCCATTGCGCACAACATTATATCTACCCACTCTGGAATAACCGCTGTAGCGCCATCTCGCGTTTAAAGCATTATATTGATGACAAACGCTATAAGGTATCTATCCGTTTAATACATTTGCAAAAAAGACCAAATAAAAGATAAATGAGAACACATTTAAGCAAAATTACTTACGAACATTAAGCGTAAATTCTTGATGCCCCTCGGCTTGTACCTAGCCCCATAAAGCTTAGGGAAATTAATAATGAAAGGGCAAAATACGAGTTGCAAACTTTCATAATACGGAGGGAATGACGACTGGGAACGGCGTTAATATTTATTTTTAAATATTAAATAGATTTTTAAAAAATAAAATAAAAATAGAATAATTTTTTTAAATAATTAGAAGTCAAATAAGAATATTCCTTAATTCATTTTATTGGATAATATTTGTAAATTATCTTTTCCACTTTGGGTCAGCACATTCAGCCTTCTTTGAAAGTTGTTGTTTTTCAATGTCGCTGTCATTCATAGTATGAATGTTTGCGCTATTCTTCCAGCCTTATTAATCATCATCTTGTCAAGTGCTAAATTGCATGCCTTTGTATAACTTGCAAACATTCTCTTGTTATAATATCATATACAACCATTCAGTTTAGATATTTTTGGTAAAGTTTTAAAACAGGACCGCAGTACACACAGATCAACTTTAAGGTAAAAATGAACTTTCAGGGAAAAATTGATTGGAAACAGCCAAAAACTTTTTTTTTTTTTTTTTTTTTCTAAAGTTACAGAGATCACTTTTAGAATGAAATCGGAATTTAAAATGTTGCTAAAACTTATTGTAGACATCATCGTATCAAAATAATGTAAAAGCGTATCCATCATCTGGTGTATTACAAGGAAAAACAAATTTTGTGGACTCATGGTCAATCTTCTCTGCTAAACGCGAAATGTGGAATAGCGCCATCTTTCGTTAAAAACATTATAGTGTAAGTCCGTAAACACTTTCCTCATTGCGCACAACGTTATCTGCGACTGGAACTGAATAACCGCTGTAGCGCCATCTTGCGTTTAAAACATTATATTGATGGAAAATGCGATGTGGTATCTATCGGTTTAATTCATTTGCAGAAAAGACCAAATAAAAGGGAATTTCAAACACAATTAAGCAAATTCTTAAAACCCCCACTTTTTTTCAGCAAACCGTGTACAAATGCAAAAATGACCTAATTTGTGCGAAGTGGGGGGGGTGGGGGGGAGCCCCCACTTTTTTCAGCAAACGTGCACAAGAAATGCAAAGTGACCTAGTAGATTTGTGATTTTTAGTCTGGTTCAGCCCCCCCCCTCCCACTTTCGGCTCAGCCCCTCCACTTCAAAAAACGCTCCATGGCCCGTGTTTTGTGCCCTCTCATCATTGACGCCCCCACACCCACCTTACGAGCACGATGGATTTAAGAATTTGCTTAATTGTGTTTGAAATTCCCTTTTATTTGTCTTTTCTGCAAATGATTAAACCGATAGATACCACATCGCATTTCCATCAATATAATGTTTGTAACGCAAGATGGCGCTACAGCGGTTATTCAGTTCCAGTCGCAGATAACTTTGTGCGCAATGAGGAAAGTGTTTACGGACTTAACACTTATAATGTTTTAACGAAAGATGGCGCTATTCCACATTTCGCGTTTAGCAGAGAGATTGACCATGAGTCCAACAAAATTTGTTTTTCCTTGTAATACCCAGATGATGGATTACGCTTTTACATTATTTTGTATACGATGATGTCTACAATAAGTTTTAGCAACATTTTAAATTCCGATTTTCATCTAAAGTGATCTCTGTAACTTTAGAAAAAAAAAAAAAAAAAAAGTTTTTGGCCTGTTTCCAATCAATTTTTCCTGAAAGTTCATTTTTACCTAAAGTTGATCTGTGTGTACTGCGGTCCTGTTTTAAAACTTTTACAAAAATATCTAAACTGAATGGTTGTATAATGATATTATAACAGAGAATGTTTGCAAGTTAACAAAGGCATGCAATTTAGCACTTGGACAAGATGATGATTATAAGGCTGGAAGATAGCGAAACATTCATGACTATGAATACAGCGACATTTGGAAAAACAACAACTTTTCAAAGAAGGCTGAATGTGCTGATCAAAGTGGAAAAGATATTTACAAATATTATCCAATAATAATGAATTAAGGATATTTCTTATTTGACTTCATTATTTAAAAAAATTTATTCTATTTTTATTTTATTTTTTAAAAATCTATTTAATATTTAAAATAAATATTAAACGGCCGTTCCCAGTGTCATTCCCTCCGTATTATGAAAGTTTGCAACTCGTATTTTGCCCTTTCATTATTAATTTCCCTAAGCTTTATGGGGCTAGGTACAAGCCGAGGGGCATCAAGAATTTACGCTTATGTTCCGTAAGTAATTTTGTTAATATGGTTTCTCATTTTATCTTTTATTTGGTCTTTTTTGCAAATGTATTAACGGATAGTACCTTATAGCGTTTTTCATTCAATATAATGCTCTTTAAACGCGAGATGGGTTACAGCGGTTATTCCAGAGTGGGTAGATATAATGTTGTGCGCAATGGGGAAAGTGCTTACGGACTTACACTATAATGTTTTTAACGGAAGATGGCGCTATTTCACATTAGAGTTTAGCAAAGACGATTGATACTGACCATTTAAACACAAAGTAAATTTGTTTTCCTGTAATATATCAGACGATGGATACGTTTTACATTATTTATTACAATAATGTCTAGAATAGTTTTTTTGCCATTTAAATTTCCGGATATTCATTTGAAAAGTAATCTATTCTACTTTAGACATTTATAACCTTAGAAAAGGAAAAAAAAAAGGTTTTCGTCTTCTTAATCACATTTTAATGAAGAGTTTCATTTATCTGTGCCATTGTGGTTTCAAAATATCTAAACTAAAACAGAAAAGTTTACCACTAGAAGGAGATGTTAGGAACAATTTATGACATAATTTTTATTTATGTATTTCACAGATACATGACTTGATTTGAAATAATATAATAATAATATTATATATAATAAAGGTACAATCAGGGGAAAAAATAAAATTTAGGTATTACTTTGTTGATACTTGCCCAAATCCTAATTATTTTTGATTCATTTTATTTCGTATACAATATATTCGCTTGAAAACAAAAGAAAATTAAGGTTATAATGAAAATATAAACTATATATTTACAAACATGCTTCAAGGCATATATTTAGCACTTGAAAAATGTGTGATTTATAATTGATAAGAATTGAAGTATAGCGTGAGCATTTATCTCTGAATGACAGCGCCAGCTGAAACAGACAACTATAATTAAAGGTATAATGTGCTGACCCAAAATAGACAGGATATTTTACGCGAATAATGATAGATTGTGATAATATTTAAAACAATATTCAGCCGAATCAAATAAAAAATGAACAAATCTTATTTGACTTCCACTTATTTACACATTTAATGATAAAAAAAAATTATTTAATTTTTCGTGCAAGTTGATATTCACTGAATCAATTAAGGAAGAAATTGATAAGAGGGAGTATTAACAATAATGTTTTTATCATAAATACTTATATTCCCAACATCTAGCTTCTTTTGATAAATTTCATGTTCAATTTCGATTTTTTGGTTAAGTTTTAAAATACAACTTCGAAGTAATAAAAACATTTTAGAGAAAATGTGATTACATGAAACCGACACACATTTTTCCCTCTAAAGTGAAAGATTTTTTTTTTTTTTTCAAAAGTAAAGAAAGATTACTTTCCAAATGAAAATGGAATTTTAAATGTTCCTAAATTTATTCCCAACACCACTATATCAAATGTAAGCGTGTCTTCATCAGTTCTTGGTACATTGCAAGGGAAAACATGTTTAATCAATCTCATTTGCCTAACGCGGAATTGTGGAATAGCGCCATCTTCCCTTAAAAACATTATAGTGTAAATCCGTAAGCACTTTTCCCCATTGCGTACAACGGTATGTGGTGACTGGAACTGAATAACCACTGTAGCGCCATCTCGCGTTTAAAACATTATATTAATGAAAACGCGTGCGATGAGTGTGTCTATCGGTTAAAATACATTGTAGAAAAGACCAATAAAAGGGAAATTGGAACACAATAAGAAAATATTGATTGCAAATTTATCTAAAAGGATTCGTTTTCTAATAAATATCACTATTCTATCAAAACAAAATGCTAGACCCAAAATGATGAACAATATCTATGAAGTTCTTACCCCAAATTTTGTGCTATAGTATCTTTTAAAATTCCCAAATTCTCGGTCCTTGTGCGACTCGCTCGTAACGTGCGAGTCGTCAATATTTGTGCAAAGCTCGTCCAATATTTCCTTGTGTTAACCTCTACGCCATCCAATAGTCTATAATAACAATTTTCGACAATACATATTCACTAGATCTCGGCATAATGCGAGGAAACGTGGACATAAAATAATATCATTACCATTTTGAGATTTTTAGATGTACCTAAAAGTGAAATTGTGTAGCCTAATGCTCCAAGCCAACTTTAAAATTTCATTTTATCAATAATATAAATCGATTTTTAGGGCTAAATACTATTTCATAGAAACAAATTTGTTTTATTAAGTAATTTTGTTATTAATAAGATAAATTTAACACAAAATAGTAGTTTTTTAAGTCCCAAATTAGCGAGAATGTCGTTGTTTATTTATGAATAAGCCTTGAGCTGAAAGTAAACCCAACCTCATACCAACGTGTGCACATCGAGTCGAGCTTATTCTGGAAATGTATTAGAAGTAAATCAATGATATTATACTAGTTAGACTTCTAGTGTAATTCTAGATTCGAAAAGTATGGCAGCTGCGGCCCAGGCCTGGCTTGAGGACAGCCCATGCAATCAATGAAAGAAAGGACGAGTGATGTTTTGACTGAAGAAAACCAATGTTGACTTCGCATCCATGTTCCTTTCTGAACCGTGACGGCTGGTTTTGCGGCGAGTTGGTTTGAGAAACCTTCACCAATTCAATTGAAGGCAATACCACTTGAAAGATGCGGTTTAGGTGAGATGGAAGTTGAAATGTTTACATTTCGACTGGACACTATATCTGTAAATTTGAAATAAAAGTTCAGCTGTATTAATACAAATTCTTGAAAACAAAAATCTTGAAAACTTGTTTCGGCTTAGTTTTTTTTTTTTCTTCTTCTGTATCTTGATCTAACAGTTAGATCTAAGTTAAGTTAGATTACGTCGACGTTAGAATCTGCTCCTCAATGACAATGTCCCGTCAGGAACCAAAAATAAAAAATAAATAAATAAAAAGGGGGTCAAGGATGAATTTCATTATCATGAGTTTGAAATTATAAACAGATGCACATTTCTGGTTTTTAAAAATTCTCAGAAATGCTCCGGATAATTTGATAATCAGAATTCCCAGAAATAGAGAAAAACAAATCAACGCCCCGCTTAGAAGAACTCGCTTAACTTTAGTTATGGAGTGACAACGGCCCGTTTTATTAACGAAAACTTATTATTTATTGGAAGAACTCGCTTCAGATAACATTCTAAATAATTCTTCATGAGAATGAAGACGGAGCGGATACAATTGCGGGATTATTTATTTAGCTATAGATCCTCTAGAGTGGTAATTGGCCCGTTTTTGTAGCAAACTTATTATTTATCGAAAGAACTGAAAAGATAGATTTTTTTTGGTGATGAGTTTTTCAGCAGCCATAAAATAGTAATAATACAAGAAAATTGATGCGGCATCCAAAAGGGTGTGGGCGGGACGAGAAATAACAATTTTGATTTTTATAACCAATTTTTAAAATACTGAATAGCAAAAAAAGATCATGCTGTGGCCAAAATAGATCGAGCGAGGACGAGCAACTACTATCTTTTTTTACTTGGTCTTTGAAAATAGACCTTCTACATACTGTAGATCTATATATTGTATTTGAAAATTACAGCGAAATATCTTCAGCTCATTCATTGTTGTCTTAATTTGCTTGTTTTCCCCCCTATCCTGGAAGGCCTCTAAAACGCACATTCCGCACGATCTCCGACTTGCGACCCCCTTTAACATATGGTGTTTTCAATTTCAGATCTGATTGTGCAAGCCAAGTCTGGAACAGGGAAGACGTGTGTGTTCAGTGTGATAGCCCTCGAGTCTATAGACCTAACAGTCCATCCACCCAGGTCCTGGTTCTAGCCCAACAAGAGAGATCGCAGTCCAAATCAAAGACACATTCGAGCCATAGGATGCGAGATGGAGGGACTTCGCTGTCATGTATTCATTGGAGGAATCTGTTTGGACCTGATAGGCAGAAGCTGAAGAAAGTCATATTGCTGTTGGTCAACCAGGTACATTATATCAATCATGACTTGGCTATGTTGACTCTCCTATATTTACATCTGGGTGAGGGGGGGGGTGTAGAAATATAAGAGAATGTTAACATTTTTCTTTATTTATTATGTAAAACCTCACCTTCACCTCACTCACCAGGCTGTGTCCATACACATCATATGATTTTTTTCTTTAAAGTTAGATCAGATGATTAACAGCATATTGACAATTGTAGAAACTTGCGTTGTAAACTCAATATTGGACTTCATTCTCTTTAAATGACCTTTGTACCTTAACAACATTGACAGTCTCCATAGTGCTATCTACCACCTAAATTCAGTGAAATCGGGCCTATGGCTGCATTAAATAGACACCAGTCAGACGGATGAGTGACATTGTGATTCCTAGATAGTCCTTCCAAAAACTTCTTGGATTTGAAAAGTTTTTTACAATTTTACAAGTATTATTTAGGCCTACTATTATGACATTTTAGAATAATACTTATATATTTAATTTGCCATTACCCTAATTAGGTCGTATCAAACAGCTGATTGAGTATGAAGTATTGAAGACCGGGACATCAGGCTTTTTGTCTTAGATGAAGCAGACAAACTACTTGATGACAATTCCAGGAGCAAGTGAAGTATAGTTTCAGCATTCTTTGATGGGTTGTATAATGTTATTAGATATTTGAGATGATTCCTAGTCCAGACTTACCTTATAGTCCCTGCAGTATGTAGAAAATCTAATGTTGTACTAAGAAATTGTATTGTAAGAGATAGTGCCTGCCAATTATTAGCAAGAATGTTTTATCCCAAATGTTACTTATTATTTGTCCATGAAGAGAAGCAAGGAAGGACTTATGCCTACCTAAAGTTAATCAGTAACTCCAAGTGTGAGGGATCAAAATGAATAAAATTCTATCGTCTTCAACAAAAAAAAACTAGTGGAGAGTTCCGGAGCAAATGGAAGTAATTTCAATATTAAAGAACATTGAAACAAACAAAGGCTTGGCATGCGTTGAAGGCATGCTGTTTGAAAAGCGTTAGAGTAGCTAATGGTTTCACATATTGAATATATGAAATCATAGATATCATGAAAGTAGAGCAAGCAATTGACTTGATAAATTACATAAGGATTTCAGACTGACCTATATATTTATAATCATATGGATATAAAATGAGCTAATCAATGAATTACAATTGATCTCATTCAGTGTCACTGTCGTAACTTTGGTTAAAGTTTGAAGTCGTTACCTTCAATTAATTCTAAATTGTTATAGAGAATGATATAGTATTATTTCTTGATAATGATAGTCCACTTATTGTTTTCTTGAATTTAATAGTTGGGTGTATAACCATCTGTCTGATAACAAGAATGTTGTGCACTGTCAGCAACGTATCCAGAGTATCTAGCCAGGCATCTCATCAAGTACATTGAGAGAACCCATGTTTGTCTCATGACTCAGTCCAAAGGATCTTCACTTGAGGTAAGGATATTAAAAGTTTTGATGAATGCATGTAATTCACCACACTTCCAAGTAAGATATTCATATCTAGACTACTATTTGAACTGAGTTCGGTTCGACCGTGATTTATACAGACATCCATTTATCCGGCCTACTCTATCAATCGGCCTTGACTCTGGTCAGATTCCTTTTTTCATTTCTTTTTAAATTCATGTAATGCTACTTTTTCTATTTTCACTCTGAAGACATATGATCATTTACATTATCAACCCTATAAATCATTTCCTCCAAGGCAAATCCTCCCCCTATATAATGTTGATAGAAATGCCATGTGGTGTCCCAGTACATAAGCTATGCATACTCTCACAACAGGCTATATCACTTTAATGGGTGCTGGTAGAACATGGGTGCCGGATAGGGAGGTCGGAGTGTTCCTG
>CALNVZ010002100.1:8081579-8190764 GCA_940671915.1 Paracentrotus lividus
TGTCACGGGGCGGTGTGGGGCCACAACATAGCACTGATTGTGGGGTGCAGTGGCCGTGGTGCCGTGCTGCGGCTAGCGCTGGCGCGCCGCCGCTCTGGTAAAATTATTCTAAATTACTAGTATTACTTAATTTATCAGTCTGATCAACTTACGTTTAATACCAGTCTGATGAGACATAATGATAGAAACAAAATCGTTCAGTGTTGTTGAATTTCTAAGCTGAATAAAGGCTCTTTGTTGACTTTCCTTGCCTAGAATTCACTTCCGGATTTACTTTACGAGCAAGTCGATCGCTGTGGATCCTTCCAAATACATCAATATCGATAAAACTTAATAAGGGACAACCTCAAATTAGCTAAATCAATCACTGAATCAGTCGAAAGAGGATGATAGTATCATCACCGCCTTTATTTTTTCATTTTATGTTGATCCATACTTTGGCCGAAATGTTTGCCTTTAACCTGTAATTGTTGTCTTCTAATTGGCACGTAATTAATATGAGCTCATATGGCTGTGGTAGTAGTATGTATATATCATTTATCATGCGTTTCGCATCAAAAAATATCTTTGTTATTATACTTCTAATCATCTTTATTGTTATTTAACAGAGGCTGAGCATCATGTGTATCTTTTAAGACTAAAAATAAGCAGCAAACCCCGGTATTATCACTTCCCAGGTCGAAATTCCCATAGGCTCCATTAGAAAACCAACAGAAAATTTCTATTGGTTTCTAATGGTTCTGATGGATTCTAATGGTTTCTAATGGACCATCAGAATGTCAATTGTATTCCAATAGAGACCAATACAATGGGAATATCAGATCCTAATGGACCACAGAGGACAATAGGCTCCATAGATAGCAAGAGTATTATTTGGTGTCTGGCGTCAACCTCTATTGGTCCAATACAATTGGTTTTTCTGGCCTGTATTTGGACCATAAATCAATAGAGTCTGATGTCTCTCTTGGTCTCTATTGGTCCAGAGCTGTTGGACCCATAAACCACACAGACCATCAGACTCTATAGGTCTCTAGGCGGCCTCGTGGCCCTCGTCCTCGTGGACCCTCCCGTTGGCTTTGTATCAGTTTGTTTGGCTTATATCGGTTTGTTGTTGGTTTCTACTGGTTTCTGCTAATTGTTCTGTTCAGATGTTTATTTCTGACTGGTTTCTAATTGGTTTTCTGTTGGTTTCTATTGTTTTCTAATGGTTTCTGTTGGTCATGAATATTCATAAGCAGTATTCTTGAGATTTGGAAAAAAGGTGGAAATAAATAGAAATATGCAATTTTTAGCCATGTAGCTGGCATTTGGCTTATCATATAATCAAAAATATTTTAGTTTATTAGTGTTTTATGTTTAACACAATTTCAATTGATTCATAATGACAATTCTTCATATTTCATTACAAAAAGTGTAATTTGATATTAAGTAACTGTCTTTCTTCAAACATTTTGCCTGTAGTACTTTATATAGCAGGGGTCGACGATTTGCCAGTAGTAATAGGGCCTTAATATAGGATAGCATAGGATAGGTTAGGATTGGATAGGATAGGGTAGGACTCTTATTAATGTCAACATGTTTCTGTGAGTTGTTAGCCGAAACAATCCAAAAGATTTTATTACACTATTTTCATTAATTAATTTCTTATTGGTCCATTAGAAAAGTATCTATTGGGACCAACAGAAAAAAATTCTAATGGACCACAGAAAATGTCTATTGGTCCATTAGAAATTTTCTAATGGTTCTGGGTCCATATTTCATAAACCATTAGAAACCATTAGAGACCAACAGCCCTAATGGTTTTGATGGTCCAACAGGCTAATGGAGCCTATGGAATTTCGACCTGGTTAGTGTGTGCCGAATGCTTTACAGTTTGTTGTTTTTTTCTTCAAATATCATAATCATTTAAAAAATAGACAGTATTGGAATTTACCCCCTTTCAAGTCTGCACCTAGCTCTGACATGTATGAAAAAGTGTGACTCTTTTGCAGGGGCCGCGGAGCCGGTGGCTAGTGGGGGGGGGGGAGCCCCCACTTTTTTTCAGCAAACGTGTACAAAATGCAAAAAATGACCTAGATTTGCGAAAGTGGGGGGGGGGGGGGGAGCCCCCACTTTTTTCAGCAAACGTGCACAAAAATGCAAAGTGACCTAGTAGATTTGTGATTTTTAGTCTGTTCAGCCCCCCCCCTCCCATTTCGGCTCAGCCCCTCCACTTTCAAAAACGCTCCATGGCCCTGTTTTGTGCCCTCTCATCATTGACCGCCCCCACACCCACCTACGCATACGATGGACCCCCCCCCCCCACTAGCCACCGGCTCCGCGGCCCCTGCAAAAGAGTCACACTTTTTCATACATGTCAGAGCTAGGTGCAGACTTGAAAGGGGGTAAATTCCAATACTGTCTATTTTTTAAAATGATTATGACTATTTGAAGAAAAAAACAAACAAACTGTAAAAGCATTCGGCACACACTAACCCAGGTCGAAATTCCCATAGGCTCCATTAGCCTGTTGGACCATCAGAAACCATTAGGGCTGTTGGTCTCTAATGGTTTCTAATGGTTTATGAAATATGGGACCCACAGAACCATTAGAAATTTCTAATGGACCAATAGACATTTTCTGTTGGTCCATTAGAATTTTTTCTGTTGGTCCAATAGATATTTTCTAATGGACCAATAAGAAATTAATTAATGAAAATAGTGTAATAAAATCTTTTGGATTGTTTCGGCTAACAACTCACAGAAACATGTTGACATTAATAATGAGTCCTACCCTATCCTATCCAATCCTAACCTATCCTATGCTATCCTATATTAAGGCCCTATTACTACTGGCAAATCGTCGACCCCTGCTATATAAAGTACTACAGGCAAAATGTTTGAAGAAAGACAGTTACTTAATATCAAATTACACTTTTGTTAATGAAATATGAAGAATTGTCATTATGAATCAATTTGAAATTGTGTTAAACATAAAACACTAATAAACTAAAATATTTTTGATTATATTGATAAGCCAAATGCCAGCTACATGGCTAAAAATTGCATATTTCTATTTATTTTCCACCTTTTTTCCAAATCTCAGAATACTGCTTATGAATATTCATGACCAACAGAAACCATTAGAAACCAATAGAAACCAACAGAAACCAATAGAAACCAGTCAGAAATAACATCTGAACAGAAAATTACAGAAACCAGTAGAAACCAACAACAAACCGATATAAGCCAACACAAACTGATACAAGCCAACGGGGAGGGTCCACGAGGCCGAGGGCCCACGAGGCCGCCTAGAGACCTATAGAGTCTGATGGTCTGTGTTGGTTTATGGGTCCAACAGCCTGGAACCAATAGAGACCAAGAGAGACCATCAGACTCTATTGATTTATGGGTCCAATACAAAGGCCAGAAAAACCAATTTGTATTGGACCAATAGAGGTTGACGGCCAGACACCAACATAATCTCTTGCTATCTATTGGAGCCTATTGGTCCTCTGTGGGTCCATTAGGATTCTGATATTCCCATTGTATTGGTCTCTATTGGAATACAATTGACATTCTGATGGTCCATTAGAAACCATTAGAATCCATCAGACACCATTAGAAACCAATAGAAATTTTCTGTTGGTTTTCTAATGGAGCCTATGGGAATTTCGACCTGGGAAGTGATAATACCGGGGTTTTGCTGCTTATTTTTAGCTCTTAAAAGATACACATGATGCTCAGCCTCTGTTAAATAACAATAAAGATGATTTAGTATAATAACAAAGATATTTTTTGATGCGAAACGATGATAAATGATATAATACATACTATACCACGCCATATGAGCTCATATTAATTACGTTGCAATTTAGAAGACAACAATTACAGGTCTAAAGGCAAACATTTCGGCCAAAGGTATGGGATCAACATAAAAAATGAAAAAATAAAGGCGGTGATGATACTATCATCCTCTTTCGACTGATTCAGTGATTGATTTAGCTAATTTGAGGTTGTCCCTTATTAAGTTTTATCGATATTGATGTATTTGGAAGGATCCACCAGCGATCGACTTGCTCGTAAAGTAAATCCGGAAGTGAATTCTAGGCAAGGAAAGTCAACAAAGAGCCTTTATTCAGCTTAGAAATTCAACAACACTGACGATTTTGTTTCTATCATTATGTCTCATCAGACTGGTATTAAACGTAAGTTGATCAGACTGATAAATTAAGTAATACTAGTAATTTAGAATAATTTTACCAGAGCGGCGGCGCGCCAGCGCTAGCGCAGCACGGCACCACGGCCACTGCACCCCACAATCAGTGCTATGTTGTTGGCCCCACACCGCCCCGGCGGTACTACAGGTGTATACGCCAGTAGGCGGGGCTCCGTAGTATTCGCCAATCTGCCTGGCACATATTGCGTGTCACTGACATTGTCAGTGTCACGTATGACAAGCACTGCATAATTTAGGAGAACACATAGGCCTAATTAATTGGGTATCAATTGGCTCATGATAAAACTACCTAGATCATGTAGATCTAGACCCCATCACTAACTTCGACAAACATTATGAAATCAAGTTACAAATATTTCTGACAAACAAAAAATAAGATTTTTGCATCTGTCAAAATCAAGCCAAGCCAAGCCCACATACAGCTGCAAACCAACATTAATCAGTACTGAAAAAATGGCTGTCTGTCGCCCTCTTGGTTGCTGAGGAAACTTCTCAATAATAATTAGCGAAACCAGCTTTAAACCTACCTCAAAATAAATTAAGATAATCTAGATCTATAGTAGTATAGAGTCATTGCAATATAATTCTTCCATTTCTAGATATTTTTAATTTTGTTTAGTAGAATTTTAGACCCTTTTTTGGATATGCACCTTGACTTGGCATGAGCTGCTCAAGACACTTTTCTGCATTGACTTTCCATTGGAAGAAAACTGCTGCAATGAGGTACTTCCCAGTGCAAGGTCAATTATGAATTGACCATGCATAAGTGTAAGTGAGCCAAGCCAGGCACCACATTAATAATATGTCGTGATTCTGTACAGCCAAAGTTCTTGGGCGCTAGAAAGAGGATGTACTTGCTCTGATTGGCTAATCGCGGATTAAGTTTATTTCATACACTTTGTGGTGATATATTATACATTTATTATAGATCTATGTTACTTTAAAACCTTAGTGACACACTTGACACAAAAATGGTTGAAAAGTTGAAATGAAAAATCACCATCTCGGGAACAAATAGCTTGGACTTGCCCAATAATATTTTCACTTGCCTTTCTTCAATAGATGTTTGGATGTTCCTTTCACTATCCCTGATATTTTTAGTTTTCTTTCTCTCTTCTTGGATGAAAAATTATTTTTGTTAAAGTCCAATTTCTGACAATTTCCACGCACGTTTTTGGGAGGGGAAGGGGGAAAAATCAGTGATTTTGGGACCCCCCAAAAAAAAATCAGTGATTTTTTTCTCTTTTCATGATTTTGATATGAAATTTATCCATAACCTATTCATTGTCACATGGAAATGTGCTAATACTTAATTTTGGAGCTGGAAGCTATTGCAAAAAGAACAAAAACCTGAGATAAAACAACAATGTCCAAGTTGCAAAATTTTCCCCAAAATATGGCAGTTTGGTCCACAAGGTCAATTCTAAAGTATTGACATCATATTGTGAGTGGGCAAGGGTTGTCCCTCAGACAGTCCAACTGACTGTCACTGTCATGGCAAATCGGACAAGATTTGGGACAGTCCACGCAGTACATTAGTCCACGCACCCTCTAATACACGCGATGTGATGCGATATGTGCTTTCAGTTGCTTGAACAGTCGAGAAAACAACAAGCCTGTCAGAGATATCACAACAATTTTCAGGGAAATTCATTGATTTCTTGTATTTTTATGATTTCATGAAATTGTCAAAAATACACGTTAATATTGAGACAGGAAATAAAAATTTACATTCTTTTTTTATATGTGCGTGGACTAATGTACCTTTCAGTTTTGCCAAAGTAAAATTGACACGGTCGCGTAATCCACTCCAGTTTGCGCATTCACCACATATTTCTGTCGTAGTTTTGTTCCTCAGAATATTTAACATTCAAGAGAGGAAGAAACTTTGATAACAATATTGAACTATTTTACTTTTTAGCAGTTGAAAACAAAGTGCGTGGACTAAGGTACATGTACCTCCATCATACAGTAGATGGCGATATAAACCCGCAGTCGCGAGCGGCGTCTGCTAGCTACATGTACATGTAGCACAGGCGGCTATAGCGCTCCGTGTGTGCTGCTGTTCAAAAGCAAACAATGTGCTCTACTTCCAGGTCAACTCACCGGCAAAAGGTCACAGAATTTGTTTTTCTGTATACCGGTAGCACGTATAATTTCCATTTCCTTCTACAGCGCTGTCTATAGTTAATATAAAGGTAGACTAAGCGACATTGCTTATAAGTTAAAGTTTAATGATTCCGCACAGCAGTTAAATGGTAACAAACAAGATGTATTAACTCTCTGTGCATGTGATATTTCCTTTTTTTTTAATTACAGCTTCCCAGGAATTGGACGATGTATTTGTAAAAGCCAAAGACAAGAATGGAAGCACAAGAGTATTGAAGGTGATCATTGACGATGGTGAGTAAGCTGTCATATGAATCAGAATTTGTTTACAGTAATACGTTGTAGCTAATTTGTTCGTCTCATAATACATGTTCGCAAGCTGTGCCCTTGTTCAACGTCAATATTCCTCTTGCATTAGGCACAGTGTTTCTCTTTCAAAGTAATTGCAATGCGACTAACCTAATTTTACCCCATTATGATGTACAAAGCCTGCCACATTTCCTAAAGTGTTATTTTAAAACTACTGTGTTAACATTACATGTAAGTCATAGTATAAACTTTGAATAAAACTCATTCTTGTAAGACTGGTACCACCAAGTTACATAATTGACACCGAAAAGTGTAATGTGACTAACCGTGGAATTGCCCAAATGTATGTTGATGGTACTGCAACTTTGCCAAGTACATACATGTAACATGTGTTTTGTAATTGCGATTTACAAAGAGAATAGGTAATGACTTATTGCAAATTATTTTAAATTTGAATTCTATTTTCTTAGCCTATTAAATAGATTAAAATAAACAGATGTATGTACTTTTTTTTTCTCCCTTCCTCTTTACAGAGAAGTTGGTGTTAGCAGACAAATGTGATGTCACACAGTCATGGGAAGATGATATCCTTTTACAAATTAATTTACAGGCTCAGGTTACTACCCGGTAGTTTACAAGTTTTCAAGTTCTCAAAATAATGTTTGTCAAACAACATTTAATGTAAGAAATTCCACCCTATTAATTGAAAACTTTAATTACACTAAAAATGCTGATCTTTTGACACATAATTTATTTAAATCTAAAAATAAAAATGCAGTCAACCTCGCCTAGGTTGACCTCGCCAAAGTCGACTTTCGCCTATCTTGACGGGAAAAAAAAGTCCTGATTTTCCTCCATAGACTTACGTGTGTTATTTCCCCGCCTAAATAGTCAAAACTCGAGTTGATTTTTCGCCTATATCGACC
This sequence comes from Paracentrotus lividus, assembly GCA_940671915.1. Classification (NCBI taxonomy): domain Eukaryota; kingdom Metazoa; phylum Echinodermata; class Echinoidea; order Camarodonta; family Echinidae; genus Paracentrotus; species Paracentrotus lividus. Next base: position 8,089,143 of record CALNVZ010002100.1, read on the forward strand.
TAATTTCCAGGTCTGTTTTGACATAACACGTGCAAACTCTCCCGCCTATCTCGACCAAGATCATGTTATATGAACAGCCTTTTGTACCAGCTCACATACCAAAATGGAGCTGGTAACAAGCTCTGTCAGAAAGTGAAATTTTTATTGATCGTAATCGAGGGTAATTTAACGATTTATTACCTTGTGCATGCACTATTCAGGTCCCCCTCTTACACGTACAAGGCCAATGGGCTGTGTGTTGTGTAGCCAGCGCGAAGCCAGCCCTGTGCAAAGCCACGACACGTACATGAGTGTATGAGCGAGTCGCATTGCAACATCGAGCCAAAACAACAGCTGTGTGTGTAGACATGGTAACTAGAGAGCCCTCGGTTTGCAATGCATGGGGCCGGGGATAATCTTATGGGAGACAGTTTAAAAGGGAAATACAGACCTGTCAAGTCATACGAGTTCCTCACGGTGCGGTATTCAATTTTGTTCCACCGTAGTGTCTTAAAACTCACCATAAAAAAAACTAAGTAGCTGTTTGAAGCTCCTTGAAAAAAAAAACAGAAAAAAGCGAGCGTAAGCCGATTTTTAATCGATTTTTCGCGTAAGCCAGATTTAATCGACTTACGTGTAAGCCGATATTCGCCAAAGTCGACGCAATTTTCTTTGTCCCAACAAGGTCGACTTAGGCGAGGTTGACAAAACAAAGAGGAATGTGAAAGCATAATGATTTGGTTTTTGATTCCATTTAACTCATTTTTGCTTGGACTTTGGTTGTAGATAAATAATTAGTGTGTGAATTTGAAATGAATGTTTAAACTTTAAGAAAAAATTAAGCCTTTGTGAGTCCAGACCAAAGCCTACAACTCAGTGTTTACCTTGACTAGTAGAGTACATTTTGATGCAAAGTTACAACCATTGCTGGAGGAGAAGATGCCGTGCTACATCTTATACCGAATGGACACCAAAGATTCAGAGGGTTCCAAGTGGATTTTCATCCCATATATCCCAGACAACAGTCCAGTAAGTATCATAACACAGGTCTGCTACCAATCTGGGGTCAAAGAAATTTTCACGGTACATTAATTTTGTGGAATTCGTGCAAAGATCGTACGGCGCGAATTTAAAAATGTGAATATATGCTTTGCATAGGTTCAACTGCGTTCGTACGTAAATGCAGCGCAAATTTAAGAACCCGCAAACCTATGTTTCGAGGCCTCTAAGCGCGAAAAATAATCGCGCGAAAATAACAGTGAATACAGTAGTCATCAAACGGGATATTGTACATGTGGCTGAGATCAGGTGGGTTGGATAGGGGCAGTTCCAAGGGAACGGAGTGACATTCACAATGAAATTTCAACATTCAAACAAATCTATCATCCATACTTTGACCTTTATTTATAAAGAATTGTTTCATGACAATAGTTATTGGTACCCACTTTTCAAAATAATAACATTTGTTATGGTGATCCACTTAATTAATGAGATATGAATATTCATAAAAAAGGGTCGCGGATTGACGCAAAATGGACATGCATATTTGAGCAGAAAACATTTTTCTTGAACTTGAAATGGCCATCACAATTTTGAGTTATTGATTTTATTCTATGTTATTTTAGGTATAATATGCCGCCTTTCATAAGAAAATTGGTTGATTATTTTGTCAATTATGACCTAAAACTTGAACCCATGTCTGGTCACGGAGTGCCATCTGGGTTTTCAGTGTATTTTGTGAGGAGAAATGCATTACAGAGCTACCAAGTCTCACGCATTTTGCGTGAGACTCACGCATTTCGGGTCTGTCTCAGGATCTCACGCAGAACACCCCATTTCTCACACAAAATGACAAAAAGTAGCATAATTTTATATTTTTTTACCATTTTGGAGTCTCAAAACCCTAAATATCGGCAGTTTTGTCGCGCATCAATCCCTGCGAGTGCTATGTTTTCATGCGGGCAAATGTTATGTGCAAGATAGTTTACTTTACTACATGCAACATGTGAAGTGTGCGCGCGCGCCTCTTTGTGTACAAATTACTACTGCGCGCGCGCACATGCGGTAGCATGCGCCGCGTGCGCACTGCTTTTAACCAAGATGCGAATGATCTCACGCAAATTTTTTGTTTGAACTTGGCATGTCTGGCATTATAAAGTCCATAATGTTTTATGAATATAAAAAAGGCCTAAGTCCAATTTTTGGCGAAATTGAGTTATATATGGGAAATTGTTCCTTATACATTGACCCATCTTGTGCATAAATGATGAATCTGAAATCATCTCAGAAATGCCTTAAATAATGGATGAAACTCTGGTATGAATGAAAGAAAAGCCTAACTAAGTCCAGGACTTAGGCTTTTCTTACATTCATATCTAGCGCCCTCTCTCATTACTTCTTGTTTAACCTTGAGTACCTCAAAATTGAGTTGAAGTTCACTTGCAGATGTTTGTGCTTCTGTGTGTGTGTGTGTGTGTCAGAGGGTGTGTGAGGGGTGTTTGGGTGGGTGTGTGTCAATATATATTTTTAAAAATAGCTCCTCAAAAAAAAAAAGAAGGAATTCCTATGCTGATGTGAGTGTGTGGATGTGGGCATGCAGGTGGATTCAGGATTGATTTTTTCTTACAAAATTCACTCACAAACAATTAAAGTTTTTTTGGTTTTTTTTAGAATTTTACCCCAAACCTTGCTAAGGAAAAGTTCTCACTCCATTTACACCCCAACCTTAGCTTAAGTGGTTACGACCTCTGTATTTCTTGTTTTTCTATTTAATAAAAAAATAAAATAAAAGGGAGGACCATACCCCCCCCCCCCACCTCATTCTTGAACTGTTGATTTACTTCAATAGAACTATACATTTGCCTACCATTGCTATTCGACCTCGAATCGCCCCCAACCGAAATTTACACCGAAATTTTTGCCCTATCATTTGCCTATTTACCCCCCCCCCACCCCCATTGAATAGCGCCCTCCATTGACGAGGATGCGGCCGCATGCGATCCTATACTCTTCCTCTAATCTCTTCGCCTCCGTCGAGATAAGTCGTGTTTTTTGCCCGCGCCAAAAAATAGCGTGTTTTTTCTCCTTTTGGGACTTCCTTGCGGTGTTTTGCGAGGTTATATTTCTCAGGATAATCATATTGAGTATTCTGAGCTCTTTTTTTGTCTAGCTTTTTGGTTTTCGAGATTGATAGTTTTTATCTCTCGGTGATCTTTTATTTTCACGCTCTCTCTTCCGTAGACTTTCGTACGTTCATTACTGCGTGTATGTAATACGTGTCGTGGTTTACGTTTGAGTGTTGTGTGTGTTTTGCGGCGCACAGAGTTTTTGTGCTTCGCTTCTTTGTTAGAACTGCCTATTTACCCCTTTGTGTTTAAACTTTCTTTCTTCTTTTTATTTACAGATTCGTCTTGTCTTTTTTCTTCTCGTGTCTTCTTCAAATAAGAAGAAGCGGGGGAAGAATTAGCGAGCAGGCGTGTGTTATCTTCTAAGAAGTCCCCCTGCAGGGGGTGAGAGGCTTGTTGTTTGAAGAGGCTTAGACGCCGTCCTTCCTCCTTTTACCACCTCGGATTTGCGGGGGTGAGTATAATTGGGTCGAACACTGGCGGACAACTCGCTGCTCGGATCGTCGTCCTCAAAGTCGGGACCGTTGATCCTGACAGGTTGGCAGCGTCAGGAAAATGACGGCTACGGCCTCGCGCCGAGTACGTTATCCTTTGCCCCGTTCGACTAACGGGAGATCTAAAACGGTTTATACATCGGTTTCACAACCGGTGGCCGGTTCACTGGCTAATTCAGTTCAGGTGAAGGTGCCGGGTTCATTTCTCTCATGGTGCCGAATCCCATTGTGCCTCAGGCTTCGCCTGGCATAACCGGATTGAGCTCGGTTTCTCTATCGAGTTTTGACCGGACGGATATCGGCGCCGTACCCTTACTGAGGTAAATCGGATCCGCGAGTCGGTTTCCGTACCGGTTTTGGGGTGAGTACCGTTCAGACGGACTATATCTCGGATAGTAGGCGCTTGTCGGTTACTACTAGCCCGGATGACATGTCAGAGCCATCGCTCTGTTACTTGTCGGCGGATATCCGGCCAGAGCGGGACGTCCCGACCATATCGGTCGCCCACTTTGTGGGGGGGTCCGTCTCTCTCCGTTTTCAAACGGATATCGGCGCCGTTCCCTTAACTGAGGTAATCGGAGCCGCAAGTCGGTTTCCGTACCGGTTTTGGGAGTGAATACCGTCCAAGGCGGACCTGTATCCTCGGATAGTAGGCCGCACGTCGGTTCTTACTAGCACGTGACACGTCAAAGCCGTCGCTTTGTTACTTGTCGGCGGGTATCCGTTAGAGCGGGACGTCCCCGACATGTCCAGTCACCCCTTTGGTGCGGGGTCCGTCTCTCTCCGTTTTTAATCTCGGAGTGTGTCCCCTTCCTTTTCGGATACTACGTCGGTGAGGGTGAACGTGTTTTCGGATCCCGCTCCGATTTCTGTTCGGAGCCAGGTCCGTTTTAGGCGGGCGTTTCTTTTTTAAGCCAAAACCCCGTCTTCCAAGTCGGTTTCCTTCCGGATCGGCACCGCATCTGAGGCGGGCTCTTCCGTAGTGAAGCGTCGTAGACTTGCAGTTCGGATCACGATCGGTTTCCCGCGCGGTCAGTGCCCTTTACAGGCGGGGCTTCGGGTTCAGAGCGACTTTGTTCGTTGCGACCCGGATCGGTTTCGTTAGGACCCTGTCCCCCTCAGGTTGGACACTTCCTTTTCGGGTAGACATCAACTCCGGATGCCAATCCGGGTAGTTTGGGTGTACCTCCGGAGGTTCGCGAGTGGGTTGAACGTTTACGAGACAGCGAGTCGTTCACCACTTCCGACTCACCTCTATGGTGGTTCCCACCCTCCTGTGAGGAGCTGGATGCTTCCTCGTCAGACGATGAGATCTTTTCGGTGGCTGATTCTCACGACTCATGGTTTGATCTCATCCGATCCCTTGTACCGCATTCGGTTATGGTTGTGTACGCGTGATCCCCCGGTTAATGCTTCGGTGGATATTTCATCCGACGAAGTTGTACCTGAAGTCGTTGTAGAGCTTCCTTTGGCGAAGCGAGTCACATCAGCTTCGAGTACAGGACTACCTTTTTGAAATCTGACAAATCTGATTTTGACTTTTCGTCCACGAGTTGGGCCTTTTGTCCGCCAGTCCGGGCCGAGATTCTCCTGGCCCTTAGGGAGGTTTCTTCTCTCTTGTTTTCTCAGTTTGCGGCTACATCCACCTTGCTGGATAATGCCCGTAGAGTTCATATGCTTGAGACTCTTCATATCAAGCAATCCCTCATCCCGGATATGGTCAGGAGATTGTCGTGACTTCCCCCTTCCTTTACGGGAGCAACTTGGCAGACGTTTTGCAAAAAGAAGTTGACTCACGTAAGGAGGCCCAGGAACTGTCTACATCTATTAGAGATGTTCGTCAGGCCCATCGTCTTCTAGGTCTGTTATACCTGGCTTCTTCAAAGCTCCTCCTTTCAGGAAGGGCAAGAAGAAGAAGGACAAGAGGGCTCCCGTCTGCCGGTCGGCCCCGGCAGCTCCTCCTCAGGATCGTAGGGTAACCGACTTTCTCATGATTCTTATGATCGACAGGTGTCTTTTCAAGACCAGACTCCCGTCGAGGACGTGGAGGTGGTAGGGGCTCTTCCGCGAGGCTTCGCGAAGAATCAGCCTTTTTTGTCGGGCGGGAAGCATTTTCCAGATGACTTCCCGAGTTCGCTTGAGATCCGGTGGTGGTCGACTTCGGAAGTTTTTCCGGCTTGGAAGTCGATCACGGACGATGTCTTCGTCCTCTCCGTGATCAAGAACGGACTCCGGATAGATTAGAAGAGCCTCTTCAAGGGGTGTTATCCGAAATCGATCACCGCCACATTCGATCTTTTTCAGGAACATATTTCTCGGAAAAAACTTCACTCCTGAAAAAGGACGCTGTCGACGGGTGAGGGATCACGACTTTCTGTGTCTCTCCCCGTTTTTGTGATCCCAAACGTTAGGCTCGCTCAGGATGATCCTCAATATGAAGAGGATCAACAGGCACATCGCTAAGTCACCCTTCAGGATGGACCATCTAGCCTATTCTTCCGGCTCTCGGTCAGGACGACTTTGCGGTGTCCCTCGACCTGAGCGATGCCTTTTTCCACATCCCAATAGACCCTTCGTCGAGGATCTTTTGGGGTTTTGTTGTAGGAAAGGAGACGTTTCGCTTCAAAGCCCTTCTTTCGGTCTTCGTCCGCTCCCAGAGTCTTCACAGGGTGGTCTCGGCGTTGATGTCTTTCCTCGGGGCAAGACCTTCGGATTTTTGCATTCTTAGACGATTGGCTTCTCGTCGCCAATTCGGAGGTCCTGCTTTCACACCCTCTTTCGCTGTTAGTGAAAAGACGCGAGAGTTTGGGATTCATGATCAACTGGTCCAAGTCGGAATTCGTTCCCTCCCGAACTCCGATCTACTTGGGTGCCCAGTTGGATATCAAGAATCAACTGGCTCGGCCGAGCTTGAGAGGTTAGAGGCTCTGGTCAGTCTACCAGGTCCTCCTGAGCATGCGAGGGTTCGAGCCGAGGTTTGGTTGAGATGGCTGGGTTTTTTTTAGCCAGTCTGGTGGACATCTTGCCAAATTGTCGTCTCTTTATGAGACCTTTCCAGCTGCATCTCCTGAAGTTTTCAGGCCGAACCTCAGCTCCCTCTGGTCTGGATTTCTTTGACGGTGGAGATCAAGAAGCTTCTCTCTCCGTGGACGAACCGTACCTTCCTTCTCAGGGAAAGAGTTTCAAAAGCCCTCTTCCTCGTTTTCAGTGACCACGGACGCGTCTCTTCAAGGTTGGGGGGGCCATTGTCAAGGTCGGATGGTTTCGGATCTTGGGTCCTCCCGAGGCCGCTGCCTCACTTCAACGTTCTGGAACTTTTGTCAGTTCTGTTTGTCTTTCAACGTTTTCGCGACCTTTTGGTGGCCGTTCGGTGTTGATTCTCACGGACAACACCTTCTGAAGGCCTACATCAACAAAACAGGAGGGACACTCTCTTTGAAGTTGAACGGGGTAGCGTTCCTCTTTGGGAATGGTGCAATCGGAGAAAGATCGTCCCGGTTGCCTCCCACTTTCTGGGGGAGGACAATCTGATAGCAGACTTTCTATCCCTGAACAACAGACTTCCTCGGTTTTGCTCCCGAGTCAGGGAGACTTCTGCTTTCTTTCTGGACGCGTTCTCTCTTCATTGGTAGGGGTGGAAGGCGTACGCCTTTCCACCATTCAAGTTGATCCCTCTGGTTCTCAGGAAGATCAGGGGATCAGACAACGGTGGTCTTGATTGCTCCCTACTGGCCGGGTCGGGCCTGGTTTCAGGATCTGTTGCTCCTGTTAGCAGGGGAGCCGCTGCCCCTTCCGGCCGTACCGGACTTAGTTTCTCTACCGTTGTCGGGGTTCTACATGCGAATCCATCGCACCTTCTTTAACTGCATGCCTCTATCGGCCAGCGGGTAGGGATGAAGGCTTTTCAGAACCGAGCAGCTGAGCTGCTAGTTGAAAGTAGACTGAAGTCGACTAGGATTGTATACAATTCGCGCCTTGAGGCTTCCTGGCCTGGTGCGAACCTCTGGAGGGTCCCCCAGAGAGGCCTTTGCCTCTTATTGCCGATTTCTTATTTCTCTGTTCGATAAGGGTAGGTCTCTCTCGACGATTCGAGGTTATCGTTCGGCTATTTCGGCCATTCTTACTGGTTTTTGCTTATGGGGGATCGGTCTCGACCGCCCCCACCAGCTCTCGGCGTTGCTTAGGGCCTTTTTCTTAAAACGCCCTATTTCTAAGCCCTTGACTCCAGTCTGGAGTTTTCCTAAGTTTTGGAGGCTTTGTCAAGCAGCACCGTTCGAGCCTTTGAACTCGATTTCCCTGTTAAATCTGTCCATTTAGACAAGCTTTCTCCTAGCAATAGTCTCTGGGCAAAGAGGAGTTTCGCTACATGCTCTCTCAATATCACCTGGTCAGATTCGTTGGGAGAGATATGGGGTTCGTCTGATTCCTATCACATCCTTCATTGCTAAGAACCAAAACAGCCTCGTCGGACTCTATCGAGATCTTCATTCGTCCTCTGACGGGGTTCTCATCTATCAGAGAAGACAAATTCTAGTGCCCCGTCAGGGCCCTCTAATGTTCTTCAAGAAGACTGAGAATCTCTCGCAAATCTTCACAGTTATTTGTTACTTCCCGTGAACCCCATTAAGGGGTTTCTAGAGATACGTTATCCCGGTGGATAGTCTCCGCAATCAAGGTTGCGGGAGTGAAGACCCTTGAAGAGGGAACTACTCCAAGGCCATCAGACCAGGAGCATCAGCTCCTCTTGGGCCCTATTTACAAGGTAGGGTAGAAGATATTGCAAGGCGCCTTTTGGCGTTCTGCAAATTCTTTCACCTCCTTTTACCTGAGAGACGAGTCGCCGCTAGTGAGGGTGTTTTCTCCACCGCATCTCTCAAAGCAGCGCGTCCTCCATAGTTTTCTTAACCGTTATGGTTGCCCTCCCGACTTTTGTCGTTGCTGGTCGTAGCAATGGTAGGCAAATGTATAGTTCTATTGAAGTAAATCATAAAATTACAATCTAATTTTATTATTTACGATATAGAAATATACATTTGCCTACATTCCCTCCCTCCGTCCCTATCCGTTGCAACATACGGAAGTTTTTTGGGGCGAGAGAGTTAGAGGAAGAGTATAGGATCGCATGCGGCCGCATCCTCGTCAATGGAGGGCGCTATTCAATGGGGGGTGGGGGGGGGGTAAATAGGACAAATGATAGGGCAAAAATTTCGGTGTAAATTTCGGTTTGGGGTGATTCGAGGTCGAATAGCAATGGTAGGCAAATGTATATTTCTATATCTTAAATAATAAAATTAGATTGTAATTTTTATGTTTGTGTGCTTAAAACTTCTTGGTTTCATGGATGGAAGAACAGTGAACTGTAAAACGTGAATAATACATCATTTTGCAAACTTTTTTTTTCTTCAGTATTTGAACACCTACACATGTCCTCACATTTAAAACCCACAAACTCACACCCACACCCGCTTGCTCATCCCAAAACACATCAGCTATTAAAAAAATATATAAAAAAACTTAAAATACAAAAAGATAAGGGGCCCTTTTTGTCTGATATATAAAAGAAATCTCTTGTGCATCATTTTTATACATTCAGTACTACAGAAGTCTACCATGTATATGAATGTAAGAATGACCTAAGTCCATATGATTCTAAAAATGACCCAAGTCCACCAGACAAAAGGCCCCGCCCACAAGTAACTTGAAAATTTATGTTCATAAAAAATTTACACTTAACTTTGTTTTATGATGTTCTCTGATGTCTTTTGGCCTAATATACTTTAATTGCCCAAATTAAAAAAATATTCAGTTTTTTTCCATTATCTCGAAATGGCCCCCTATGGACTTAGGCCTTTTTTATATTCATATACTCAATTGTTAAGACCAAAGTTTGTTAAGAGTAGTCCATGATAATTACATTTAGCCACAACAACAAAAAGATGGAGAAAAGTGACTATATATAAGAATAACAGGCATATGTGCAAATTTGGGTTGATCAGAAAACTGAATCGCATGATTTTTTTAAACTTAATGATTGGTTGTATTGTAAAGAGGCCTTCGTGTTAATTTCAGATCCTAATTCGCATTTACAAAGGCACAGCACCACATTAAAGTTACAGCTCCATGTCCACTTTTGCTTGGAATTGCCCATAGGCATCATGTATAGTCAGTTCATGTTAGATGGAATTTATTCATTCTAGTTCAGATTTGTTATTATGGTAATTCTTTGTTAGGTGAACTATAATCAGTCTGGGTCAGATTAGCTGCAATCAATCTACAATTTAGCTCAGCGAGGCTATCTAGTCATTCTGGCTCAGATGGAATATATACTCGGTCTGGTTCAAATGGGCTATATAGTTGGGCTGACTCATATAGGTAATATTCAGTGAACCACAGTTTGGTTCAGATAGGCTATAGTCATGCTGGGTTGGATAGGTCAAAAGCAGCAAGAGTCAGGTGGATCGCCTGCTCAACAGGGGTAGACATGTCAGAAATTGCATGGAACTATTATGTACTGATGACAAAATACACTGTGTAGTTGTCAGTTAACCAGAATAAAGGTTAATTACCAAAAGGTGTTATAACTGATAGTGCAATCTTAGTGTCGGTTGGTTTTATTGTTTGTGCCAATCAGCGCAAATTATGAAATAAATAGTTATGTGCATTAGTGTTGACCAAATCGCAAACTTAAATGAATGTTTTGCACTTGTTATCATGCATCATCATTTCCTTTTCTAAATGTAGGTTCGTCAGAAAATGTTATACGCCAGTACGAAAGCTACCTTAAAGATGTCTTTTGGAGGAAAAAGTCATATAGAGGAGGAATTCTCAGCGACAATGAAGGTAAAACTTCAATATATTTTCATTAAATTTTTAACTATTCAATATGCAAATTCCTTTTTTAGTGTGTAGACCTTCAAGGAGGTGGGAAACTTTACAATTGGGGAATTATTTTGTATCATTAGATGATCGGATGGTTTGGGGGGTTTTTTTAATAGATTAATATGACATTTAAATCAGTTTAAAGCTGGTGTATAGTGTTGGGAGAATGAAACATTTGATTTGTATTCACAGTTAGGAAGACTGAATCCTATACTATAATAAAGAAAGTTATATAACATGAAATCTTGTTTTAGTGTCTTTATTTCACGAGATAAGTATAAAAAGATAAGTCGGGGATCCGTCTCATCTCAGTGTGCACTTGGCGTTCACATGGGGATTCTCTTGTGTGGGTGATACACACAGATCGCTACGCTCCATTCATGCAGAAATTTCGGTGGACTGTACACCCTAGCAAAGGTCTTAAAAACTGTTACATTATGTTTGGGTTCAAACATTTCACTGAAATTCACCGGAAATCGTGAAAGGAATATCACAAAATCTCTCACACAAATCTTTTAGTGCAATGTGAACAACATGAGACTATATTTAATCAGTTTTATGCCTATTCCTTTTTTGTTACCAAAACTATACACCAGGTTTTAGTTTAGAAAAAAAAAATTTATAAAATTTCAGATTCGAAAGTTTAGATTGTAAATATCTCCTGTAATATGATGTAATTTTAAAATCATATTTTTAAAAAGACATTCAAATTAATCAAGAAATGCCCTCCTTTCCAGAACGAGGTGACACTTGAAAGCTACAGAAAGCATCTAGTGAGGCAGGCTGCACCCGGTCCCATGTCATTGGCAGAAGAGGAGGCTAAATTAGTCCAAGAACTAGAAACCAGACCAGACATTGGTGTGGACAGTAAGAGCCAAACTTTACCTGGTCTTGCATTCCCTATAGAGGAGGTTGCCCTTCAGAAGATAAAGGAGGTCCTGGCAAGAAAAAACACCTATGTTCAATTGGTAAGAACATGTACATGTATGTACGTACTATCAGTTTGTATGATCAATATACTGTATTTGTGGAAATGTTTGCAGTACATTTATTTTCGCGGATTTCGCGCAAAGAGCGGCAGGCGCGAATATATGTGCATGATTTCCTATGCAAATATTGAATGAGTTCAGTTGCGAGCTTACGAACATGCAGCACAAATTTAAGAACCTGTGAACATGTTTTGAGGCCGCTCAGCGCGAAAAATTAATTGCATGAAAAAAACAGCGAATACAGTATTGTCTTTGAAAAGGTGGACCTACCAAGTATTACGGTCACACTTCTATGGTGTGTATATTTCATGCTCACACATGAACAACCATTTCATCATGCCTTTGGATCAGACCTGGGGAAATAAGATAAAACAAGACAAATGCAATTCCTTCTCGTAAGCCTTTGCCCTCAAAAGCAGTAATTTCAGAAATAGACCCCTGTTACCTTTGAACTCATTTCTCTAGAAAACAAATTGGGAAGTTGATGTTTACCTTCAAATTACATGTTATTCATGTATTTTACAGTGTTTGTCAAGATCGTGAATTTAGTAGTTACATGTGTTTTGATGATCTAAGGCCAATCCGGACATCAATTTTGAAACTACAAAAGAACAAATAGTTTGTGACAGCTAGTGAAATCTGAGTTTTCCCATTAAATACACCATTCCCTTGTAAAAAATTTAAATACATTCATTATGATGCTCCAAATAAATACTAATTGATTTCTTTTTTTGTGATTTCCCTTAGTTTATTTTTAATCTTTCACTATTTCATTAAATTCTAAATTGTTATATGCAATTTAAATTTGTTAAATTCAATTATATTCTTTGTTTTGAATCTGATCATGTGACAAAGTGACATTCCAAATGTCGATTGAAGTACAGTGGGAACTCGTTATAACAAGGTCCTTTGGACCATAGAAGTAATACCTTGTTATACTGGGAATCTTGTTATATCAGGTTGGAAAAAACAAAAGAATTCAAACAGCTTGGACCAGAAAAATTACCTAGTTATATCAAATCTCTGTATTAATTCAATGAATTCATGTGTTCTACCACAGTTTATAGATGGTCAGGCAGAGATCATCAAGCTAGCTAGCTGTGAACACACACCAGTGGAATCCTTGCCATCCAGAGTGCCCGATGACAGCCCTAGATATCATATCTTTGTCTTCCCACACACATATGAAGGAGATCATATCAACAGCATAAGTAAGAAAGGAGGAATTATTCTCAGTGGTTTCATTGCTCTTCATAATTGTTCCATTCTACTGCTTTGATTGTGGAACAGCTGCCCTTGTATGAATGGCATGATCGAAGATTGATAATTTTTTTTTTTTTTTTTTTTTTTTTCAGGGGCTCTGTTTTCCTTACATATATATTTTTAAAAGTCACTTAATGAGTTATTAAATTGTAAATCAAAGTTTTTAAATTATTGAATATGATTCAATGGTGATATGGCCAGAATGAATTGGGTGACAAATACAATGTATAAGCAATAAACAAATACTGCAATCGTGGAAATAACCGTGGGTGCGTTTAATTGCGTGCTTACCAACATGCAGCACGAAATCAAAAACCTGTGAACATTTTTCGAGGCTGCTCAGAGCGAAAAATAGCAGCGAGTACAGTAAATGATAAATTATCAAATTATCAAATCTTAAGATTACATATAATATTTTTTATATAAAGAGAGAAAAAATGCTCAGGTGAATATTTGATTACATGATGAGTGAGATATGTATTATTGTCTTTTGAATGTAGTTTTCATCTACACAATGCCTGGCTACAAATGCCCAGTGAAGGAAAGGATGTTGTACTCTAGCTGTAAATCACCACTACTCTTCACCTTGGAGAACATAATGGGAGATAAATTTGCAGCGAAGGTAAGGAGTCAATGGTGGGGCATTCAACCTTTTATGGAGAAGAACCTAATTATTCAGACAAGGGGGAGGGGGGGGGGTCAAGTTTACCCCCCTTCCCCTTTTACGAAATCTATGACTGCTTTGCAACCGCTCCAAATCGCAATCCTGCATCTGTTTTTTTTTCCCCTTTCAAGTGTCACACAACTTTTTGAGACCTAGTTTAAAAAACACTTGTTGAGTCACATCATTCTTGTAGGATATATTTTCCAGAATAAGGTGTTATAAAGCTCAGATGTATGGGGGCAAATATGTAAAAAAAAACACAAATATTAATTTCTTAACACTGCCTTCTCGCTGTCAACAACTCGAAGCTAATAGATGTTCCATTATTTGTTTTTTATGCAGATTGAAATTGAAGACCGCAAGGAACTGACTGAAGACTTTCTTCTGAGTGAAGTTCATCCTATTAGAATCGTCCACAAGCCAAAGTTTAGCAAACCTCAGGGACCCGCGGGAAGGAGAGGTCAATCAAGGGTCACCAATGCTAACAAATAGGAATCCATACTATATAAATAAATGCATAGAATATCGATGTGTCGCTACTCATGCAGTGGCGGATCCAGGATTTGGAACTAGAGGGTGCCTAAATGGCAAATTCGGAAAATAGAGGGGGTGCAGATGACAATTGTGTAAAAAAAAATATATCTTAATTAACATGTACATGTATGTTTTATTATTGATTCTCAAAAAATAGAGGGGGCACTCGCCTTTTGTGCCCGTACCTGGATCCGCCAGTGCAAATGGATGCAACACACCTCAGGATATCTTATAGACCTGAATAGAAATCAAAGGCCCCTTTATCTCGAAACCGTCATAAGTCTAATTTCTTGGACAACCCATAGGGACACGTGTTGTAGAATTAACACGCGTTTCTATGGGATGTCCACGAACTTAGACTTATGACAGTATCGTGAAACGGGCTCCAGAGGTTAGTCACACGTCATCAAATCCTGAGAATATCTCTTAACGACTTGAATTATGTCTAGGAATGATCGATAGTGTTTATATCAACCTTTATTCTAAACCTACAATGATACGATACAATCATGGAATTCAAGTACCTCACTATTTCACCCCCTGTATTTTCACTACATGTATATCCATAGCTGTAATTTGAAGGGGATTTCCACCCTGAAAGTAATTCGTTTTTTATTTTAAAACAGTAGTTGAATGACAGAAACATATTAGTGAAGGTATGACAGAAATCCAGCAGAGGATGAAATAGTAACAAATTTTTATAAATTGGATTTTGTGATATCCCTTGCAATGTGCTCTCCCATGCTGTTAAATGTAAATTCCATAAATTTCCATTTGTCTAGAAGAATATAGATTATTTTACCTGTGCATACAGTACATATGATCTGACACATTTGTTGTGCATGTCTCTTTGAAATGGATCTATTCCTTTTTCAAGAACCGTCAAAAAAGGTGATTCATAAAAATTTGCAGTTCAGACCCTTTGGGAAGGCGCTTTGCATTGACATTCACCGCCAGATTATTTCTGCAATATGATCAATTATACAGGGGTGTGAGAGTTCAGCTTTTTATCTGATTTCAGTATTTTTAGTTTTGATTTTCAGCATATTTTAGCTTTCCTCTGTACAAAAGTATAGGAGCTCTATCAATTACCAATGCAATTACAAAATGAGAACTTTAAAAGTTCTTTGATGGATTTTCTTCAAACTACAACATGTATTACTTAAAGGAGGACTCTGGGCTGAAATTAAAAAGGTTTTTAAAGTGAAGTGAAATTTAACAAGCAAACCACAGAAAATTTCATCAAAATCGGATGAAAAATAACAAAGTTATGCATTTTTTAGGTATTGATTTTTTTTTGTAAAACAGTTCTTGACAGGTCTCATGAACATTTGAATATTCAAATGAGCAAACTGATGATGTCACAGTCCCCCTACTTTTTGTATATTTTATTATATGAAATCCTATTTATCTCATTTTTTTAAACATTGCGTATACAGAAAATCTATCCCTCATACTGAAATAAGTAAAAGCACTTGTGACCTTAAACATTCCACAAGGATTAATCCCTGATTTTATGTCCTCCGGGCAGAAAATCTTGATAATTGGTATTTCATACAATAAATTACAAAGAAAGTAGGGGGACTGTGACATCATCAGTTTGCCAATTTGAATATGCCAAGAACTGTTCCTAAAAAATTTCAAAACCTAAGAAAATTTGTAACCGCGCTATTTCTTATCCGATTTTGATGAAACTTTCAGTGTTGTGCTTTTTAGATTTTACTTTATTTTTCTTACAATGCAAACTCCAGCCCGGAGGAGTTTTTTAAATGGTTCTCTCATTGCCCTGGATCAAAACCACCTTAATTTAAGGTTGACTTCCAATCGAAAGCATATTGCTTTCCTTTAGATGGATTAAATTTCAAATTAGAGAGGAAAGAACATTTTTGTAATTTAAATTTACAAAAAAAATTTTATATAGATTATTTCAATTTTGATTGGCATTTTAAGAAATTGGCTTGGAGGTTAGAGGTTTTTAAACAAAACAGCTGGGCAGCAAAACTAATGCACCTATTATAATTGTCCATATTGTATTATAAATAATAATAATGATGTTTTTTGTAAATGTATACTCCTCATATCAAATAACCGTAACACTTTGAGCTTTAGGAAGGCATTCTTGAGATCATTTTTTCTCAGGTTAAGCACTTACGCACGGTTAATATAACCACTAGTATTTCAATCATTAATTCATAATATTTAACTGTTCTGGTTTATTTTTAGTGTTGGACCATGTCATTGGAAAAGATACATGTATGTGTAGTATTTGACAAGGCAGTACCAGTCAAAAGGTAAATGAAGATCAAGAAGTTAAAAAGTATAGCCAAAGATGTGCATTCATGAACCTTGAAACAATTATTTCCGTCTCTCTGTTTAGAAACACATTAAAGGAGAACTCCGGGCTGAAATTGAAATGGTTTGAAAAATAAAGTAAAATTTATAAACCACAACACTAAAAATTTCATCAAAATCGGATGAGAAATAGCAAAGTTATGAATTTCTTAGTAATAGTATTTGACATTTTCATAAGAAACAGTTCTTGGCATAACCATGATAACCTTATGCATATTCAAATGAGTAAACTGATGGTGTCACAGTCCCCCTACTTCTTGTGTATTATATTATATGAAATCCTATTTATCTCATTTTTCATACATTGTGTATAAAACCAATCTATCCCTCATACTGAAATAAGTAAAAGCACTTGTGACCTTGAACATTCAACAAGGAGTTATCGCTGTTTTTATGTCCTTGGGGCAGAACATCTGTATAATTGGTATTTCATACAATAAAATACAAAGGAAGTAGGGGAACTGTGACATCATCAGTTTGCTCATTTGAATATGCATGAATTATCATGGTTATACCAAGAACTGTTTCCTATATGTCAAAACCTAAGTAATTCATAACTTTGCTATTTCTCATCCGATTTTGATGAAATTTTCAGTGTTGTGCTTTATAAATTTTACCTTATTTTTGTAAACATACAAACTGCACTTGGTGGAATCCTTTAAGTGTTTTATATTTTAATACAATACTTAATGTGGAATTATTCTGAATTTTCTTCTTTTCTTTGGAAAGTGCATTCCTGGTGCCTTTCTTTTCACTTCTGCTTGATGGCAGTAAAATGTATCCAGTTGGAAAAAGGCATGGGGTACAATTGTTTAAGGGCAAAAACTGATAATAATAATATGACATATGCATACATTTTGTATATAATTATAAATTTATTATTTTATGAATGTATTAATAATGACCTAAATCCTCATAATTATTACTCACCAAACAAACACCTCATATGTGGTAAATTTGATTGGTGTGTAATATCTATTCAATAATATGAAATTTGAACTTAACACATTAGCAATGTAAATGTGTAATACCAAGATTGCCTTGGGATAGTATTAGTATCAAAGTATGGAATATCAGATTAAAAAAACTATTCTTTTCAGATTTTCTTATTCAATAAATGATTGTAAAATATTGACAGAATTTTGTAGAACTTGAATTATATTATAAAGCACAAACAAAGCAAAATGAATTAGTTTGCTTTTTTTGTTGTTCTGTTTTATTAACTATTTCTCACACAAAACTTTATATAACATAATTCAATACACAGAAAGCTCAGTTCTAATCAAAGCATTGGAAATTACATTTATATAATTTGTTTCTTCTTCAAAAGTTCCATTCATTGTTCTAGTCTCTTCTGTCTTGGCCATTATTTATTCATTTAGGCAACTTACCAAAAGATGTAGCCGTGGCCCGCGGCGTGAAAACCGCACAGTTCTACTTTATACCAAATGTATTAATCCCCTCCTTTTAATTCAATGGAAGAATAACGGGATCAGTATATCCAGCATATATAATCCTGCCGTGTGTTTCTTACACAGCGGGCCACAGCTTTATCTTTTGGTAAGTCGCCTTATTTATGAATTATCAATACAGAAAAAAAGTCAATAATGATTCAAAATATAAATATGATTCTAGCTCTAGGTACTGTACATGTCATTGCTGAAACATGTTCTGTAGGACAAATTTCGCATGATGTATACCTGCTCCAGAGATATTTCTTGCTTCATATGTTATGAGGATGGAGATGAGTTTGAAGATAAGAGTTCAGCTTGCTTCTTCTCTTTCAAGAGTTGCTCACTTTGGTGAAGAGACTCTTCCATTATTTCCATCATACGTGGGGTGACTGACAATCGAAGCATACTGGCAAAATAAAAGGAGAGGAGGATCATCATAAAAGAGAGAGAGAGAATACACTTTTAATTACAAGCACCTGGACAATGTTCTGAAAGCCTTATTCTTATCATCTGATCTTAAAATCTTCTTAACAATTGAAGATGAAAGGGCTTCCAGAATACTGCATTTAAATTTGAGGAGAGTGCTTGAGATAAAACAAACACATGAGTGAGACATCAAACTTATTTAATTTCAATGATGAATTTATACAGTCCGTTCCCATTATAATGAGCAAAGATACAACAAGAAAACTTTACTGGTCCAAATTTCGTACATTTGCACATGTGTGTGTATGTGTGTGTGTGTGTGTGTGTTGTGTGTGGGTGTGTGTATGTGTGTATCCCAATTTTTGCCCTATAACAATATTTTATTATGCTGTAATTGGCTTGTTCCTGTACATCTCATTATAAGGGGTGTATTGTACCAGACTATCTTGATCAGAAGTTGCATTTCATTTCCTTTCCTCCTTTCTGGCTAATGATAACAATTACAAAAGGGATTCATCGTAAAAATTGAGACAATTTGAGGTAACTTAAATTTGGAACCAATTGCCTTATATTAAACAAAATAAACACAAATTAAATTGTACAAAATTGATCTTCATCAAGGCATTTCTAGTTAGGCCAGCTATGCGCTCTGACTACATATACATGCAGCTAGATTCCTGATATATGTTTGCCAAAATAAGGTGTGATATTAAAAAGTTTGATATGCAACTTCTTCAAGCTACCAAATCATAACAATGATGAAACTCTGATATATCTAGTGTCTATGACATTTGCTCCAGCGGCAATTAATTTGTGATCAATCCCAACACTTTTCTAATCACTTACTTCAGCTTTGGTCTTAGGGCAGTTCCAAGGTAACGGAGTGACATTCAGAAGCAACATTTCAGCATTCAAACAAGTTTATTATCTATACTTTAATCTTTATGTACAAAGAAATGGTTCATGACAAAAGCTGATGGTACCCTCTTTTCAAAATGATAATTTTTTTCATAGTGATGCTCTTAATTAATGAGATATGAATATTCATAATCATGGTTACAGAGTGACGCAAAATGGACATATTTGAGCAGAAAACATTTTGCTTGAACTCTGTGAAATTTAAATGGCTAGCTATCACAATTTTGAATTGTTGATTGGATTCTATGTTATTCTAGGTATAATATGCCACCTTGCATAAAAAAATTGGTTGAATATTTTGTTAATTATGACTTAAAACGGTTACGGAGTGACATCTGGTTTCCCGGTCTTTTTCGTGAGGAGAAATGCATTATAAAGAAACATTAATACTAATTGATACCAAAGTTTGTTGGAGTAGTCCATGATGATTACATTAAGCCAAAAAAATCGGCAAAAAGTGACTAGATTTAAGAATAAGAGGCATTTATAGCCCCATAGTCCCATATGTGCAAATTTGGGTTTGATCAATTATTCAGCGCAAGAATACTGAATCGCAATTTTTTTAAACTTAAATGATTGGTTGCATTGTAAAGAAGCCTTTGTGTTGATTTCAGATCCTAATTTGCATTTTCAAAGGCACAGTGCCACATTAAAATTTCAGCACCATCATGTCCTGTTTTGCTTGGAATTGCCCCTTAACAATATACCTAACCCTTACCCTAAAACATAAAACCCTATTCAAACGTTAACCCTAATTCTACACCATAGACGAAATAAAGCCTGGAGCAAATTTTAGTTCTGTGAAATGCCTTACCGTTCTTCACGCTTCTCAGCTTGAAGTTCTGCTCTTTCTCTTCTATGTTTCTCTATGAATGTCTCCCCCATTACACGCTGAAATCCAATCAAGAGAGCACCACAGGGGATCCTGATCAATCAATCAAATAGAAATCAATTAGATAATGATATAAGATGTGTCAAAATTGATACATGTAGACCTTGAAAATTGCCTTTATTCCAAATTACTGAACATAATTGATTTAACCTTTTCTGTTCTTGGAGCTATTCAAACTTATACATGTATTTCCCAATTTCTTGGAGAAATTTTCAGTTGAATACAGGCATCAATTAAAGTATTTGGGTTAAAAAAAATTATGTACACCAAAACAATACAATAACTTGAATGATATAACCCGTCCAGACCTGGCATTTCACAAACTGCAACTGACTTCTGGTTTTAAAATTATTCATATTTTGAAAAAAATCTGTCAATTTGAAATCAATGCACATTATGATGACAAAGAATTTAGCACATTAGCAAAATACTACATTAGCTAATTGATGTTATTAGTATCTAGGCTTAAAATTAAGATCTTGACAGATTGGTTAAAATGAAAAGAAGAATATAACTAGATGAATCTTCGACCGCGCACGGTCGGAAGGCATGCCTCCGTATTGCCACATCGGAAAAAAAAGGCATGCGCATGTTGAGTATTTTACATCCATTTATACCATGACATCTTTGAGATATTGACCCCAAATCTATTAAAGTTGTATCATCAGAATTATTTCCAACTCAGGAAGGATGGCTACTGATGTAATAAAAAGGATAAACATGTTTAAGTTGATCTGTCAAAGGTCCTTCAGAAATTGCACAAACGAGTCATTTGCATAAATAACCAGTGACCTTTGATGTCCTGACCTCAAAAATCTAATCAGTTAATCTTTCCTCCCACATGACCCAAGTTTGAAGTTGATCCATAAAACGGTTCAGAAGTTACAGCAAGAACGTGCCATTTTCATGTATACAATGACGTCTGTGACCCTTGACCTTTGACTTCATGACCTCAAAATATAATAAATTCATTGTCCCTACCATATGCACACATGACCCAAGTTTGATGTTCATCCATCAAACTGTTCTTAAGTTATCGCAAGAACAAGCCATTTTCACGTACACAATGTCCTCTGTGGCCTTTGAACTTTGACCTCATGACTCTAAATTCTAATCAGATTATTGTCCGTCCCATATGCACATATGACCCAAGTTTGAAATTGATCCGTCAAACGGTTTTTAAGTTTATTGCGAGAACAAGCCATGTTCATTTACACAATGACCTCTGTGACCTTTGACCTTTGACCCCAAAATCTACTTTTTTTCATTGGCCCTTCCATATGCACACATTACTCAAGTTTGAAGTTGACCCGTCACACAGTTCTTAAGTTATTGCGAGAACGAACCATTTTCATGTATACAATGACATCTGTGACCTTTGACCTTTGACCTCATGACCCTAAAATCTAATCAGTTCATTGCCCCTCCCATAGGCACACATTACCCAAGTTTGAAGTTGACCCGTCAAACGGTTTTTAAGTTATGGCGAGAACGAGCCATTTTCATGCATACAATGACCTCTGTGACCTTTGCCCTAATGACCCCGAAGTCTAATCAGATCATTGTCCCTACCATGTGCATACATGATCCAAGTTTGAAAGTGATCCGTTAAACGGTTCTTAAGTTATCGCGAGAACGAAAACGGGACGGACGTATGGACGGACGGACGGACAACCCGAAAACATAATGCCTCCGGCACCACCTTCGGTGGCGGAGGCATAAAAATATATTTATTTAGAGGACTACTTACCCTAGCAAACCTCCTACAAATGCACCACCAATCATACCACGAAGACCAAGGCTGATCCTATACACAACTCCTGTGCTTACTGAAAAGCAAATTGCAAGAAGTAAAATGAAGAATTCTTACTCTGGTAAGAAAAGAGTACTGGTATTTTTTAAATTTTTGATTAACACAGAATGTAATCAAAGGTATCAAATCCTCCATACAATGTATGTGACCCACTTTCTTCCAGTGAGGCTGTTCACTTGGTACAAATGATCAGGTATTTGTTTAAATTTGTGATAATAACATCTATAAGTAAATTCATCTTTTTAATCTACTTTCGCAAAATGAAGTAAATAACTACCAAATGTTAGACATATGTGTTGAAAATATAATGGATGATCAATCCCACACTTAGTACTTCATATCTTTTGATCATTTTAATACAAATTTCTCTTCATAAAATATATTTTTTGTAAATTCTTATCGACACAGTAAGTTGTAATAGGTACTTACCTCCAGCCACTGAGTAACATAAGATATCCTGTTTGTTCCTGTATACAGCAAGTACAGTGCTTATACCACTGCAAAAGAGATGAATGTGAACAAACATGAATAAAAGCAATTAAACTAATGTGACATCTATGAATTATGTACAATAAAGTAATGTCATTCTAAAGTAAATGGAATTTATTCTTAGAAGGTTTTTACATCTTACCAAGAAAAGATATTAATGATGAGATCAATGATAATATTACGCTCATTTCACTGATTCAAAGATAAATATTAAAGAGCATATTGCATATTGCACAAGAACAAATGAATAATTCCAAAAGATGTGTATTTTTTTTCCAATTATTATAAACATACATTCAGACAATGTACATTATCAAGTTAATTTCTAGAAGAATGCTTTCAGGTTATATTTTGATGAGTCAAACATAAAGTATAGCCTATGTACAGCACACTCCAGCATTAAAGAGTTGCTCAGGACCAAACCAATTTACCTTGTAACAATGAAATCTTGCGATACTGAATACATAGAAACGTGAAAATGTGTGAAATTGGTATTATTATAATGAGAGTAGACTGTATCACTACCCTAATCCCACTGGGGGGAGGGGGGCTTTTGATGCCTTCCACCTCAATATATATTCACGACCATTATTTTGGACGTCACCCACTGACTTTTAACTTTCAAGTCTCTTTTAAAACCATTTTCGCGAAAATCAGGCATACCATTACAACACCACATGATTTTTAAAAGGCCCCCCCCCCCCCTCCTCCCCTCAGAGGACTCAACTGATCAAAATATCCCAGTGGGATAAGGGTTCAATATTCTTATAAGAAATCATTTAAACTCACTGATATCCTCCTGCTAAGACAGCTGTTCTCCATCCCCATCTGAATCCATAGCGAATCATCCCACGAGATGCAGCATTATAGGAAGAGCCCTGATACAGGAAAGAGATAGAGGGATTAAAAGAATTATCATTAATTAAATCTAATATTATCAAAATAATGAACTAAAATAAAACATGAATTACTACATCTATATTGAGAGTTGAAGTATCCGGATGATTAACCCATTGAATACTGTGGCTTTGTTACAAAGCCAACTGAAACATGGTTGTCAAGCATGGTTGCCACAAAGTACATGTACTTTCATTTAAAAGTGAAACAAAGACACCTATTAATATATCAATTTCTAATCATTTTAATAAATACAAGGTTTAAATAGTCATGAATTCATAAAATAATTTATAAATGATATAAGACATCAACAAGAGGGATGTTTTCTATTTTCCCATCACACACAAATGAGGGTTTCTTACCAACAAAAGATGTGAGTACTGTAGGCATACTATACAGGAGATTTAAACAGATGTTTTATGTCAATTGTCATGTCAAATTTCACAGTCTCCTCCAAATATTTTTTTTAGTTTACAACTCACTGTAGCTTCCAACCTGCTGTGATATATAGAGGCTTGACTGTTCTGAATATACCTCTGCCTTGCAAATCTTGAAGCTGGAAAGCCACCATACACAAACCCCATCATACCACCAAGAAGAAACATCATCATCACTTCATAGAGTTCACGAGACATGCCATCTTCTTTGCTGTGAAATCAATGAAACACAAGAAAAAAAAAAGTTACCAACTTTCAAATAGCCTACTAGAGACTACCTGAAACACTCAAACTTTGTTTCATTTTTTCCCACAAAATTTTGAATATATTTTGTAATTTATTTCTTGGATGATTTGATTCAATCTTTTAACAACTTGTGAATATGAAAATTTAATTCACCCAAGATATTACATGAATTTAATTTTTCACTACTTTCCAGCTTTTATATCAATTAGATTTTCTTTAACCTGTTGGAGACAAGCTGATTGGCAAAAACAGCCCAAATATATTCAGGCTCAATCCTCAATGGGTTAAGGAACCAAATTAAATGCCAGCTTCAAGATGACAAAACATCTTTTCTTCCACTTTCATAAATATGCAATAGAAGTGAAACTGAAGATTACATAACTTCTGCATTTTATGATATCCGTAGATCATACTAACTTGACAAAGTATGCCTCTTTCAGTCTACGCCATCCAATACCAGAATCACTGTCTTCTGTTCTCATGGTAGAACTATCAACATCACCATGATCTTCACCTACAGCATTCTGTTCCATACTATTACCCTCCACACCCTGTAGTGATGATGCATGCACTGTAGGTAGGAGTGCTATTCTACTGATGGCAATTCTGTGTAGACAGTGTTCCAATGTTCCAAATAGAGTTTTTTTCAGTGGTACCCGACAAATGTCTTGACTTTCTCTTGATGTAACTTGTGAACAAGCACCTTTTTCACTGTTTGCAGCGTGACAGCTCTTTTGAGTTTGATGAGTATCTGCCATTGTGTGCCGGGATGCAATAATTTCATCCGTGATAATTTATCAATAGATTGAAATGGTTGAGTATGATTCTAGAAGCCAATCACCTGTAACTGTTAACATAGTCAAAAGAAAATAAATAGCAATAACATCTCATATACAATACAAATGTCTTGTAAATTTATATGCACTTGTCATATCAAATGATATCTTAATCATTAATTTTTCATATCAATGTTGAAAACAGCATAGATACATTAGGCCTGTATTAATAGAAGAAGCACCTGGTTGCATCATATTAAATAAGTTAATAATCTTACAATGAGATAAGGTAAGTTATTAAGTGACTGAGGAAGCTCAAGATACAAACCTAATGAATGATGTTCGGTAAAGAAGCTGGCTTAGTCTAGTCTAGCTTTACTAATGATAATAGAAAGAGACAGCACGTAAACAGCATGTAAACAGCTAAATCTATTCCAATCACTTTAGAACGTGAGCATTTCTAAATTAAAGCCTTAATTTATGACATAATTTAAATCAGATCTCACCGCACCGCGCTCGCTACATCTACTCAACCTGCCTGCCCACCCAACGGCCAACCTGCCTCGCCGCCCACCCGGCCGCGGCGGTGGCCTGAGTCTGCCTGGCTCCGTTAGCGGGCAGCATGCAGCAAGAGCAAGAAAAGACAAGTGCATATATTATAAAGTCCCTAACTTAAATTCAATTCGAAATATAAATGCAATTTACCAATTACTCTTTGCTCTTTGTCGACAGCCCTCGTTTTTCATTTGATTAAGTCGAGACAAGAAGTAAATAAAAACTGTTTAACATCGTCAATTCTTGTATCTTCCAAAATCCAGGGAGCTCCAGATCAGTCTAAATCCAAGTCGGTTTTTAATTTTTATTTCAAAATGGCAGCTTATATTACTCTTGTCCACCTATGTAATATCAATAGAAGTAATAAATTGCCCCATAAAAATGTTTGATATTTTTTATAATGAGTAACTTGGTGATATAAGAACATAAACTATCTTGTAATGTTGTTTTAATAAACAATAAATCTGACAAAGACTAACTAAGATTAAAAGAAAGAAAAAAAAACATGAATGGTTAATGGGTGGATGCCGGATATGCCCGTGGATGCTGCAGCTCAGGAATATACCAGAAATTGGTGTTTTGTGTGATTGGAAAGTTAAGAAATCCCATGACATGACATTGTTTTGACAGTAAATGGAGTTCCGTTCTCATGACTATGCCTCATGAAAGTGATATTCCATGTCATATGATTTAGAAATGGAAAGTTTTTTGCAAGAGTCATCGCAGCACGGGAATCTATGTTCGAATACGTCCAATCCCCAACCCGAAACTTACGGCGCCACCGGCGTTCAGCATCCCGATGTTAATAATGAGAACAAAATCTCGATCTCGCAGAAAATGGAGACACCACCACCACCACCACCACTCCGTCCTCTGGTGAAAGTGTTGGCATGTTTTGCCGCCATAGGAGGTTTTCTGTTTGGATACGACACAGGAGTTGTTTCAGGAGCTATGATTCTTCTGAAGGAAGAATTTGGTTTAAGCACATTATGGCAAGAATTGATTGTAAGTGTAACAATTGGAGCAGCTGCATTATCGTCTCTCTGCGGAGGAATCCTGAATGAAAAATTGGGCAGACGAAGAGTGATTTTGATTGCCAGTACTGTGTTTACTGCTGGAGCACTTATGATGGGACTGACACCTAATAAAGAGCTACTTCTGGCCGGCAGACTGGTTGTTGGCATTGGCGTAGGTAAATGGCTACACATCTCAGTTCAGTATGTAGTTGTTTAATTTATGAATATTGTTTTTGCTTTTTAGTTTTTTTTTGCTTTATACTTGGTGCTAGAATATGTAAATAAATTGATTTGATAGTTCTTGTGTTTGTTTTTAATTATTTATTTATTATTTTTATTCTCCCGTTTTATAGTCACCAAGGGAACTCTAGATCTCTAAATTATTAATTCCCGATTTGTAGGATTTCTTTGATTAGGCCTAGTCACAAAGTCTAGTACCTAGCACATTACATATTTTTCAAGTTACTTCCAACTGGAATATTTAATTTGTTAAAAACGAAAAATATAAATGTAGGTATATATTGCATAATAAACATTTAATTCTCGTTCGATAATTTATGTTGGTTTCTGTTTTCTTTATAGGCCTTGCATCAATGACGGTTCCAATGTACATAGCTGAAGTAGCCCCAGTTCACTTACGAGGGAGATTGGTTACTATTAATAACCTCTTCATTACAGGAGGTCAGTTTTTTGCTTCAGTGATTGATGGAGCATTCTCTTATTGGCCATGGGGATGGAGGTTAGTTACTGTATTTTTTTTATTATTCTTTTATGTCGGAGAACAATATGCTGTGCTATTTCTCAAACAGTTTAACATTTGCACATTTTTTCAGTTTTATGGCAGTGAATTTTATAATTTGTTGTGAGAAATGTAAAAAAAAAAATCCCCAGAAAAAAATTATTAGGAAAGCCTTATTTTTGTCTCAAGATTAAGTCAAAAATATATGTTGAATACTGCTTATAATTGTCCACATTTGTTCCTTATAAAATATTCTCATATTTTGTGCTAAAAAACTACAAAAACATTGCTTGTACACCATTTCAGATGACTGGTTGAAATGGTCTGTTGGGACACCAAATCTGTCCGGACACCCAAGGTTAACTGGGTGTAAGTGGAATTTTTAGATATTTTTAGTAGCTATTAACAATAATTTCCTTTGCTATTTCAGAGCAATGTTGGGTTTAGCTGGAGTACCTTCTGCTATCCAGTTAGTTGGATTCCTGTTTCTTCCCGAGTCGCCACGATGGTTGATTGATCATGGTCAACTTGAAAAGGCAAAGAGTGTACTCCTCAGGACAAGCGGTCTAGAACATTGGGAAGGTCATTATCAACAGATACTTGAAGATAAAGAGAATTCTGAAAAAGATAGAGGTACATGTATGTTCTTATATTTAGTTAAGAGATTCAATTACCCCAATTTCAAATCAACTTCACTGGTTACTAGAAACATTAGATAAATGGGTTATTCTTAAGATTTTTTTTTTTTTTTTTTTGCTTTGTTTAAAACACCTTTGAAGGGCCCATCATTCATCATCCAAACATATATTTTCTGTTTACTCTGTCAAAATACATTCCAATGAAAATCAATAATTTATAGCACTCCCTACACTCTTAAAATTTAATTCCTCTAATGTAAAGGAATGCTTCACTTTACACCTTTGAGAAATCTCTGTAGACATATCTTCTCCATCTGTAGTTAAATAACTTGAAATTGTGTCTTTGTGTACATTTGTACCTAATGCTTTGTATTTCTCAGATGTAAAGCACATTAAGAATTAGGAAATAATAATGCACTGTATAAGTGTAGTCTGTTGTAAATGTAACTAATATTCTATCAGAAAATAAATGTAAAACATACAACTTTCACAAATGAGACTGCCTGTATGCTAGCCATGGAAAGATAGCAAACATTTTTTTTTTTTTGTTGTTTTTTTGCTGTCATTTTACTTTCACATATCTGAACTCCACATTAAATTTGTATTGTTTTTACCTAAAAGTGCATTTTTGATGGCTAAACAGTATTCAAGAGTAAAGCTTGTACCAAAGTGCAATCTGTCAAATGTATTGCCATCAAACTTACTCAAACTGAGTTTAAACCATCATATTTGTTTTACTTTATGTACAGCGAAAGGTTCAGCCTTCGTAAGGATTTTTAGGACACCTCCTGTTCTGAGAGCCCTTCTTGTTGGATGTAGCCTACAGATGTTTCAGCAGCTGGCTGGTATCAATACAATAATGTGAGTATAAAATAGCATGGTATGTTTTTTTTTTTTTTTTTTTTTGGGGGGGGGGGGTTAGCATGAGATTCTCTTGCCAAGACCCCTAGAAAACTGGAGACTGTGACCGAATCACAAAGCCCCTAATTCATTGTGGTCAAAGTCTGCTTTTTGGGTTTTAATAGCTCCCTAGTGCTATCTTTGAACATTACAAAAACAATATGAGATAAAATACAGCAATTCAGATGCTCTTTTGTCACAGCGGGTGGGTTGGAGAAAAAGAGGGAAAATGCAGCTAGTGCATGAGAGAAAAGGGTGAAATACAGCTTGGGCAGGAACTCACGCATCAAAAGCTGGAGAGTTGAGCGCCGTTTCTCGTAACCGTCATAAGTCTAAGTTTGCAGACATCCCATTGAGACGCATGTTAATTCTGCAACATGTGTCTCTATGGGTTGTCCAAGAACTTAATTTGTCGGTTTCAAGAAATGTGCCGTTGTAGTCTCTGCCTATAATTATCTACTTATTAGTGAAAATTTAACTATTCATTGAACATTACGAGTTGTTGAAGTATGATGTACAATTAAATAAATATACCTATCATTCATTTGTAAGCAGTTATCAATTATTTTATAAGACAATATTTAATCTACAAGAAATCTGATATTCTGAGAAGTTGTTAAAATTGATTCCTCGATGATCAATTTGTGATTTTTTAAATTTCATTTGGCCAGGTATTACAGTGCAACAATTATCCGTATGTCGGGAGTAAAAGACGATTCAACTGTTATATGGCTCTCTGCCGTTGTAGCATTTGTCAACTTTAGTTTTACTCTGGTTGGTGTGTACCTTGTTGAAAAGGTTGGGAGAAGAGTCCTCACTCTTGGTAGCTTCGTAGGTAAGAATCACATTGTCTCTGTACCAATATTCCATAGCCAGAAGATTATATTCTAACTATTCTACTGTTTTTCTTTTAAAGTTTGGTCTTTAGTTTTATTTTGTGTAAAAATTCTTTGTTTATATGGGTTTACCCAAGGTAGTAATCTTTCTTATGTCTGTGCAATAGAAGCAACATAATTTTTGTACGTTCTCTCAAAAAACTGGGATTGAATGTTACTCCCAAATACACATGATTTTAGACTAGTTACTAATTACTACATATTTATTTCATTAAAAAAAAATGGTACTGGTATGTGTGTATAGTATAATTATATTTTTTTGTTGTATGATAAACAGGTGTTGCAGTATCTGTTCTCTTTCTTGCGGTGGCATTCCTTATGATAGCCGAGAGTTCACCAGACATTGATGTTCCCTCAACTGATAAATGTGCAATCTACAGGTGAGTCTAAAGCTGGGATTTCACAGGGCATGCAAATATTTTATGAATTGTGGTTTGGCAAAGTCCAACAGTCGCAAAACTTCTGCGTGCACCGTGAAAACCCATCTGTACAAAAGCTTTAAAAAGCATTTAAAAAGCATTCAATGAATTTCATTCATTCATGGAATTTTCCTAATCTAACTGGATGCATTTAAAAAATGCTATTTGACATTTGATTAAGAAAAATAGTGGATGAAAATATTTCAAATGTCGAAAAGATAGATTTTAGATTTTTTTTTTATTTTTTCAAAATAAAAAGATATCTTAAGCTCTAAAATACACAAAATTGTAGGATTACATTGTACATTATACAGGTAACTTTGCATAAGGGCAATTCCATCGTTACGGACATAACATTCAAAGGCGACTTCAAACAATTAATCAATAAACAAATGTACTTGAAAACGGTTACCTGCTTCCGGTGTCGATGGGCACTCTACACCTCATCTTGTCACGCTGCTGCAAAGTTATCGGCAAAGTCAACTTGTAGAACAGCTACGAACTCATCATTTTTTACCACAGCTTTTATCTTGCTTTGCTCACGTTTAACGAAGCTGTGGATCTAGTCTTCTCCACTCTGACCATCCTTCCTTCTTAGATCTCCCATCTCTTCCAAACCACTGGAGCCAACAGCTTTTCTTGGTAAAATCTAGTGGTGAATGTTTCATTGACAAGTTGCAGCTCACCACATGCAAGATATTCACGATTCATACATTCATATAATCTGTCGTCTTGTGAAAATACTGTGTACAAAAGGGAAAACCTCTTTAGTTTGTTGATGAAGTGCTTGGAGCTGGAGATTGACATTCTCATGACATAGACATAGCATACATCTCTTGGTGTTTCACTTTGCTTGACATGGTTTGGTCTTTCACTGGTAACCTTAGATTTCCTAACCACTTTTTCAGGGTTTTCAGCCTTATACATCTGGTAGGCTGCCGCTTCTGGCACTGTCATAGCCATGTACCTCTTCTGTATGGTAGTTTTCATGCCATCCTGCCTGTGAAATATGCAATCTTTAACTCCTGGGGCTTGCCGTGATATATCATCTCTTTGATAAAAATCTTTGATGGACTCAATGATTTTGGGCATTATTTCATGTGCAGATAATTTTTTTCCTTGGGATTGACCACTTCAACCTTCTCTTGTTGAAACAAGTAGGATATAGGCCTAACTTTGAACCTTTCTGTGGGCTGCTTGGTAGTGCTGCTTTAGCTCTGTGTACTGCTTTGAACTGCTTGAACTGTAGTTCAAACTCTGGAGTGTGATTGGTCTGTTTATTCTTAGCTTTGAGTTCTCGATATTTTTGAAATATGTTATGAACATTGGCTCTTTGATCATTAAGCTCTTTTGCTGTCAGTTTCTTCTTCTGACGTTCCTCCTTTTTTACGTAGTCTTTTTTTTTTTTTTGTTCCTCAAGCTTTTCAGGATTTTTTTAAAAGTCTCTCACGATACACTTCGATTTGCTGTTTACCGGTCGTACCCATTCTGAAAAAAATAAGTGGGACTACTGAAATTTGTTAAGTAGTGAAATTACATGCATTGTATCTCTTATATCATATCCTGAATAAAGATCCTGTGGCACTTTTAATGATATAAGTGAAGAATTTTACGATAACGATTATTTTCTGGATTTAAAAAAAAAGATTGCATTTGCATTTACATTTTGACACATGCACAACAATATAATTAGTAAAACAAACATTCTCAGGTGAAATCTTTTCAGATCCCAAAGGTGCAGGATACCCCTAGGCCTAAGCAACCATAGTGACAAAAAAATATTCACTCAATTTGAAAGTTTTGCACCTATGTCCTAGTTGACTGGTTGAATTACAAAACTAAAATTTATCTCTTAAAACGCATAAAAGTTTTAGCTGATAATGCTCTTCAAGGCTCTCAATATTGTTACATACTTAATGTTCTATGATATATTCAACATTATATGCAGTAAATATATAAAAACTTCTTCTTTTCAGCTCCTGTGATGCTTGTGTTCTAAACGACGATTGCGGATTCTGCTTCCAGACTTCAGATAAGACAATCTACAATAGTACTTGTTTAGTTGCTGATGTTCTCCATGGTAATCAGTCATTGGATGGTCTTTGTTCCCGATCTCATCTCTTGAAACACGAGAGTGAATGGGCGTATGATTACTGCCCGTCTCCATATGCATTCCTCTCTTTCATCGGACTTGTACTCTACCTTGTATTCTTTGCACCAGGTAATATCTTCTTGAGTGTTAATTGGCTGTTGTTTTCATTGTTATCTGGGAATTCAGGATAAATATGATCTTCAATATCAATATCAATTACATTCAGGATGCATTATTTTCTATACCCTGTCAATAGTCTTTAATTTTGTGTATACACTTAGATGAAAATGAGAATCACTTTTAAAAAAAAGTTGTATGAATGTAGTTTTGGTAGACCTGCAGATTACATCACATAAATCATTTGATATTAATGTTGCATTTATTTTTCATATATTATTTGAACGTAAATTAAAAAAAAAAAAATTAAAAATTGAAAATTAAATTATTTTGATTGTTTAATCAATGTCGTTCAATTTTTATTCAATATTATCATTGTTTACATGTAGTGTCATTGAAAAAACACCATTGAATATTCACTAATTTTTTGAAGTACAGTCATTTATGCTAATATGTAATATTGAGTACATGTAAGATATGGGGGGCATTCATCAAAGGATTTGTCAGACATTTTATATGACAAATTCACTCTCAGCCAATAAGATGCAAGCATATCAGTAGCTTATAACAGTTTGTCGGATAAAACGTCCGACAAGTCCTTTCATGAAACGCCCCCATGGTTTCTCTATGTCCCTTTACTTTGTCCTCCCCTCCCCCTTTCCCCTTCTCTTACTGTTCCTATTCCTTTCTCTGTCAGGTATGGGGCCAATGCCATGGACAATTAATTCTGAGATTTACCCCCAATGGGCTAGAAGTACTGGTAATGCTGCAGCTTCCACTGTCAACTGGTCTTTCAATCTCCTTATCGCTATGACATTCCTTAGCCTTACAGAGCTCATCACTCGACAAGGTATGTCTATATAATATTGGATGCACTTGAGTGCAATATGAGATATATTCATACTGATGAATGTAATATATCTCATATAGCATGAAAGATATCCAATATTATTATTATTATACATACAAACCATTTTCTATGACAACAGCAATGCTGTCAGTTTAACCCCCCCCCCCCCAAAAAAAAGAGGTTTACTCACCCGTATATGAATAGAAGAATCTCACAAAATTCAAATGATCAAGCCATTATGACGTAAATTGTTGCTCCGCGTATCCATTGTTATAAGATGTTGTGTGCAGCATTTTACTGTTGCGCATGAGTTGAAAAATGGCATCGCGGAGTTCAATAATGTAATGTAACATTGCACTCCTTTTCTTCATTGATACAGGTAAGGTAGAATACATAGGACATACATTATGCTAACAATATTGAACGCCGACATTCAAACATCTGGAAGAGTATTAATACATGGTTTTATTGTATCGAAAAAATCACCTATATATGTAATAATAATATACTCTCTTATGACTGTTAAAACATTGGTCACATAATACTGGTTGATCAGATTATAAATTTAATGTTTCGTTTTGTGCGGCTATGTATGACACCATAATGCTATAACCCAACCAAAAAAAGGGCCTAGGACCCACACCTACCCCTTTGATCAGGCCAATAAAAACAAGAACATTGTTTGAAATTAAGTAAAGACAAATATTGGACAACCAACTTTCACACCTACCCCTCTCCTACTGAGAGCAGTTTCGCCTGGCAAATAAGGTGTGTACAAAAATCTGAAAATCTAAGATTGGGGACCCCCATGAATTTCTGGATCTTCCACTGTTTTAAAATGAGAATAGAATACATGCGTACCTACATCAGAATCAATTGAATGAGGACCTCCTTATATTTGATTTGTAGGTGCCTTCTTCTTGTACTTTGGAATCTGTGTGGTTGGTATCATCTTCATCTTCATCTTCCTCCCCGAGACCAAAGGCACACGTCTGGAAGACATCAAAGAGCTATTTGAGAAACCATTCTGTGGATCATCATCCAGTCTGCGAAAGATTCATGTTGATGGTATGAATGGTTGTTTTTTATTCTCTTTTTTCATAGCAACCTAAGGAAAGACAATCTATCCCAAATTCATGTACAAGTACCTTATTGGTTGAATTGTGACCTTTAAACCAACCATGACACTTTCAAACCTCAGTGTTTTTTTTTATTTAACTACTTAGGTCAGTGTGAACATTTCAACTGCCCAAATATTTATACTGTACATTGTATGTTTTAAAGAAAACATTTTGTCCTTTTTAAAATTTAAACTAAGCTCATTAATTATCACTTTGAATATTATTAAATAATAGTGTTTTGTATCAAAACAATTAATGAACATTGAAGCCGAGCATTGCATTCAAAAAGTATCTCAAATATTAAATATTTTATTGATGCTTGTTAATTATTGTGGTCTAAGGAATATGCTTAGTCTATGAAATTTCTGAAACTATGAAAACGTAACATCCATTACTTTATATTACTCAACATTAGACACAGACCTGCCATGTAACATTAAGAGATACTACAGATCACTAGCACAGCTATAGGCTACTCACGATTCACTGCCATATATATGTATTAATGCTACCTTGGGTCTAGTTAGTTTATTGCAGTTTGGTATTTACACAAGAAGAAATAGGGATATGGCGACATGAAGGTAGGTTTTATGGCAACAGCCACTGACTAGTTATGTTATTGCAGTTACATTATAATGGATGGTACATGTATGCACAATTCATATTGATTTAATCACGTTTCCTAAGTTGGCCACTTGTGTAATATTCTAATCATATACTAGTAATTTACCATTACCATGTTCTTTCAATTTTCTTGTTTTAAACAGGCTCAGAATCAACCAAACCTTTGCTCACTAGTGATTCAGAAGAAAGCTGAAAGAATGGTTCATCATCATGTCTGCAATATATTTTTCAGGGATGGGGTGAATATGATGCTTCCGTTTGTAACATTTTTAGAAGCCCATTAAAGTCTAGGCTCAGGTTTGTGAATGTATTTGAGAAAATATTTCATAACTGATATAACTGGTATAACTAATACCAGTACTTGATTTTAAAAGTACATATGCACAGTGTTGCTTTTAAACTCAAAATTAGAAGAAGAAAACATGATCAGAAAGTTACTTTTTTTTTCACTTTGATTTTTCCACCACGAGAGGTGGTGACCAAATTGTTTTGGGGTTCTAGTACTTTATAAAATATTTTTGAAAGATGATTCTTGATCGTACATGTATTTGTTTTAATTCTATTGCAATATCAAATCATGTCACCTTTCCTTTGCACTACATGTATATAAAGATATTTTCAAATTCTATATAAATAATGTTTTATTAGTTTAGAATGATAGAGGTTTATATGTTAAATTATATTTGACAATGGTACTGTAAGTGTACTTGTATTTTTCAGGAATTGAAGCTATATCTTTATATTATCCTGCAGGTCTAAATAAGCTATTCTACTGACTTTGAAAGAACAGTTTTATTTTTATAAACAAAAGAAAAAATCATACAAAAACCATTGTAGATCAAGAGGTTCTTGTAAATATTTAGAAAAGGTAAATTTAGAGTGAATCTATCTGATGAGAAACTTTCTTTTTTGAATTATATTTTATAATCAAAGTTAAATAAGTTTCAATTAAATATTTCTATTTGCTATGTTTACTTAATCAAGGTTCAATAAATATATACAGGTGAGAGGGATGATTTTATTAATTTATATATTTATTTATTTTTTTATTATTATTTATTATTAATTTTTTTTTTTTAGAAATTCTAGTTGGAGGAATGATTAAATTAGATATTAAATACAGTGTAATGACAAGTTAATTTAGTTAGAACAGAAGATTTACAAAGGTTTAAGCAAACACAGGCAATTTATAAAGATATTAGTAAGAAACCTGGAACCCCTGCATAAACTAGCACATTTCTGGGTCATATCTATCATTTTATTTCTAAAATCTCAAATCACAAAATGTATACAAAATATATACATGTATTTTGCGGAAGTCTTATTTTTATTGCAAAAAAATATTAGCTTGCAGTAATATATGAGTATGATTAAGTTTTGATTGCTATGTAAAAAACTTCAGTATTTTGTGGAATCATCATTTGATTTGACAGTTCCACTCGCAAAATTCTATATCCACAATAATTATGGAAGTTGTTCAAATAGGGAGTACTGTCATATGAATTTAAAAAATTAAAAAAAAAAAACAGAGAGCAAATGTTCATTAATTGTTATTCTTTACCAGAATGCTGACCTCAATAAAATGAAATTGTCTGAAGGCAAACTTTAAACTGATATGAATATCATTATTTTATTCCAATTCCAGTTATAAATAAGACTGCCATATCAAATACATTCAAAATATTCAAATTTAAAACACATTAACAGAGTAAACAGTAAAGGTCCAGGGACCTGTTTCACAAAGGGTTAAAAGTCACACTTAATTCCAAGCGCATCAGGTATTTGCCGCGTAATCCCACTGATAGACTTCCCAATAGTGTAAGTCCCCTCAGCATGATCTGACCAAGTAGGAGATATGAAAGATACATCATGCAACTTGGAATTTACGTTCAGACTTTTAGGTAAAACTTGTTTAAAGAAACAGGCCCCAAATTGATCAATTAATTATTAAGTTTGATTGTACATGCATGTACACATTGATTCTGTGTGGTATCTTTGACCAGGATGGAAAAAAAAAAGTTGATTCTCTCACAAATCAAAATAGTAAAATTACTTGGAGAATTCCATTCAGAAAGGTGTAATTTTCATCTCCTTCCAAGCCTGTAAAATTGTTTTATACTGAAAAATGCTGATTTTCTAGGACCCTGACTTTTGATATGATACATTTTATACACATTCTCCATGTGACCATTCTTCACACAGTCTATTCGATAAATGGAATAAATTCAAATTTTGAAATTTTGGAATTCTAGATTTACCAAAACTCTACTCAAGTTTCAACTTGTTTAACATTAACTTGTTTAGTTTTCTTTTGCATGTATTGTTGGTACTTAATACAATGTTGTCACTGCTATAATAGCACAAGTGTCAGATCATAAAATAAATATAATTTCAAAGTCTAAATATCAAATTTGAATAAAGACATCACTAATAATAGGAAGCATCAAGGTTTATCCCTCCTTGTTTTTTGTTCTGACCATGCAGATCGTGCAGCCATCTATTAAACTCATTGAGAATTTCAGTTTAAAAAAAAACAAAATCTCCATTATGTTGTCTTTGGAAGCAATGTTTCAAGTGATTGTAAACAAATTATAAACCTCACCAGCATGCTGCTAACTTTAACTATTTTATTCTGGCAATATGAATGAGAAGCTACATTAAGTTTCAGTCAAGTTAAATATATCAATGGTACATATATACACGTATTTATTTACATGGAAGTAGATATTTGTCAAATGTTTAATAGAATTCTCCATCCAATTATAACAACACTGCATCAGTGCATGTAAGACTATATTTGATGCTTTTTAAGCTGTGAGGTCAATGATGTGTATCAAATACCATTAGTGCTCAGCTGAGGCAGATACAATGTACCAGCACTAAATACCAACAAAAAAAAACCCATCATTGTCATGTATGCAGAATCTGTAATATACATGTAACCCCAAACAAATGATTGAACCATTATCTGATTATAATTGGAGCCATTAGTATATTCAATTAATTTAATATGCAATTAGATACGGCTTTTGCCATGAACATAGGCCTATATATTCCTTAATCCATCAAACTATTTGCAAAATAATATTATGCTATTTGTTGAAAGTATATCCAAAATCGGTATTTAATTGGATTAAGTTTAAAGGAAGAAAAAAAAAAAGATCACCTAAAGTTACTTTGAAGAAAATCAGAC
This sequence comes from Paracentrotus lividus, assembly GCA_940671915.1. Taxonomy (NCBI): domain Eukaryota; kingdom Metazoa; phylum Echinodermata; class Echinoidea; order Camarodonta; family Echinidae; genus Paracentrotus; species Paracentrotus lividus. The sequence continues at coordinate 8,126,930 of CALNVZ010002100.1, forward strand.
AAGAAAATAATTAGATTTACAAGTTACAGTGCATCTCAAATCGAAAATTTTTCATTCAACTACATATACATCCAGGGACAACCCTCATGTTTGTTGTATGCTTAAATAGAATTCCTTTCATCTTGAAGCACAAATTCTAAGCACCCTGGTGCTTTTCAAAACATACGAGCAGGAAGAACAAATTTGACAACCACTTCAGATCAATAACAACAAAAACCACACCACCAATTTGAAATTGACATGAATTGTGACTAAAACTCTTATAATTCAATATGTTTCTTATTCTTTTTTAAATGCAATTCACAATTTCTCTATTTTCCTTTCAAAGCAGGTACATGTGGTTTCTCTCTTTAACCCGTTGAATACTAAGTCAGTATATAAATGGGCTTTGTTTTCTCAATTCAAGAATTGAATTTGCATGAAAAAATACAAATCACCTCTCTTTTTGACCGTTTATTTCACTTATAAAGCAGATTTTTAAAAAAATACTTGAATGATCAGATGTTGGTATGAAATTCACCATCATTAAAATGGTTTGTAGTAATCACTTTTGATAACATACTTCATAGGACTCAGTAAGAAAAAAAATCTCTATTCTCAGTGGACGGCTTGTGCTGCCTCAGTATTCATTTGGATTTATCAGTCTTCACAGGACAGGTCCTGGATTGATAAATGTTCACATATCATATTCATTTCTTGCATATAGCACTCTTATTGTTTAAAGCCATAACACTTTACAGCATATGTAGCTTATTATATCCTTAGAATGTGAGTTCACAGCTTTACTGAAAAAAGTTGATCAAAATATCCCATGGCTAAGCTCCAGGTATTATTTCTAAACATTTAAAGTATTCCTCAGTTTTGGCAAATTAGATCGAGTATGAAATAAACTTGTTTAATAATTTTCCTCTAAAAATGTAATGGCCGAAAATTCTTAAGGTGTTGAAGCACAAGATTCAAACTCGTTTTCTTGAGATGATATAGTATCAGTATTAGAATTATTTCCATCATTTGCTACCATAACTTCAAGAGAAGGCATAGTAACATCATCAGATGATTGAACATTTAAAACATCAAGCCTTTCTCTACTATTATGCATAGGAAGAGGGTCTCCAATCAATACACATTGAACAGAACTATCACATAGAATCTTTTCTCTGTGAGTGTTTGAGTCTGCAACTGTTTCTGCAGAAGTAGATGTTGGAACCATCAAGGGCATTTGAAGAGCACTACCAGAATCCTTCTCCATGAAAACTACAGTAGTGCTGACGTCACCTGCCTGAGATACAAGACTCTCACTATTATCACGGGCAGCCTTTGTTGTCATACCTGGTGACTTTGCTTGGGGCAAAGTAACCTCTGTTTCTTCTGTTTGAGAAGAACTAACATTGTTATTTGAATCACCATTGACAATGTTTGCCTGTCTATCCTCCACAGTGATGCCTAGATTTCCATGTTTCTTCTGTTTTCTTTTCATTTCTTCACGTTTAGCATTTCTGGTAATGCTTGCTAACATACTTGCAGTCTTCAAATCTGGCACCTGGGATTCTATATCTTGTAATCCCAGAAGATTGTCCTTGGCAGTTTCTATTTGTTTATCAGACATCTTTTCCACTGTCCTATCCCTACCGTCTACAGGAATAAGAGTATTCTTGCTCACATCACCTATGGACAAAAATATCAAATGAATCCTTGTTTATAAATAAACATGAATATTTCCAACACTTACATGTGTTGTAGGTGTGCAAATTTTGAAGACGGGTAACATAGATTTTATGACAATTCTCAATGTTGTAGAGAAATCCCAATTTGGGAGGGAGAATTATTCTACATTGTTGTAATAAAAAAAATGAGATATTACAGTCCACTCCTGTTATAATAACGGTGTTAAGGACCAAACCTATTACCTCATTATACTGAACAAATACGCATAGACATGAATGCTTGTTTTAAATTGGGACTGAGCTAATGATAAGAAAATATTGTACCTGTGCTCATTGTAACAGGAGTGGATTATATAAAAATAAATCAAACAAGCTTTTGTATTTCAAAATTACGGTATGTAATCATCCAGTTAATAAGAAATTCCCTTCAATTCTACACAAATACGGAAACCTAGTTTTAATCTAAATTCTTTTTTCTTTTTTTTTGCAATTATAAAAAATAGTGAATTTGATATTCATTATCTAAGTAAACTGTTTTTCCTTTTCCTTGTACCAGTTTTATCAAATATGCAGAAAAAGTTCTTGTTATACATTTTTTATCTCTTATTTTTGCGATATATTAGCACACATTCAGTACCATATCTGGTCAATTTTAACTTGCAAGTTTTCAAACCGTGAAATGCTTTTGTGTTGTGGTTGGGACGACATGTGCATATCACACAATCATGATATTCAAAGATTTTTCTTGGTCATCTGGTTACCTTTCTTAATTCTATAACATTGAATGCTATGTGGTCAGTTTCAATCAAATATGAGCCAATATAATTTAATGAATATGATCATATATATTTATCACTAATCACCTACCTATATCTTCTTCCAGCATCTCTTTGTGCAACTCTCTATCCAATGCCAGAACCTAAAAATGTACAAATTCAAAGTGCCATACATAAACATACATGATTGCACAAACACACCAAGAAAATAAAATCAAGTGTCGGATTATGGTCGTGTGTAATTATAGCAGCCAGGGTATATCAATTTAAAATGCAGAATTGTGTCTTTGAGCCAGAGTAAATAAAAAAGAAGTGTAATATGACCACTTTTTTACTTTACAGGGCAACTCCCATCCACTATGAGTAGATGGTACAAAGAGTTAACACCTTTATATCTTCCTCATCCAAGGATGATTGCTATTAAGTTTAATTGAACCCAGCAATGTATTTTCAACAAGAAATGAGGAAAAAACCTGGAGCATTACGGACGGCGGACATTTCAATAGCTCATTTCAGCTGTTTTTCTCAATTCAGCAATTAACCGGCTTAAGAACATGCTACTAGTACATGATAACTCTATCTAATGCTTTTGTGAAAATAAATTTATTCCAGGCTTAGAAAAAAATTTGTAAGTCTTCAGGAATGTTAGACTGATACTTAATACATGCATCACTTGACATCACTATGATATGCCTTTAAGTCAAGACTTTAAGTCAATTAAGTTACCTCTTCTAACATTTGCTGAGCTGTAGCAGGAACATCCTTGATCTGTCTTTCATCACCTCTGTCAGTTAATATTAGAGAGTGAAATGAAATTTTATTTTAAATTTCAACTCATCATTTTCTTTAGAATGCTTCTGAATTCACAATTTAGCATGGATATTCTTCAGTTTGATAATATTAGTACTGTTACATTTAACATCTGCCTTCTAAACAAAACTTGGAAATATAAATTGTATTTACCATAATACTGTTGAGTTTTTAGCATGGATCAAATGGCATGGACCAGGTAGTAATAGGGATGAAGACTTACTGAAATTCTTTATCTTTCCTTACTGTTCCAGTTCTGTTCACCTCTGATACATCAGCTGAAGAAAAGACACATATTCAGAAATGACAAAGTTTTAGTCACCGCTGCAATGTAAGAAAATCCTCTTTCTAAATGGTTTGTAATAGAAAAACACAATGGCATGTAATTGATTTTAGAAATAGAAGTTATTATCAAATACATGTTATTATCTGATGATTACATCGCACAAATTAATTTGTTTTATGCCTCACATTCATTCACAAACAGTAGGAGTAGATAACAAGGTGGTTCGAGTCTGATATCGCTATCAATAAAACACACAAGATGACCTTTTGACCCCTAGATAACCTTTGACCTCATCAACACACAAGTGGTATTAACCAAGGATAATTTATACCAGAGGTGAACAAAACTGATGCTATAAAAAAATGAGTGAAAGTTAAACAAAAAGTTTAAGAAAAGTCAACCTTTAAGTCGACCTTTTGACCCTATATGATCTTTAATCTCATCATCCTCATTAACACACATGTGGTATTACCCAAGAATCATTTGTACCAAGTGTGAACATACATGTAATTGCTGGATAAATAAAGAAAACAAAATGTTTTTAAAAATTGACATTTAAGTTGACCTTTTGACCCCTGTATGACCTTTGATCCTTAATCCTCATCAACACAAATGTGGTATTACCCAAGAATCATTTGTACCAAGTGTGAACACAACAGATGGAGAAATAAAGAAAACAAAAAGTTAAATAAAAGTTGACCCTTACAATGTAAGTTGACCTTTTGATCCCTATATGACCTTTGGTCTCATCATCCTCATCTAAACACATGTGGTATTAACCAAAAATCATTTCTACCAAGTGTGAACACAATTGATGGAGAAATAAAGAATACAAAAAAAGGTTAAGAAAAGTTGAACTTGAAGTTGACCTTTTGACCCCTATATGACCTTTGATCTCATCATCCTCATGAACAAACATGTGGTATTACCCAAGAATCATTTCTACCAAGTGTGAACACAATTGATGGATAAATAAAGAAAACAAAAAGGTTAAGAAAAGTTGACCTTTAAGTTGACCTTTTGACCCTATATGAACTTTGATCTCATCATCCTCATCAACAAACATGTGGTATTACCCAAGAATAATTTGTACCAAATGTGAACACAAATGACGGAGAAATAAAGAAATGAGAGCAAGTTAAAAAAAAACTAAAAACTTTAACATTTTCGTAACAGACTAACAGGAAAAGTAATTACTAGGTCTCTGCCGAACTTCGTTCATGCGAGACAAAAACATCAACCAATTACGCTTTATTTGTCACACAAAATAAACAACATGAATAAAATAATTTGATTACCATGCACAAAATCTAGCCAGTTGTTGCATGATGCATTGGTACTTTCTGTCAGATCCATACTAGGTGAATTATCTGTGCTGCTGCAATCCGAGCTCCCACTAGATTCTGCATCATCCTCACTGGTACTGCCTCCATCACTATATTGACTGTCTACCAGTGATGTCCCATCTTTATCATGAGTTTGACTTTGCATTGAAAGCACCTTGCCGCAAGGCTGGTCCTGCATTATGTCAACTCTTTCAACACCTACTGGTAGATTTTGCTTCTCATCACAAGAGTACAGGTTCATGATATTAACTTGCTGGTCGTAAAAATGGCCTTTTATTTGCCCCGTGGTGAACCTATCACCAACAGTTCTATTCATTTGCAAGTTTTTGGTTAGGTCATGATCACCTTTGCTGATGGGGTTAGTGTTTATCGATTTATGTGCTCTGGTATACCTGTGATGTGTTTGATCAGCTTTTGAGTCTTGCACATTCAGATGTTGCTTGTAATAATCCATCTATGTTTTTTAAGTTTTAAAAAAAATTATTTAAATAATTAGATTTATATTCATATTATATGCTAAATATGCTTGCTAATTCCTGTTTGTACTATTTGTAAAACCAAGATGACACATTTTTGTGAAACCTTGATCAAAGTAAATTTTATGGGTTATATATTGTACACTGAGACTATTACAATTTATAGAAACACCTGTGTCCTGTAACATACGAGTTACGATCAATTGGAAATTTGAAACGTCCATATTGATTGGTTCACAGTGAGACTTTTATGCAAGAGTCTTTGCAACAAGGATCCTGATTAGCTACTATCGATTTGCAAATAATTGTAATTCCGTTTGTTACAGGATTCAAATAAATATCAAGCATGTATCTTAATCCATATGTTTCTTCATCTTGATTCTAAAGGGTTGAAATAAAATCATCTCTCAGTGGCTATAACTACAAAACCATAACATGTTTATTATACAGACCTTTGCTCGTTCTGTCATAAGATATGTGCCACTGCTATCTTCTGGAGATGTGAAACTAGTACTCTCATGACAGGCCAAATCTTTCTCATCTTTACTATCAGCATACTGATGCAACAATGAATCCCGATCTGTCGGTCTGGACGTCTTCCCTTTGGATGGATGATCTCTCTTGAGGTTCCTGTTGTGTCTTTCATCTACAACGTGGACCCTTTTTCTGACTTTTTTAGCAGTAATCGGATCTCTCAACAGTTCATTTCCTGGTTGGCTATCAATGGCGATGTGTTCAGACTGGGGAAGATTTCTTATATTACATTCTACTTTCATCTGGTGGTTACTGGAATATTGTTCACTGGCAGTTTGATGTGTAAACCTGGTCGAATCTTCCATTTCTGAGCCTCCTAGAGGATACTCTATCTTGTGATAGTCCTTGAAAGAACTGAGAGTGGAATCTTCCAAAAGAGACTCCTCACTGGCCATCTCTAATGTCCATTTTGAAGTAGGAACATCATGTGACTGAATCGTTTCAGGAAAGGTCAGACATTGAGAAGAAACCTGTGTATATTGACAATAGACAAAAATAAAGTCAGTTACAAGGAAAAGCCATATTAATCCATCACCGATTCTTAATTGTTTCAATGGGGAAACAACAAATGCTTTCGCAACAATTTCTCCAGGCTTTATTGTGTCTAAGATGTAGGGTTAGGGTTGCATTACGGTATTATGTAGGGTTTAGGGTATAATGTATAGTTTTATGTCCAGAGTTGAAATTAGTGTATGAAATTTATAGCAAAGCAATTGTCGCCCGAGCAAATGTCATAGACCTGTTTGAACACCTAATATATACATTCATGTTTTTTGCTCATAGCAAATAATTAAAGGTACGTAATTTTTAGAGTCTTCAACAAAGAAAACACTACGCTGGATTTATTAGTTTTATTATCAATATGTGCATAAGAGATTGCCTACTATAGCGCAGCCTTGAAGGACCATCATCATTGCCATGTATCTCTATGGTTATGGTGCATGGAAATCTGTACTGTAACAGTCCGATGAATCCACTGCCTTTGCACATAAATAAGTGGTACTGTATGTGGAAGTTTAGGGGGAAGCACATTGAATTAAAAAGTATGTTCTATGGCACAAACTCCACGATTAAGCAAATTTAAAACTTTTTATAAAGCTTACAATAATCATGTTTGTGTAATAAAGAGGCGCTCAATTTCCAGTATCTATTCATATTTTCAGATTGAGATTTAATTTAAAGCTTTTAAATTTTTTTTTTGCTTTAGCTGCAATCAGAAACAGATGACACTGTACTATAAGTCCAGGTTTGCCTATGAAAGAGATTTTTATTCTATTATTCAAATAATTTCCATTGAATAACGGTATTAAAAGTTAAAATTTCAGTAATTCTTCTTTCAATCTCAGTCCTCAACCCACTGAGGACTGAGCTCAACTTGGGTTGAGGTATTTAGGAAATAAGTGTTACCTGATTCCCCCCTACATGTTGTTGGTCCCATTCATCATCATCATCATCATCATCCATTGAGGGAACAGTGGCTTCATCTGTGTCTTCCATTATTGTAGATAGATCAGACCTGTATTGTGTATAAACAGGTCTTATATCAATAGAAAGATGACCCTATACTTTTTATCCTAATAAGTCACCAATGACAAGATGAAATATGAAGTAACATTGATTACATTATAATGTTCAATACTGTAAAATCCCACCTTGCACCATAACCCATCCTGTGAAAGTTACCTTTGCAAACAAATTTTGAGTGAATTTACAATAATGCAACAAAAACCAGTTACAAAATCTGCCACACCTGCATGTAAATGTCATATCTCGTGCAGGTAAAAAGACATTTACTCACCATCCACTTGTATTACTGCCTGGTGTTTTACTAGGCCAATATCCAGAACATGTACCATCTATTGTCCTCATCTGTTCTGTTGAACTATCAAGCAAGAGTTTTTCTGAAGTAGAAGGGCTGTGAAACACTTGTTCATGATCATCCAATTGCCTGCTAGAACACTTGGCATCCAATATAGTATTGTGTCTATTTGACCTCTTCCCCTTCTTCTTGTGCCAAAAGTCTGCCGGAGTTGATGTCAAAAAGTGAGACGGCTCCGTCTTGCAGGGTAGCTATAATATAATCAAAGACAAAGATGTAGGTGAAATTTCTTTCTTGAGGAACTATGTATCTACGGCTAAGTCTTTGTGGAATATTAGTTGTTGTAGGGTTTTTTTTTTCTTTTTTCCTGGGTGGAAATCTATATGATCTTTAACCAAATTAATTCTCTATTTTTTTTTTTTTTATATACATGGAATGGACATGGAGTTAGCGATATCTATCTGTCCTCTTTTTAGAATTGAAATGTTTTCCATGGAAATTCAACTTTTTTTTTTTCATTATCTTGATATTAAGCCATACCCAAAGTTAACTATAATCTCAGAAATACTATGCAAACTTCATCATCAAGTGAATTAGCCGTAACGGTACCCAATAAAGTTCCCAAAATTAGCCGGAACGGTACCCAATAAATTCCCCAAAATTAGCCAAAATTAGCCATAACGGTACCCAATAAAGTCCCCGAATGAACACTAATAATTTCAAAAACATGAAGGGATTCCAGAGCAAATTTTTATTGAAACAGAAAACAAAAAATTCCTCACTGTGAGGCAAAATTATGAAACTTACATGCCATTCTTGGTGTTATCCATTGACATTAGAAATTGTGTTGCTCAGCATTTTTTAAATTCATCATTTAAGAGAAAGACTTACCATTTGAGACAGATCTTGGTTGCTGATGTCACTTTCAATTAGGGAATATGAACTGTCCTCTGTAATAGTTGACAAGGTATGTCTTCTCGATGTTAATAGTGGATTCACACTTTCCTGAGGACTGATAGAAATTGGTTTATAAGCAGTCAAGCTTCATACTTTCAACTAATAATGATAATATTCTGGAAATAACGCTTATTACACTAAGTAATTTACAAATATATTGGGAATTGATCAAAATCAAATTGTGGCTGTCACATTACACATATAAGTACATTACATATACATACATATTAGTTTGGAATGATCATATTAAATGAATTTTCTTGACCATACAGTAATAGATAAATAAATATAATTTAATTAGTATTTCACTTAGTGTGGGTAAAGAGTCGGCAACCAACTTGAACAGGTGTATTATGAGACAATATTTGTTATGTTCCATGACCTAGTGCTATAAAAGAGAGTAGTGCATTATCCTATTGATATTTGAGTCTAGCATTAATGGTTTGAGTACAATCATCAGTAGATGTGAATACCTTGGTTTGTTAAGAATAAGAGCAGATGGCTTGGTCTCTGGCGAGGCATCTGGAAGGTTAACAAACTTCTGTCTAAACAATCCCCTAGACTTGTCGAGGTCAACACGATTGACACGGCCACTACTAATTTTCTTGGAACCTGCAATGAAAATGGATTTTTTTTTTTTTTTTTTTTTTGTTAATCATTTGTTAGCCTTTGGGACTCTATTTTTTGTATTTTTTTTCCTATTTTTTTTTTGTTTTTGTCGAGAGAAAATGGTAATTAAATGGTATTAAATATGTCCAGTTTAATGCAAAGGGGTTTACCTTGAATTCAATAAAATCACTTGTTTTAATCATTATTATTTCAGTAAAAGCATACTACATTCAGTATGTCAAGTTTCATTGAGAGGGGTTTACTTCAATTTTAGTTTTCATAAAAACTTCTGTACTGCAATATCAACAAATCTTTTTACAGTTTTAACTAGTAAAAAAGTATCAAAGAAGTGGGTTATAATAAATACTGACAAATTATGTGTCTACATGCTAGGTGCATGGTCTAAAGGAAAACAAAATCTCTAATCAATTTCATTCAATATAATAAGACTTGACAATTTCAAGATCACATGAGCTGTATAAATCTATGATATATAGAGACTCTAATATACGCAATATATACATGTATGTACCTGACAAAGGAGCACCACTTGAAATCAGTACACATGAACATTGGATTACTGACATAATGACAAGTATATTTAAATGTTTATTAATATTCAGGCAGCATGAATTACCCAATAATGACACAATGAAAGAATTTAATAATTATAATAATAATAATTAACATTTATATAGCGTATATTGTTTCAAAGTGCTATTACAAAGTACATAAGAAATATTACATAATGAACATAAGATATAAACAAGAAACATCAATTACATAACACAATGAATTGGCTTACTGTGTAATATTCTACAGAAAAATAAATTAATTACAATTATGGTAACATCTTAACTAAGAATTAAACAGGTAAGTTTTTAGGTGCTTTTTGAATGTTTCAACAGTAGGGGCATTACGAATTACAGTGGGGTGATTGTTCCAGAGTTTTGGGGCACAGACAGAGAAAGCTCGATCACCATAGCAGGTATAAGTGCGGGGACCGGGTGCAAGCTGAAGGTGAGAAGAGGATGAAGAACGGAGATTCATAGATGAAGTCTGTGCTTTAGAAGTGATGAGATCGGAAATGTAAGATGGTGCGAGTCCAGCACGGGCCTTGTAAGTCAGAAGAAGTACTTTGAATTGAATACATTTTATTGTGGGATGTGAAGCCAGTGCAAAGAGCGGATAATTGTACCCCATTCACAGTGGTTTTCAAATTTATCTCGGTGCTGTCGCGGTGCTGTCGCGGGACGGCAACACCGCTATAAACCCACTATAAATGCATTCACAGTGGAAAAGTTATCCCGGGACTGTCCCGGGATAGATTTCATGATTTCATGATTTTTATGACCTCCGTAACAAAATAGTTGCATTTCTGTGATTTTCTCCTTCTTTCTTTTCTTTTCTATCATTTCTTTTGTATTTCTTTGTTTTCCACTTCTTTCTTTTTATTTTCTATCATTTCTTATGTATTTCTTTGTTTTACACCTTCTTTTCTTCTTTCTATTCTTTTGTATTTCTTTGTTTTTCTCCTTCTTTCCCTTTCTTTTCTATAATTTCTTATTTTTGTTTTTCTCCTTCTTTCCTTTTCTTTCTATCATTTTTTATGTATTTCTTTGTTTTCCACTTCTTTCTTTTTATTTTCTATCATTTCTTATGTATTTCTTTGTTTACACCTTCTTTTCTTTCTTTTCTATTTTCTTTGTATTTCTTTGTTTTTCTCCTTCTTTCCTTTCTTTTCCATCATTTCTTATGTATTTCTTTGTTTTTCTCCTTCTTTCCTTTCTTTTCTATCACTTCTTATGTATTTCTTCGTTTTCTCCTTTCCTTTTCTTTTCTATCATTCTTATGTATTTCTATGTTTTCTCCTTCTTTCCTTTTCTTTCTATCGTTTCTTAGTATTTTCTTTGTTTTCCTCCTTCTTTCTTTTCTTTTCTATCATTCCTTATGTATTTCTATGTTTTTCTCCTTCTTTCCTTCTATTCTATAATTCTTATTTTGTTTTTCTCCTTCTTTCCTTTCTTTTCTATCATTTCTTATGTATTTCTTTGTTTTCCACTTCTTTCTTTTTATTTTCTATCATTCTTATGTATTCTTTGTTTTACACCTTCTTCTTTTCTTTTCTTCTATTTTTTTGTATTTTTTGGTTTTCTCCTTCTTTCCTTTTCTTTTCTATCATTTCTTATGTATTTCTTTGTTTTTCTCCTTCTTTCCTTTTCTTTTCTATCACTTCTTAGGTATTTTCTTTGTTTTTCTCCTTTCCTTTTCTTTTCTATCATTTCTTATGTATTTCTATGTTTTTCTCCTTCTTTCCTTTTCTTTTCTATCGTTTCTTATGTATTTCTTTGTTTTCCTCCTTCTTTCCTTTTCTTTTCTATCATTTCTTATGTATTTCTATGCTTTTCTCCTTTCCTTTTCTTTTCTTATGTATTTCCTTGTTTTTCTCCTTCTTTCCTTTTCTTTTCTATCATTTCTTATGTATTTCTTTGTTTTCCACTTCTTTCTTTTTATTTTCTATCATTTCTTATTGTATTTCCGGGTTTTATCCTTCTTTCATTCTCTTTTCTGGAAATTCTTATGTATTTCATTGTTTTTTATCCCAGTGCTGTCGCGGAGTGCCTTCACACTGAAGGCACTCCGCGACAGCAGCGGGACTGTCCCGGTGCTGTTACTATGGTTTGAGCGCGATAGTTTATCGCGGTGTTATAGCGGAGCGAGGTTATCCCGGGATAGTTTATAGCGGGTCCGAGCATTCACACTAAAGGCAACACCGCTACAGTCGCGGGACAGTCCCGCGACTGTAGCGGTGTTTGAGGCCACTGTGAATGGGGTATTGGTGTTACATGTTCATGTTTCCTTGTACGTGTGATGAGTCGAGCAGCTGTGTAATTCTGGATCCGTTGCAACTTGGAGAGTTGGGTGGTGGGTAGATTACAGGCGCGGATCCAAGAAAGTCGAATTGAATGCATTTCGGGGGCCCATTTGTCTGGGGACAAAGAGCCGCTTTTGTTCCCAGACAATTGGGCCCCGAAATGCATTCAATTCGATTTTCTTCGATCCGCGCCTGGATTAATCAATAAACTATTACAGTAATCCAGTTGAGATATTACAAAAGCATTGACGAGGCACTCAGTGGAACTTTGGTCGAGGTACTTTCGAAGTTTACCGATCTTGTGGATACCAAATGAAGCAGCTTTGCATAGTTTCCGGATATGGTGCTTCATGTTAAGATTGTTGTCCACCATGACTCCGAGGTCCTTTGCAGATTCTGATGGAGCGATTGTTGTACCATCAACATTGAAATCTGGTAGTTCACTCGGGTTGCGAAATGCTGAAGTCACAGGTAACAATTTAGTCTTGGCACCATTAAGCTTGAGGTTACTGCTTCCAGCCCAGGCTTTAACATCTGAAAGACATTGCTCAAGTATCGTCACCCCACTGGATATTTTGCTCTGCTCAAGAATGACATACAGTTGAGTATCGTCTGGGTATATCATTTATGTTCTACCTCTTTGACTTTCACTTTAAAAATATTCAAGGATTTCTTTCTCATTGATTTTCATGTATAATTCTTTTGCAAGGAAGGTTACTTTTAAATTCTTAGTAGCATACTTTCTTTCTAAAATCATATTTCAACATACATGTGGCAAACTTACCATTCTTCTTAAAGTGAGCTGCACTGAAGTTTGCTGCTTGTAATGAGACAAGATCCAAACTGACAGGTTGTTTTTTCTGTTGTGGACATGTTTTATTCTCAACTTTCCTCTGCTTGTTGGTGAACTTCTGCTTCTCAAAGAAGTCCTGTTATAAATGTTATTACGTCCAATTAAAACAAAGTGTACCAAGTATTATTTCAAAAAGGAATATTTTACAATTTGTTCTCTCTTTGTATTTGAAGAAACAACAACACATGGTGTAGGTATCTGTGTAGGTATCTTTTCATAAAGCCTAAACTTAATTTAAAATATCTCATGCTTTCTCTGCTTAATCTCAAAATGACTTAATTTTTTCACTCACAATGTTTAATGCACTTCCATAACATTATTGTTACCTCCGGATTAAAAATGCCTACTGATTTCAGGGAAAGCCCTTTACCTACCAACCTGCCTAAGATTGCGTTTGGGGAAATGCTCCATTGAGACTATTATTATGCCCTAATTTTCTGACAAAGCATGTTGGATAAACTACTTGATAAAAAGAGCGATATACAAGTTTAGACTAAATACACAACAATGTCAAAAACAGACAATCAACAATCTCTTTCTCCGAAAAAAAAACTTGAATTATATATTCATATTAAAAGTACCTGTTGACGCTTTCTTTCATTCCTGACCTTCAGCCGGTTCCTATTTAGATAAAGACAGAAGAAGAAAAAAAAAGTTTAATGTTAAGTAGGCCTGAATAGATCTAGATATACTCAGCATTCAAAGAAAAGGAAACTCAATTTTAAAAAATCTGTTCCAAGGCCAAAAAATGTCTTTATCGACTTTGGTGAAAGTTTTATGGTCTATTATATTCTACAAAAGAATCAATCTCTAAATTTTCAACGACATCTTGTTTGTGTTTGAAGGTTCATGCACCACTTAACATCTTTGCCAAGAACTTTTTTTCAGAAGATTTTCATTGAAGAATAGTTAATAAAATTGATCCTGTGATGAGAGCATCAGCATCAGCATCAGCATTGGTAACCTATACTACCAAGTGAGTCGGAAAAAACTAGACACCTAGGAAAATGTCAATAAAAAGAGAACCAATTTATAAACCCCAAACTATTATACATATTCTGAAAGAATAACTCTTCCCACATCTTTCGGTACCAATTTTGAGTGTTATAACTTTAGGCGTGGATGAACGCGACGCATTGTTTGCGAAATGTCAATTTCGAATTGGGCCAGAATGGGAGTAAAATCAAAACAACAAAAAGCTAGAAAAAAGCAACTTCATCCTGATTAAAATAGCATAACTTTTTAACAAAAATGTCTTCTGCTTGATAACTTGGCAGGGGTGTTGCTACACACATTGACTACATTTTGTATGAAAATGATATAGATGACGTCACAAAGGTCGCGCAGAAGCAAAATGACAAAAATTGTTGCACGCAACAAGGGGCCTTATGCCCTACGCAATCTGTATAAAATGCGCTTATAAAAGTTTTTTTCCGTTTTGAAATAAATTTGTACCAATTTATGGATGTCGTTACTATTTAGTTTATATCTCACGAATATAATTAAACTGTTTAAAAGTTAAACAAGTTAAGATGCTTCACATTGCAGATTATGTCTAAAATGTAGAGAGATCTATCTGATTATTTCAAAAGAAATAATGACTGTTGTCAAGTTTAGTTTGTGATTTCAAATGAGCTTGCCGTATAATCAGCATATAGTCTAAGTTAAGCCACTATGTAGTTAAACCGACCAGCCCCAGTCGCAAAGCAATGGGGCTGTGTATAGTTACTATGTAGATCTAGTAGGAGTTAAAGTTAAGATAAAATTCTCATTTTTATGTGCTTATTTGAAGGCGCATCTCGATTTAACTTTAAGACTTTTGGCTTAGATCTAGCCAAAATCTAAGAATTTATGCTTAAACTGTCAAAATTGGCTAGGTCCTAAGCCAAAAGTCTTAAGTTAAGAAAAAAATTCTTAACCATTTTTGGTTTATGGATTGTGCATTTTGGCTAAGAATTTTGTCTTAGCCAAAAAAAGATAAGAAAAAATGCTTAAATTTCTTGCTTAAGTCGTTTATGGAATATTATAAAATGGCTCTGTGATTTTACGCATCGTGGTTGGTCAAAATGTGTCACGTGTGATGCTGTATTTTCTATGCAAAGCACCAGCGTGCATTTTTCGGTGCAAAAAAAACTCCATCCGGGTCTTTTTTACTTTCTTGGATGATGATCGTGATGTAGACTAGGCTAGATCTAACGTTAGATCTAACGTTAACAGTTAGAATCTAGATCTTGAGCTAGATCTAACGTTAGATCTAATGTGAGACCTAACTTGTTAGGTCTACTTACCAAAAATAAAATTTAATTCCAAGGCAAGGGATATAACGTTAAATCCCTTGGAATTTTTTTGTTAAGTAGGATCTAACTCAACTAACAGTTAGGGGTCTAACTGTTAGATCTAACAGTTAGATCTAACTGTTAGATCTAACGTTAGATCTAACACTAGAATCTAACTTAGTAGTAGAGTTCTAATACTCGTTAGATCTAAGTTAGATTCTAACTGTTAGATTTAGCAAAATGTCGCAATTTTATAAAAGCATTAACACACTTCCCTGTATTGTGGCTTTTTTTGTGCGATTAAACGTAAATGCAGTGATTGCTCGATGCTTCGGATGGAGCTCGCTGCACACTCTGCGGCTCGTGGCAGCGCGACCCCTATCGGATATCCAAAGCTATCTCGCGGTGCACTGCATTCACCGCTAACGCACGCTCGGCCGGGCGTGTGTTAATGTTAAAGGGCCCTGAAAGTCGGAGATCGTGGGGAATGCGCGTTTTTCCTGAGCTCCATTGACTCGTACACAATCGACAGTGGCTTACGCATGGGTCGGCCTACTGGGTAATATTCGGACAGCACGAACATGACGAAGTTGACCGAATTCAGTCAGTAAATAGTATTAGTAGCTTCGGATTCGCGAGTCCTCAACAATTTTTAGTTTATAGACTCTCAACGGGTCTCTCCGTATAAATTCAAAGAGAGGACTTGTATAATGCTACATTTCAAAAACAAAACATAGCCATGCATAGGTTAGATTTAACATTAAGTTAACAGTTAGATTCTAACGTTATATCTAACGTTAGATCTACGTTAGATTTAACGTTAGATCTACGTTAGATCTAACAAGTTACTTAGGAATTCTGGTTAGAGTCTAGTTAGCCTAGCCATGAAGGATTAACCGGATTAACTCCAGACGGGTTGGCGCTGAAGATTACGCACACGCCTGAGGCTCTGATTGGAATGTTATTATTTCATCCGAGATATGGTGATTTCCCCATGATACGTCCCTTTAATGCCAGGGGCCCAGGCCACCAGGCCCCCGGGCCTGCGCGTCGCGAAACAGAGGCGACGGAGACTGACACATGCCACTAAGTTAGCACTACGCAGACTATCTTTACATCTAACTTAGATATCGTCTTTTCTTACCTGACACCACCCATCCAGTTCATTTTACAACTTGTCACAACTGCACGGTTGTCTCAAATGAAATGAAATAGGCATAGATCCAACTGCAAAGTTAAAAGTCCTCACAAACTGCTGATAAAATTATTTGATCGACCAATTAAATTTTTAGTTGATATCGATCACGATCGATCGCATATACCGGTACATCCGAATTTTTAAAATAAAAGAAGGGCGGCGCGGGGAGCATTTCATCAACATTTCTCGTCTGACAATTTGTCAGATCTGACATCTTTTTTGATTTGCTGAGAAGCTTACTATGGTAACTGTTGGATATAGAACAGGACTTGTCAGCTAAAATATCCGACAGGTACTTTCATAAAACGCCCCCGAGGATGTGTTAAAAAGGACAACCCCCCCCCCCCCTGGAGGTCAACTCCCCCAAGGGGCAACTCACACATGACTACAAGTCCTCCGGACTTTTTAGAGGACAACTTCCCCATGGCCGACTTCCCAGGAGTTGCCCTCCATGCATAGGCCTTGGGAGAGCAGCTCCCCCAGCCGCGGAGCAGTCCTCAGGGCGACATGGATATAGAGGGAATTTGTCCTCTCTGCTGCAAATGCACACACTATTTGAATGACCAACTTCAACCCTAGACTTAATACTATAGTTACCCTATCCTATAACCTAGTTCGGTGTAAAAAATAGCAGAGGTAAAATGGCATTGGTAAACCCCCTAAAATAGCCCATTCCTGAGAAATCGGGAACGAGCATAATTACATGCTTGTATAATGGTTGACCGCTTGGGCGGGGTGGGGGGGGGGGCAGCTGTAACCGTATTTTACATTGTCATTAATGTAGAGAAGAAAATTGATCCTTGATGGATTGACTAAGAAGGGTAATGTGCCCCCCTCCCCCCGGCCAATCGGCTGGTTAAAAGAAAAGTATAGGAAGAAGAAAAAGAAGGAGAACAGAAGGGGAAAATAGAGCAAAACAAAAAAGGACAGGAACCAATTGAAAAATATTAGCCTAGCGGGTAGGAATGCATGAAAAATTATAATGTCTTGCTTAAAATTTGTTTATCTTCTCATGAATATAAAATTGGTATTAATACTAAGGCACTACTGAATTTCCGATAAATTGGGCGCCCGGCCAGAAGTTTCTTATCAAATATTGCACCCCTGATATGTTTCCAATCAATTTAGAGCCCCAATAAAAGAAAAATTGGCGCGCCCCACGCCATTATTTAAAGATCAATTTGGCACCCCTCCTAAGCTATAGGGGAGACCGGGTATGGACGTTACAAAATTCACATTTTGGGCCAGATAATTCTAATGAAAGAACTCACGCACTCCATACTGGGTCTGTATAAAACATGAAAACATGTAAACACTAATTAACTACAGCTTAATTAGTTGAGACATTTTTTTGTAACAACCTACCCCATATACGGGGTAGGTTGTTACACCATACGGGGTCAATTGTTACAATATGTAAACATACGGGGTAAGTTGACAATGTGTAAATCTCTTATACCATACTTTAATTTCAACTTTCCAGTTTCTTGACATCCTTAACAGTAGATCAAGTAGAGCTCTAGAATAGACAAAAGTAATAATAGAAAAATAAAAATATTAACACCTGAAAATTGAGACAAAATGTAATTTTACATATGTAATGTAATTGGGGTAAGTTGTTACATCAACATGGGGTAGGTTGTTCATGGGGTAGGTTGTTGTAACAACCTACCCCATGGGTGATTTTACACACAGAAATCAACTGTAGCACAGTCATAAGGCAGAATTACAGGGCATGGCTAGGGGGTATATTATAGTGACATACATGTACTATATTTACAATACCCGACTATCATCATGTGCCTTCAGTTGTAAGAGCTATTACAAATTTCAATTTTTGTCAAAAATTTACTTTGAACTGTAAAAAATGGTTTTTGTTGATTTACTTTTTAATAAAACAACGGAGAAACCTCACGACCGGCAGTTCATCACAGCTATGTGTAGGCTGTAAATAGATGCCAGTTAGCACATCCCCTCTTGTTCCATCTTAGCACACTGATAACTGTAACAACTGACCCGTGTAACTTCCATACCCGGTCTCCCCTATAGGCTCTAGCCCTTTAATTCCCCCAATCAGAGGGTCAATAGGGGGTCAACCACTTAGAGATACCCCTATCAGTATAGGGGAAGCTGTGTCAAAATTACCCCCTATATGGGCTTTTGGAATTAAGGAAGTGCATCAAAATTACGGTATACCCCCTAAAACAGGCTTTTGGAGGGGAGCCGGCAAATTTAACCCCTTTTCACAGGCTTTTGGACCATATTTGGGACCCATAGCTATTTCAGAATTTGTCCTCAAAGACGTATGGAAAACCACCGGACAGAAGATAATCACTGCCCGCTCACGCTCGTATAACACGTAGAATTTCGCTGCATATAATATACGTATCCTTTTTCCCCCCCACAAACTAATCAAGGGTAAGAAAGGAATCAGATAGAGTTTTCGTGCCCCGAATATGAATGTCTATAACTTCTTCTATCAACAGACTATTATTATTAACGTCCAATGGTTGGGAAATGGGGCACTTTATAATTATCATCACTCAAAACTGTTCAAAATCAGGTTTATGTATTGGGATAATGGGTTTGCAAGACATTTTTTAGTGTACCCGGTGGAGTATATCCATCGTCACATTAGCAGGTGGTGGTATCTTCTTATTTTCGTTTGAAGTTTTAAGTATAGATCAGTCCAAACTGAAACCATTGATATAGGGCATGCTGATTACCTACAAGGAAAGTATGGCACTTTTGACAAAATCAGAAGATGTTTTTATTCACCATTCTACCTCTCAACAAAAGTTAGTCCACGAATGGAAACACGTATCAGACATTATAGTTACATACAAAATATAACAAAATGTGTAAATATAAAACGTATCAAGCTTGTTACAACCCTGAATTCTGGGGGCAAATTATATTTATTTAAGAAACCTAAAATGTTAGCCTATAACCTAGCAAAAGATTTCAATTGAGTTTCACCAAACATGCCAAAGAGTCTTTCTCCTAGTCTGAATGCCATCAGGGCCCGTATTCCATAAACTATACTTAAGCAATTTTGCTCAAGTCTAAGTATTTTTTCTAAGATGATGTCCAGGAAAAAAATTCTTAGCTTTTATTCCAAACACGTAAAGCACTTTGTCTGAGCTCAGAAAGCATTAAGCAAAAGTCTTAATTCTGTTAATATTGTCATGTTTAATTTGTGGCCTCAAATGAGCTTGCCATCATCCAAGTTAGGCCACTAGGTAGTAAAGGCTCAAAGTTAGGATAAAATTCGCTTTTCTAATGTGCGTATTTGTAGGCGCAACTCAATTTCACACATTTTACTTAGCCCAAAGCGAAGAATTTATGCTCAACTGTCCAAAATAGGCTAAGAAAAAATACTCTTAATTAAAACAAAAATTTATTTTAGCAAAAAAAAAAAAAGTTTCCAACATTTATGGAATATGGGCCCAGGAGTTCAGACTATCCTCAGGATGTTCAGGATGTCGTCTGCTACGTCAACTCATGTCCGCGAGCGCCTATGTGCCAGTTTTCATAGGTCGGGGAAAATTTATAAAAGACCCCTATTTTAATGATTTCTCGGGGTTTTTCCCCCCACCTGAGCCCCTTAAATATACCCATTTCCAGGAGAAATCGGGGATGTATAAGCTTAAGTGAATGGTTGACCGCCTCAGTTGGGGGGGGGGGCGTTAATAAAATATTCTCCGCCCTACCTGGCCGGCGGGGGCTGTGCTCAGTCAAATCCCCTTGTACACGTTTCTGGTGCATTCCTTATGTACCCCACTTACCTGGATTTGCCATTGTAGCTAGGCGATAACTTATTATCATTATTTTTTATTTTATTTGTTAACTAGTATTATTTTTTGTATCACCTCGGTATTTATTATTGTTTCTTGTGTTCCTATGTTTCTTTGTGAAGTTCGTTGCGCAGTATGTCCAAGCTATTTTGCATCGTAACAAACTGGACATTCAGAGCCAAAAAAAGGGCTTGTTTGAAAAATCTTAAATGAAGTTTTTTTTTTTTTTTTTTTTTTTTTTTTTTTTTTTTTTTTTTATTGATTTTCTTTCATGTATTCAAAAGTTAACAAAATAAATAATCAAATAATTAACAACATCAGTATGTAACATAGAATATTTTGTTCAAAAGTAACAGAGAAAACAATTATAAAGAAAATTCAGGAACCAGCAAGAAGCAAAGCTTGTAAGGCGCTGGTCCCTTTAATATAAAATAGAATACAAAAGTAAGCAATTTTTTTTTTTTTTTACTGAAACATATTCATGAAATAATTCATAATTGAATAAATCTTAATTGAATAATTCTTGCCCCATCCCAACACGGATAAAAACTGACTAACAGCGCACGCACTGTTAACCAGTTACCATCATGCGCCGGGATGAGGCAAGAAAAATAATTTACAATTATTATACAAAAGAAGGAAAAAACAACAAACTTAGAGAGACAAAAAATACCCGGGAGGGGACTAGGGTGGGGAAGGGGGGGGGGTGTCGAAGATTTAGATAATGATTTTTTTTATATAGTGTGCATGAAAAGTAAAGTTTGCTCTTAGGTGTTATTTGATCCTTGGTGATATCCGTCTGTCATTAGAGAAACAGAGTGATATTAGTGGTTATATGATGAATACAATAATAATTTAAGTTTGTGTTTTAATAAAAATATGCTTCTTATCTCACGCATGTCTCTGGGTAGAGAATTCCAAAATTTAGGGGCAGTAAATATAAAAGTGTTTTGTGTGAGCACTGTACGCGTTCTTGGTAAGTGGTAATGGTTAATTTGCCTGGTAGGATACTGATGTATTTCATTATTTAGAGTAAACATGTTGCCAAGCGCTGGGGGCAATTCCTGATTTTGTTTCTGGACATGATGAGTACTGCAAGGTTAAGTTTATATAAGTCATGAACTTTAAAAACATTATTAGAAAAAACAGTGTATCAGTATGGTGACGGAAATGGACGTTACTGATAACTCGCATAGCTTTTTTCTGTAGTAATAAAATTCTTTCTAATAAGTATGAAGCACTGTTTCCCCAGGATAAAATCCCGTAATTAAGGTAAGGTAATACTAAGGTAGAGTAAAGTGATAAAAGAACCTTTGAGGGAAATGTGTATTTTAGCTTATTCATCATTCCTATATTTCTTGAGATTATCTTACAAATATTTTCAATGTGATATTTCCATGTTAGTTTATCATCTATTATAGTACCTAAAAATTTAGTTTTCGATACTTTTTGTATTTGTACATTATCCATGTAAATTGGTTGTGGTAATTCCGGAAAAGTTGAGCTAAATAACATAAAATTTGTTTTTTCTAGATTTAGTGATAATTTATTGGCTTTGATCCACTTTGTAACTGCTTCAAGTTCTGTATTTACTAAGTTACATAAAGTGTCTATGTTTTTGTGTGTAAAAAATAAATTTGTGTCGTCTGCGTACATAATCGGGGTAAGTAAATTGGAAGATTTATGTAAGTCATTGATGTAAATAATAAAAAGGAGGGGTCCGAGGATTGACCCCTGCGGTACTCCACATATGATATTTTGAGGTGTAGATGCATTATTTATCAATAATAACAAATTGTTTGCGTCCATATAATAGCTTCGAAACCAGTTAAGAACGATCCTCGTATCCCATAATGTGTTAGTTTGTGTAGTAAAATGTCATGGTCAATGGTATCAAAGGCTTTTGAAAAGTCAATAAATAACCCAATTGTATTGGTTCGATTATCAAGCGATTTGGTAATTTTATTTATCAACGTCAGAAGAGCGTGTGTTGTGTTTTGTTTTTTCCTAAACCCAAATTGGGATTCGTGTAAAATATTGTTATCATCCAGAAATTTTGTTGTGCGTGTAAAAACTATTTTTTCTAATATTTTGGAGAAAACTGTTAGTAGGGAAATTGGTCTGTAATTGTTTAATGATAAAGCGTCACCCTTTTTAAAAACTGGAATTATTTTGGCTAATTTCATTTTTTTAGGAAAGACACCCGAGGTCATGGATAGATTGCATATGTATGTGAATGGTTCGACGATAGTGGAATAATCTTTTTTAATATAAAGTTATCAAAGCCGTCGTGGCCGCAGCTACGTTTACTCTGGAAGTTATGGACAATATCTAAATTTCGTTTTCAAGTACAGGAGCAAAAAACAATGAATTTGAATTACGGTTTGTTAAGTAATCACTAAATTTTTTGTCACAATTTGGAATTACTTTAGCCAAATTTGGTCCTACATTTACAAAGTAGTCATTAAAAGAATCTGCAATATTTTGCGGATTATCGATGATCTTTCCATTAACCTGTATTTTGGAGACTGAGACATTCTTTTTTTGCCTATTCAGAACATTATTAATAATTTTCCAAGTGGTCTTAGCATCTTTGCTGCAGTTTATAAATTGTTGTTCAAGTATTTTTTCTTTTTCTTCGTAGCAAACTAACCAGCGTGTTTTTATAATTCAAGTATTTTGACCGCGAGGTATTAGATGGTTTCGCTTTGTATTTGAGATAGAGATTATGTTTCCTATTAATTGACCTTAATAGATTCGGAGTTATCCAGGGTGATTTAGCATTTTCTTTTCTGTTTCGGGGATTGACTTTTGTCAGGGGAAGGCATTGATCATATAAAGTATTTATTTTAGTCATAAATTCATCAAAGGAATTGTCTACATCAGTGATATCATAAAGATCAGACCAATTCTATATTTATTAAGATTATCGATAAATAGCTCAATATTGTCATTACAAATGTTCCGTTTTATAGCGACTCCGGGTACAGACGTTTGTGTTTTGATCTTGAAGTCTGTAAATATCGGAAAATGGTCCGTTATATCAGAAACTACAATGCCCGCTTCCAGCGATGGATATATATTGGTAAAAATATTATCAATTAAGGTTGATGAATGGTCTGCTATACGGGTGGGCTTAGAGATGAGTGGTGTGAATGATGAAGTGAGAAGGGTCCCACAAAATTCATTGACAAAAGCATCAGAGTTATAATTTAATAAATTAATGTTAAAATCACCCATCAAAAAACAGTCTTTATCTTTTAGGGATGGACTAGAGAGTATATTTTGTATGCGATAAGAAAGTCATTTTGATTGGAGTTGGGAGGCCGGTATATAATTCCAAGAACAATATTCTTTCTGTTATCAAAAACAATTTCTAACAAATAATGATTCTATATATTCATTCATGTAAGTCAGCTCTGGCCTTCTTGTATAAATAAATTCAGAGGAAATATAAACGGCTACTCCTCCTCCTATCCTATCTAATCTGTTTTCATTTCTAATTGAAAGCCCGGAATAGCAAATAAAGAAGTAGGTGTTTCAGTGAGCCACGTTTCCGATAAGCCGATTACAGAACAATTGAACCTTAGCCTATCAAGTAAGGTACTCAGCGATTCGAAGTTTTTATTCATGCTTCTTATATTTGAGTGGACTAAAGAAAAAGACGATTTATCCAGATTCAAAAGCCGGGAGACAAATTGGTTTTCTGTGTAATAGGATGAAGAGATTGATTGCTCATGTTCATTGTTGTCTACTGGAACGTTAAATTCATTTACATTTGCATTTAAAATAGAAATCATATTATTCGTAAATTTTCGTCGGAATGGAAGTATCTTGGATGTGTTTTTATTTGGAAAGTATTCAAAAAGTCATCGTTGGCAAGGTCATTCCCTGGGAGGCTTATGTTATTATCATCATTATTATTATCATTATTATCATTATTATCATTATTATCATTATTATCATTATTATTATTATTATTATTATTATTATTATTATTATTATTATTATTATATATTATTATTATTATTATCATTATCATTATTATCATTATTATCATTATTATTATTTTCATCATTATTATTATTATTATTATTATTATTATTATTATTAATATTATTATTATTATTATTATCATTATCATTATTATCATTATTATCATTATTATTATTTTTTCATTATTATTATTATTATTATTATTATTATTATTATCATTATTATTATTATTATTATTATTATTATTATTATTATTATTATTATCATTATTATTATTACTATTATTATGTGTTGTATCGTCATTATTGTTACCATATATCGTTACCATCATAATTTTCCTTATTGCTCGCCATCATAAAGACAGACAGACATCACCGGAAGTTACAGATAATCGGACACCGAATGGAGAGGAGAGCGGAGGGCAGGGGTGGGCAAGGGAGGAGATGGGTGGACCCAGTGTTTTGACTCATTGTTCGTGTAAGCACCAGGGCTTTTATAGCAAAACAAGATTCGTGAGGAAAAAAAACAAACACAAACAACAAACGAACTATTTACTGAGTTCAACAAATCCATTAAAACACTGGGTACTCTCTAAGTTGATCGGGAGATTAGGAAAACACGTCTTATTGTAGGATGGTGAAAAGAGGGGCCGTAAGGGAATAAAAGAGAAATGAGCAGGGAGATTATACCGAGCAATTATGGTCAAGACCTAATTACCATTTGTTAAACTGTGGTTTGTGACCAGGTTGTTATAAAATATCAATAGTACAATAACATTTCTTGAACAAGTATAGTATGAGTAATATTCGTTCTTACTCTGTTAACAGGAATTAAAGATTTAAAAGCAGGATTATGAAAGCACACATAAAAAACTGCGGTATTAAACCCAGTTGGTGCCGTCCCACATGGATACCGGGATGGTGCCAAACTAACATTATTAACACCAAGGTTTAGTTTAGCACCATCGCGGCATCCATACAAGCAAACACCAGCCAAAACCAGTCAAACTCAGCACCACTGCTAATGCATTACAATACAAGATCAGAACTGTGATATACTTATTTATATGAACTTACTTTCTGAAGATAGTTAAAGAGCACTAGCAAGACGTGAACAAACCAGCAAAGTTGATTATGGTTGGAATTTTGTTTAGTAAATTACGACTGCTGTTCTTTGTTCAGCTATGTTTTTTGTGTTGTTTTGTTTTGAAATAATGACAATAAAAACTTCAGATGTCGTAAAACTGATTCAAGAATAGGTAATTATTCATCAACAGGATGAAATGTCAAAATTATTAGAGATTTTGGCTACATACTTCGTGCATTTGAAGTAAGAAAATTGTATAACTATAAGCATCAAATGTTGGTTTGTTTGCCTCCCAAAATATCATATTGTTCAGAGTACATCAAGGAAAAAAAAATCCAACATAAAAAATACCAAGTTTTCATGATAATATGGTTAGATTGACCACAGAGACATAATGCTTTGAATAATTATGATTATGGAGAGATATTAACATTATAAATGCTCATGCAATCACTGATGTGTGTTATACATACAAAAAGATGTCAAAATTGATCTTTCGAAATAAAAAGCTATAAAGCTCTTTTTTACGTACGAGGCTTGTCCTGGTAAACAAGGGACTACCAAAGTCAGCTGTGCATTGAACAAACAGTCAGAATGCTTTGAATTACGCACAGATATTAGCATATCAAATATTCAAATTGATCTTTCCAAAATATAATAGCAATCAAAGTTTATATCTTTTGGTATTAGATTGGTCCTGCTAAACAAAGACTATCCTTAGTCAGCTATACTTAACAATTAACATTTGGAACGTTCAAAAAGAAATATATATATTCAAATTAATCTTTCAAAATATAATAGCAATCAAAGTTTATATCTTATGGTATTAGATAGGTCCTGATAAACAAAGGACTATCCTGAGTCAGCTGTACTTAACAATTAACATTTGGAACGTTCAAAAAACATTATATATATATTTTTTTTAAAACAATTAACTCTTATTTATATAGTGGACTGGAGCTTCCAGATCAATTCAAGTTCACGAGAATATGTACATGACCGGGAGATGTCGATAAAGGCATCTCTGAATGTGTGGATTTGAATGGAATTTGAACATCACATTGCTCAATACACAAGGTTGTTTTTGACCTTTCCAAAGTAGAAGAACGTTTTTTTTGTTTTGTTTTGTTTTGTTTTGTTTTTTTTTTTTTGGTTTATTTTAGAAGATCATGCATGTAAACAAACAAACAAGCAGGAAGAATTAAATCATTGAGCCAATTGACCAGAGTAACAAAGTACGTGTCATTCTTGCTGGGAGTGATTCTTTTTTACTATTGAATAAAGTCATACAATGGACCTGAGTAGATGAGGCTCAATTTTCAATGATTTGTTGTTTTGTTTACACTTTGCATGTACATTAAGAAAGGAATGAAATAATTCATTACACATGTATACATGGCATAGTAGAGAACTCAATGGGAAGTGCTTGTTTTCTAAATGGTTATCTGTCAGTCAAACAATATAGCAGGGAATGAACTTTGAATTGATATGTTGGCATTAAAGGGTTTGTGGAGCTTTTTACAAAAAGTAAAAAGTAAGTCCAAATACACTGCATCTGAAGGTATGCTTTAATAGATTTTTCAACAGCGAAGTCCGCTTTTAAAAGAAATTTATTACTGTTCAACCACGTTGGCATTAACTAACCAAATTTACTTGTCCTCGTACTATAAGTCAAGTACGAAAAAATTGTCACAAAGGACTATCCTGAGTCAGCTGTACTTAACAATAACATTTGGAACGTTCAAACATTATATTATTTTTTTTAAACAATTAACTCTTATTTATATAGTGGACTGGAGCTTCAGATCAATCCAAGTTCACAAGAATATGTACACGACCGGGAGATGTCGATAAAGGCATCTCTGAATGTGTGGATTTGAATGGAATTTGACATCACATTGCACAATACACAAGGTTGTTTGACCTTCCAGTAGAAGAACGTTTTTTTGTTTTGTTTGTTTGTTTTGTTTTTGTTTGGTTATTTTTAGAAGATCATGCATGTAAACAAACAAGCAAACAAGCAGGAAGAATTAATCATTTGAGCCAATTGACCAGAGTAACAAAGTACGTGTCATTCTTGCTGGGATGATTCTTTTTACTATTGAATAAAGTCATACAATGGACCTGAGTAGATGAGGCTCAATTTTCAAGTATTGTTTGTTTGTTTACACTTTGCATTGTACATTAAGAAAGGAATGAAATAATTCATTACACATGTATACATGGCATAGTAGAAGACTCAATGGAGTGCTTGTTTTCTTAATGGTTATCTGTCAGTCCAAACAATATAGCAGGGAAATGAACTTTGAATTGAATATGTTGGCATTAAACAGGGTTTGTGGAGCTATTACAAAAAGTAAAAGTAAAAGTCCAAATACACTGCATCTGAAGGTATGCTTAATAGATTTTCAACAGCGAAGTCCGCTTTTAAAAGAAATTTAATTACTGTTCAACCACGTAGGCATTAACTAACCAAAATTTACTTGTCCCTCGTACTATAAGTCAAGTACGAAAAAATTGTCAACAAAGGACTATCCTGAGTCAGCTGTACTTAACAATTAACATTTGAACGTTCAAACATATATATAATATATTTTTTAAAAACAATTAACTCTCTATTTATATAGTGGACTGGAGCTTCCAGATCAATCCAAGTTCACAAGAATATGTACACGACCGGGAGATGTCGATAAAGGCATCTCTGAATGTGTGGATTTGAATGGAATTTGAACATCACATTGCACAATACACAAGGTGTTTGACCCTTCCAAAGTAGAAGAAACGTTTTTTGTTTTGTTTTGTTTGTTTTGTTTTTGTTTGGTTATTTTTTAGAAGATCATGCATGTAAACAAACAAGCAAACAAGCAGGAAAGATTAAATCATTGAGCAATTGACCAGAGATACAAAGTACGTGTCATTTTGCTGGGAGTGATTCTTTTTACTATTGAATAAAGTATACAATGGACCTGAGTAGATGAGGCTCAATTTTCAATGATTTGTTTTGTTTGTTTACACTTTGCATTGTACAATAAGAAGGAATGAAATAATTCATTACACATATATACATGGCATAGTAGAAACTCGATGGGAAGTGCTTGTTTTCTAAATGGTTATCTGTCAGTCCAAACAATATAGCAGGGAATGAACTTTGAATTGAATATGTTGGCATTAAACAAGGGTTTGTGGAGCTATTACAAAAAAGTAAAGTAAAAATCCAAATACACTGCATCTGAAGGTATGCTTTAATAGATTTTCAACAGCGAAGCCCGCTTTTAAAAGAAATTTATTACTGTTCAACCACGTTAGGCATTAACTAACCAAATTTACTTGTCCCTCGTACTTTAAGTCAAGTACGAAAAAATTGTCAAGATTGAAGAATAACAACAACAAACGAAACTTCAATGAACTTGCAATGAAAAGTTGTGATGCATAGGCGAGTGAAGAATATGATTGCCACTCCATATTGGGGGACAGATTGATTCATATAAATAACATTTGAAATTGTGGTAGTCATAAGGTTGGAGACTACGAAACATCGTTTTTAAATTACATGTAAATTAATTTTGATTTCAATTGGTCGATTTGTTCATTTTAAGCGAAAGGGACGATCATTTTAAGATGACTTACATATAGATGAGTCCGTCATTGTTGCTGTGACATAACTTTCAATTACTTGTGTCTTTCCAGTTAGTCCATGGCGTTTGCTGTGGGTTTCCGTCCGTTGCTGTGGGTTTCCGTTCTCAATCCCTAGGTATATACTTGAAGGTACTACTAATCTTCAACAAAAACACACAACAAATGGTTGAAATAACTCAATTCATAATTAATTTATCATCATTTATTCGTCCGTAACACATTTGACCAGAAAAAAAAAAAAAATTTCTTCAAATTTAGACTTTGTTCACATATAACTCTGAATTTAAAAAGTAGATCTTAACTTGTATGGTCTTATCCTTTTAAACATGTAATGTAATAAACATTGTAAGGACATATTTTAACGTTAATACAACTTCGAATTTTCTGGCAAGGTCAAGTTTTAAAAATGTATGTCATGTAAAACACGGGACAATTATTCCCTGTAATATTTTTCATTAAACAATTTTGGTGTAGCCATGGCGTAGAAACATCTCTCTGATAAAACAAAAGAAACATAATACAAAACACAAATGTTAAAAAAACAAAAAACAAAACAAAACAAAACAAAACAAAAAAAAAAAAAAAAAACTTTCATTTTGTTTCATTTCTAAAGGTGGGAGGGTGAGTAATAAAAATGCATGATTTTACATCAGATAATTTTTGTGAGACTATTTCTGATACCTGAATATTTTAAGTATAAAAATGTAGAAAGCTATGTGCTAGGTTCGTGATAATTTCACCAGAGTTAGCCAGTAAAATATAGAAACAGAAAATACATACTTTTTTGTTTGAGTGACCCCCCGGGTTTCAACCATTAAAAAAAAAGAGATTTGTCATACATTAAAAAAAAAGAGATTTGAGTATGACAAATCTTTTTTTTTTTTTAATGGTTGAAACCCGGGGGGGGGGGTCACTCAAACAAAAAAGTGCTACCCATGCGTGTCCCCGCACCCTGAACTTGAATGGACTCTAAACGTCTCATTGCATGAAGTCACTTTTGCACCCTTTTCGACGTCAGACTGGAAAAACATACCCTAAATGGCATAAAAACTGTGAAATTTTGACCCCAAAACAGCAATTTCCTCTTAAAACACCCCTATTTTTATGAAAATGGAGATTGAAATAAAAAAACACCCCTATATATATTTTAAGAAAAGCGTCGACGCCGCCGAAAGGCTGAAAACAGACCCTTTTCGACGCTTTTTGGGGACACGCATGCGTAGCACATCATGTGGTGAGAGACCCCCCCCCCCGGGGGGGGGGGGGGGGGGGGGGGGGAGGGGGGGTTGAAAATTGTATTTTAATGCATTTTATTATGAATATTTTTTCATGAATATTAATGAGCCTTGTGACGTCATATGACCTTGAAATGACTTTTTGACCTCATTTGCATTAAGTTTATTTCGTACCCTTTATGGTGATATATGATACATTATGTATACCTTTTACAAAACCCACTGACACACTTGACACAAAAATGGTCAAAAAGTCGAGAAATAGCGTGGATATATATCGGTAACATGTCACGTGCACGATAGGTCAATGGTCAGGTGATCTAAACGTACGACATTTGTCCGCAGCATTTTCAATATGCCTAGTACATAATACAGTACAACCAGCCTATATACCGCGCGCGCGTACGTACGTACGTATTGAGAATTTCTGATGAACTCAAAACAGAGAGAGAGACAAACACTGATATTATTTTACCGCTGACGCTTTAATTTTACGTCAAAAATTGCTAGAAATGGAGAAGATAATACTATTATGTCTGCTCTCCGGAGTGATCATGATTTCAGGTACCAGTGGATCAACTGTTCCTGTGGTGGCTTGGTCAAATACGAGGTTGGTATTCATGATCATGTTGATAATTGATTGAATGACCTGGCTCAGTCAGTGGGTGTGTCCTGTATGTAATCTGTATTGAGAAGTGAGTGAGTGTGCTTCATCATGGAACTGGCTCTTTTTGACTTTTTTTGTGTGTTACTGTTAGTGTTAACAAAATTGAAACTATCTAGTTGAAGCATTATGGTAAGGGTGCCTTTAAAGTCTGTCATGTCTGTGCACCCATGTAGTGCAATCAACTTTCAGTTTCATTTTTAATCTAAGTTAACCTCTTCCAATGGAAGTTCCATTTTTATTAAACAAAAAACAGAATGAATTGAATTGATGAACAATTATTAGACTCTAGAGCCATTTAGAAATCTAAATAAATCCGCGCGCATGCTGTAACACAACAAAAAGTCTGCCAGCTTGTACACACAGAGGAATAAGGGCGCTCTGATTGGCTATTGCATGAAACTCCTCGGCGCTAGTGCAGTTAAGCATCCGGCCGCGAGGACTGCTGCTACGTGAAGGGATAGGGTTGACGGCGACCCCCACGCACTAGGGTTAGGGTAGGGTGGTGGGGTAGGGTGGTGTGCAGTGGATACCAAACTGCACTAGCGCCAACTCCTCCTGGTTGCGATGACTGAAGTGTGTTGACCGTAACTAAACAACTCGATCCAGCTGTTTTCCGAAGGAACGCTTTATTACGTGCGCTGTCAATCATACCAATGTGGCGACCAAAGTTGCAATCAAAACAGCAAAATTTCCTTTAAAAAAATACATTGCCCCCACCATATGCCTTTTGAAACTTAAGACTAAATCATGCCATACATGTATGACTTATTAAAGACACAGAAAATGAACTTCAACTAATCGAATTGTGCAACTCTCAAATTTGGAAATAAAATGAAATGAAAATAAGAACTTTGCCCATCATTTTTTAGCGTGAGTATCACGGGCTTCTGAAGACCATGAATGCAGCATACACAGATGAAGATGTTTGTATGCAAATAGTTTTTGTGCATTTATAATTTTATAATAATAATAGTTACATTTATATAGCGCTTAATGCATGTATCCACCTTGGGGTTTCTAAGCGCTTTAAATGATGTTATAATTATTACCCGGCTTAGCTTAGCTAGGCTACCCTGTAAATTGCTCACAGAATTCAAGGAATTGCTTCCCACCAGTACCTATTCACCTCACCTGGAACAAGTGCAGAACATCATGGATGAATTTCTTTCTAGGAAATCAACGCCGTGTTTGGGATTCGAACCTGCGACCCACTGATATACAGGCGAACGTCGGAACCACTACACCACGACGCTTCCATAAGTGTCGGAGAGAATTTCATTGTGTTTATGTGTGCCTAAATAATACATGGCCATGCGTTTTAAATTTGGCCGGTAAATAGGTGGATCTGTGACATCTGCGCGACACTTTTGGGTACATTCCTTTCATTTTCTCTGCTGATATACCAGCTATAATGTCGTATTTGGTGTCAAAATAAAGCTTATGATGAGAGCAATACAGTCATATCAAACAGTTAAAAAAAATAATGTTGGTTTTCTTCTTAATTAGTAGTTAATTAGCAACATGTGTGGGGTGGAAGACGATCAGGAGGTGGTCGATCAGGAGGTGCAAATTCTACTGGAAGCACATTGATGGACTGCAGTCACCATAGATCATACTATTATGGATTTTTATAAATAATTCATCATGATAATACTTAGTTTAGATTAACTTCAACTAAAATTTTGTGTAATTAAGCTTAATTATTAATTAGTTTTTACTAATTAAGCATGATCACCCGAGCAAACAGTGTCTTCTTCTTAGGGATGTGTAATAACTACTTCAGTTAAGGTTACTTTCGAGACTTAAGAGATTGTTTGAATATAAAATATTCGGAAAAGAAAAACATTCAGTTATCATAATTCTTTAGTAAAACAGTATAACCAATTAACAAATAAACAATTAGTTATTGTGATTTAAGCATGCAGACAATGGGTGATAATTATGGCAAATTTGAAAAGAGAAATTACAACCTGGCAGATTTCCACCTTGGTAGTGACTTATAAATTTGAAAATTAAATTTGATTGCATAATTGTTGCCAAAAAAGTTAAGTGTACTTTACTGTTATTGTTTTGTTTTATTACATAACACCAGATATGATCATTTTGATTGTGATTAGTTTCACAACACATACTAGTCTGGTGCCAGAGAATGCATTTTTGATGTTTTAAATTTATCTTTTAAGAATCAATTTGTTTAGAGTTAGTTTTTCTTTCTATTTCCTGGATAATTTTGAGTGTTTTAAGAATTCATTTTGGCAAATAATACAATTCTCACATAATATCTAAAAATATTCTATTGTGAAAATTATGAAAAAAAAAAGGCTTGCGCAAAATTATTTTAATAACCTTAGACCCTGGAATGTTATTTATGTCTGAAAAGCTCTGAATGAGAGGAATTCAAAAATGGCACTTTCAAAGGTGTGGGGTATTACAATACTACTTTTTTCCTGTTTCAAAGTTTGGTAGTTGTTGCCATGGTCTTTAGGTATATTTGGGTCAATAACTTCTAATGCCCATACCCAATGTTATTTATAAGCACTTTTCTGAAATCCTCAATTAATTTCCTTTCAGAAAATGTATCACTTTATGTATAATGGGTGTAGTATTTAAAGTTACAGAGATTCAAATAAAAAAGACACAATATTCATGTTACAAAATCATGTCACACGAAACTGGCCCAATTCAAAACGCATGGCCACATGCAAAAAATTGCAATTCCTTTCCTGCCAAATCTGGTTTTTAAGGTAGTTAATTGACCTAGGTAGACTACTTATGAGGTTTGAGAAAAAAAATAGATTCCTTTTTATAAAGGCACATATTATTTTCATTTCATTGATCAAGTTAATGGACTACCATGGTTGCATTGCAACCTTTTTATCGCTTTAAATTTCATGTTCACTTTGTCATGGAGGAAGTTTTGAACGAGTAATTTGTGTCGTATCAGGAACATCTATGGGAAGTGATGATGAAGAACAACAGGAAGCAAAACCAATAGCTAGGTTTGGAAACTGGTCACTGACTATATTCATGAATGGAGCTACATTGTATGTGTGTCCATAATATGAAAGTACATGTGATCTGTTAAATTTTTAAAATGATCTGCTTTTTCCCCATGTCTGTTTTGTTGAAGATATTTTAAATGTAAAAATAAAGTTTTTAGTTGACATAAAACATATGATGGTAATACAATTATCAGGATTGCTGTGTGTGATCTTAAACATTTTTCCAAATTTCTGTTTTGGTCACGGGCAATATGTACATGCATGCCCCAAAGATTGTACAGTTCAGGTTCTGCAGAAATATACACACAAGTATACAACTCTTGAATTTAAATTCATATACCAGCAAACACATATCATTATTTTTGTAAATGCAATTACCACTATATAAGTTTGTAAAGCTTTTTCTTTTTATCTTGCTTCACTTTACTCAGGAACCTGTTTGCAACTCGCCAGATTTCTGCTGGTGAAGAAGTCACACGAGAATCTCTCAAAAACGACTTTGTGGATCAAGTTATAAGAG
This sequence comes from Paracentrotus lividus, assembly GCA_940671915.1. Lineage (NCBI taxonomy): Eukaryota > Metazoa > Echinodermata > Echinoidea > Camarodonta > Echinidae > Paracentrotus > Paracentrotus lividus. The sequence continues at coordinate 8,161,348 of CALNVZ010002100.1, forward strand.
CAGACCAGCAACCTCAGACAATTGCTGTAGTTCTGATGAACAAGGTATTTTTGACACCATCATTTCCAGTAGAAAAAAAAAACTAACTTCCTTGTTCCAGATTCAAAAGATTCACTTTTTATTTAGTTATTTATTTATTTTTATTCATTTATTTTTTAATTTGTTTATATATTTATTTATTTATTTATTCTTTTTTTTTTTTTTTTTTTTTTTTTTTTTTTTTTTTTTTTTTTTTTTTTTTTTTTTGGGGGGGGGGAGTTAATTTTACTTCATTTTGGAAAGGAAAAAAAAAGTAATTTGAAACTCAAATAAAAAATCTCATTGCACATTAATCACATGGACTTAATATCCAGCAATATTTGAAGTACATACCGGTACTCTATTTCTAGAGATTAAAAAGAACAAGTAGCTAAATAAAAAAAAATTCTTAATGTATTGTAAAAATACGGTCAATTACTATTTTCTCCTTGATTTCTTGATATTTGCATTTGTCACCTGCAGATGAAGCTTGGTGATCTCACCAGGTATGGCAATGCTTATGGCTCAGACAACCAAGGAGGAATCATTCCTAATATCAAGGTAAATAACATTGATTTCAAGTGCTCTACATCCTATCCCCTGAGTATTTCATATATGTATTGCACCCTTTCCTTGCAATGACAAAGCTCTTCACAATTTGCTCTATCTGGTTGACTACTTATACATGTTTTGAAACATTCCAAATGATCTATTTGGTTAGAGTAACAAAAAAAAAATATATATATACAGAGTATACATTTACAAGTTCTGTAACAAAATAAGTGGGCCTTTTTGAGCTGTTAGAACTAGACCCATAACAGTCTTCAGGAAGGAGAATTCTTTACAGCTTTTCCGCAACCAATGGGAAAGAAATATTGCAGCACTTTGTTGGAGAGGTGAACAGAAGACAACGCGTGTGTAAGGCGAATGTGATCAAGGTGAAATGGCGATCATTGATGTACCCTGAAGTTGTGCGGAAAATAATCTCAGTAGTTGCTCAAGTACTCTTTGGTCAGCAATATTAAAAGAACATTAGACTGACCATGTACATATAGATGAGACATGTACTATAACTTGCTTTCAGTCTTGTATACATGTAGTACAGTATTTTTTTTTCTCCTTTTATATACTTTTGAAGTATAATATACATGACAAAAATGACTGTCTCATCACTTACATGCACAAGTAATGCATTTACTATAAAATATGATTTTTGAATTTAGAAATAATGAAGTAAAGAAGTAAAAAGGATTTAATAATCTAAAATAATGTGATTGTGTAGTCATGTCTGTTCCAAATATATTTGTAAGAACCAAAATGCAATCAAATTTCAATTGCTTTTTTTTTTCTAGAACTCTATGGAAAGTTCTGCCTCAAGCCTGGTTCTTCCTCAGACTGACACATCTGACCTTGTAGATGACCTCATGTCAAAGATCACAGAAGGGGAAATTCTAGAATTGAGCAACCCTATTGATGTGAAGTCTATGGTCTTGGATTCTAGGAAGACAAACCTTGTTATCATCAGAGTTGAACCCAGGTTAGATCACATTTACTAGTACAATCCTATGGATATTACAAACACAGTATATCATAAATCAATGAAGCACTGATAATTTATTAACATCATCGGCCCTAAGGAGTCCCTCCCACCAGGATTCCATGAACCCTGGCCTTTCTGGCTCTGTCTGAATCGCCTGCGGGCTTGAGTCGGCCGTTGCAAGGTATTGATAGCCAAATGGGGCATCGACACTGAAGGAAGGCCAGTATGCGAATGCGGAGATGAGGAGACCGTGGGTCACCTTCTACAATGCTCTCTTCTCCCCTACCCCTGCTCCCAAGCTGATCTTACTACTCTTTCGCCTAATGGGATTGCCTGCATTCAGTTCTTAATGGGTAGAGTCTAATTCAGAGTTGGATTCCCCGAATAATCAATATATACAATGCATACCATGATCTTTAAATGTAATCAAGTTTAATTACAAATCAAACAGTAGGATAGGACAAAGGACTCAAGAAAAAGAAGAAGAAGATTTAGGAACTGTGATGAGTGGGTGGTAGGAGGAAAGGAGGAAGGGGGGGGGGGTGTTAGGGTTATCTTGCCAGTTAATATTTATTTTGCTCTACATATTTGTATAAAATTACTTACAGGGTTTAAGAACAGCTCAACGTATTAAAATCTGAACATTTCTCTGTTTGTTGACAAGACATTCTTTCTGTATTGTTGGTCACTTACATGCAGTGGTGGATTCAGGCGGGGGCACAAATGGCTAGCGTCCGCTTTTCTTTTGAGAGTCGCACATTAAATATAGATGTAAATATAACTACAGTTGCATGCAGATTTATTCAACCCCCATAGTATGAGTGCAGGTATTCATACTCAAAATTTCAGTTTGGTTCTCTATTAAGTGAAAATTGTGTTTGTAACATCAACCAAATTATATATCAAATTCAAGACAAGACAATAGCCTCTAATTTAATCAACTTTAGAAATCGTGTTCATTCAGGCATCAACTGATATGGTCATTGAGCAAATTATGTCATTTTCATACCTTGTAATGCTTCGATGGTCATGACGTGGTCATTCTAATTTTTGATAGCTAAAATTATATTCTTTCATCTGATGTACAATTTTTGATACCTCAGTCGGTTTTGTTCATTTTCAGAGGAATTGAAATTGAGATTTTGATTCTTGTGTACAAACCCTGTACAGAGTCGATGGAAGAAATTTTCACTAGAAGTCTATTCGTCAAAAAATGTTTCTAAAATTAGTAATAGTTTTCTAATACCAATCAAAATACTTTGAGTCATATATCAAATTAGAGCATATTATGTACTTAATTGAAAACCTGAATTACCGGGCCAAAACCATTAATGTATTGCAAGTTATGCCTCAGTGGTCACAGTAAGATATGAAAATGGCATTAATTTGTTCTATTGACCATATCTGTCCATGCATGAGTGAACATGCTTGCTACTATTGATCAAATAAAAGGCTATTGTCTTACCTTTAATTTGATATATAGTATGTTTGATATATGTTTCATTCCATTAAGAAACAAAGCAAATTCTTATAAGAATATGTGTACTCATTATATCATGGGGGTTGAATAATTCTGCATGCAACTGTATACTCTAAGATAATTACAATCTATGCTCTCTCTTTTTTTCAATTTTTTTTTCTGTAAGAGCCCCTCTATGTGTGTCTGTGATAGATCCACGAACAACATTACTGTATATGTGATCATCATATCAAAAGTCACCAAGCAAACTCAGCAAAGGGTCGAGGAAATCAGCAAAAGATTAGAAAAGTGTTTAATGTTCAATCTTTATTGTGTGCTCTGTAAAAAGAATGAGTAAAAACCATGACTAGAAAGTATTTTTCATTAATTATTTTGCCGATATCTTTTACTCCTTTCTGGCGAGTGTTGTCTCATTTTGATATAATGAGTCGCATATGTCAGCAAGTTGTCAAGAGGAATACTTACATTGTGCATATGATATTGTCTTGTAGTGATTCAATGGAGGACCAACTCAAGGCAGCTGATAAGTATGTCCAGATTCTCATGACTAGATTCAATGGAAAGACGACCCCATTCACTCTCTTCTTCACTGCTGCACCAGTATCTCAGGTAACAAATTATTGTAATAATCTCTTAGATTTGTCTTTACATAACTTGCAATTTGTGTCCCAAAAGGTTTTAAGTTATCCATACATTATGATACAATCTATCAGTATTGATCATGAAGTATATTTCTGTAAGAGTTATTTTTATTTTCATACATGTTCATGACCAACTTTCTATATTTTGAAGTTGTACGTACCTTCAGAAAAACCTTCAGAAGTGTAGTTGGCAGGGCACCTTCCTCTACATGTTGCCAACAAGTCATTTCAAAGATTTCCTCATTAATACAAGGCTATTCATAATCACAAGAAATCATACTGTATTTTATTTGAATTACTCACTCATAGCATTCAGAAATATGTCCTTTATCTCTACCCACCTTGAATGACACATTCCAGGGTGTAAACTATTGTAATGCATTTATCATTATTTATAGGATTCATCACATGCTAGTGGGCGTCGCCTCCTTCAGACCGCAGATGATGCTACCAAATTCACTTTCATCAACTTCACCAGTGACGGTTGTGAGCTGTACTTCTATGCTGAAAGTATCATGGCACAATGGGTGAAAGGAGATGGAGAAGTGAATGCTACCGTGACACTCCCTACCACAGGATGGATGTCTACTGGGTCAGATTGTTTGTCTAACAGATCGCTCACGTAAGTCTCAAACAAATCCCTCATCTATGTCTCAAACAAATCCCTCATCTAAGTCTCAAACAAATCCCTCATGTACAGTGTAAATCTCAAGCAAATCCCTCATCTAAGTCTCAAACAAATCCCTCATCTAAGTCTCAAACAAATTCCCTTATCTAATGTTCTCAAACAAATCACTCACATAAGCTCACAAATCCCTCATCTAAGTCTCAAACAAATCCCTCACAAAGTCTCAAACAAATCCCTCATTCAAGTCTCAAAACAAAATCCATCATCCATGCTAAGTCTCAAACAAATCCCTCATCTCTAAGTCTCAAACAAATCCTCACGTAAGTCTCAAACAAATCCCTCACGTAAGTCTCAAACAAATCCCTCATCTAAGTCTCAAACAAATCCCTTATCTAAGTCTCAAACAAATCGCTCACATAAGTCTCAAACAAATCCCTCATCTAAGTCTCAAACAAATCCCTCATCTAAGTCTCAAACAAATCCCTCATGTACAGTGTAAGTGTCAAGCAAATCCCTCATCTAAGTCTCAAACAAATCCCTCCTCTAAGTCTCATACAAATCCATCATCTAAGTCTTAAACAAATCCCTCATCTAAGTCTCAAACAAATCCCTCATCTAAGTCTCAAACAAATCCTTCATCTAAGTCTCAAACAAATCCTTCATCTAAGTCTCAAACAAATCCCTTATCTAAGTCTTAAACAAATCCCTCATGTAAATCTCAAACAAATCCCTCACGTAAGTCTCAAACAAATCCCTCCTCTAAGTCTCAAACAAATCCCTCATCTAAGTCTCAAACAAATCCCTCATTTAAGTCTCATTGCTCAATCCAACAAATCCCTCAAGTATGATAGATTCTCAATGTGAAGGCAGCTAATGGCAGATGTACTTATCCCCTCCTATTATGAATTATAAATGGAGGAATAAGGAGGGGATTGGTATATAATCCCGGAAAGTTACCCGAGATAGTGTGTCTAATAGATCCATCTTGAGAGGAAAAAAAAATCTTAATTTTTGCTCAAATTTTGTGCATAAGGGATCTTTTAAGATATAGCTCATTGCTAAGAATGTGCATCCAACAGGTCTGTCATCTGAAAAAAAGTCTGCCAAAGTTCAACTAAAGAAATTCCAGGTTTTGGTCTCACAAACAAATTTAGGTATGAATTCAAATAAGATCTTCTGATAGGAATGCAATCTAATTAGATTTTTTTAATCAATAAGTTCCAATGTCATAGGTCAGATAAGTCAAATTCTTTCATTACTGGGTCTAAGGGTAGACTTGTGGGACACATTTTATTTGATACGCAGTCGCATTTGTCTTGTTTTTTAATACATTAACATTGAACATACTTTATTGATGTGTTGAACTTTTTTCTTTTTTTGTTTTTACAGCTTCAATCTTGAGATTTCTGGTTTGGAGGGACTGAATGGAACAAAGTGGATTGAGAGTGTATCTTTCATGTAAGTTTGCAAACCTCATATATTCCATAACAAAGGTAAATGTTGTGGATGAAAAAAAAAAAAAAATAAACAATAATAATTTTGCAAAACAAACATGCTGCTAACATATAAATAGATAACAGATCTGATACTAGTACCACAAGCCATGTCATTTTAATTTTATTTAGACTTTTGAAATGTATAACAAAATCACATTATATTAATTATTAAACTAATAGATTTGCACAGGGAGGCTTGAAATTTCAGTCTCTGGTTTTGGAACCAATTTGATGGGCTAGTGCTGTTTGGTTAGGCATTAATCCCCAATATTAAGTTCTTGGGACAAGACTTCAAGCTGAAAATCATGCGGAAGCTTACTTATCCAAGCATCTAATTGCTTCCATAATAGTAACATTAAAATAAACAAACCAACAGTTTCACATGTTTCATTTGAAAGTTTGAACAAGATAATTGCCTCATATCCCACATCCTATTGTATTCATTTATAACAAGAATGAACTGTATTCATATACAATTTATTTTGAAAAGGTGAAAAAAAAAATTGTGAGCTAAAACCATCTTTTCATTTTCTATTTGATTAGGCTGGACTTCAACATGACCAATCGGGACTTTTGGTTTGTCAGCAATAGTTCTATCACAGCTAAACTGACGGACAAAGATGAAGAAACATATTGGACAGATATACCCAACTTAGAGACTCCATTAGGATGGTCCTATCACTGTGGTGACCTGAGCATGACCAATGATAAAATAGTCAATGAAACAGTTAATCTTATCTTCAAAGATTTCCAGGTGAGTTGCCTTTCAAGATATTTGCATAATTATGAATATTTCATTTCAACAAAAAAAGTTCACAGAATGCAGTATTAGGAACAAGAATTTAAGCTTTGGTCATGAGCTATGAATCAAGATTAATATGTTATGATACTTGACCAGATTAAATCTAGTATTTGTGCAACATATAGAGGAAGGAGATGGTGATGGATATGTGTTTTATAGTACTTACATAAATTTTTTGGGGTGTGATTTTGGAATGTTTACTGGTGGTAAGGATTTATTTGTTACATGTTGGTTGATATTTCACCAGCTGAATAAAAGTGCCAAAAGCAAGAAAATGTTTACATATTGATTGCTCTCTGAATGGAGACATTTTTTGAGCTAATTCATCCTCTCTTTTTTGCTGTATTCTTTAGCAATATATTAAACTCTGTATTATCGTGTTCGTAGAAATACAGTCCATACCACAAGTGAGCTTGTTGTTTGTTTGTGTGTTTTTTTTTCAATGAGAATATTGTTAAATACACATGTCGTAGCTTCCTTTGTTCTTTGACCTTGCTAACAGTGAAGCATTTTATCTAACTTATGATCATTTCATTCTTATCTTTGGCTGTAGATTCAACCGTTTGGGATTTTAAAGGGCAAGTTTTCATCAGCCAATGACTGCATTGGTTACTTTACCCCTGCAATCTGGATGGGTATAATGACTGCATTACTTGTGATTGCTATCATCGGCTTTGGTATTGGTATGATGGCTACCGTCAAGGTCATGGATAAGTTTGATGACCCCAAGGGAAAACAGCTTATGATCAATGTTCCAGAATCTTAAATCTAGTTACATTATTGAGTTAATATGCTTTAGGGTGTGGGCTATTTAGTACCTAATTGTGGTTATACATATGAATTGGGAATTAAAATCTGGGGTTGAATTAGCGGAGCGATAAAAATGGTTATCAATAATCATTTATTGTGTTTAACATTTACTAGTAAGAGATTGTTTTAACTTAATTTCATTATAAATTCCACTTCTTGTAGAGCATACATTTTACCTCCTTGGTAGTATTATGCATCAATTGCATAATGATTAAAGAATACCTCGGTAAACCCCAGTGTAGAAAAGGATTTGAATGGTTGTGTTTATGTTACAAGTGCCCAGTAACATAAAGAAATACAATCAATCTTATGAGCGATTGCAACTCTTAAGTACACAGGTTAACATAGATTTACGATTGAAATTAGTAATAAGATGATTGTATTTTTTATGTTACACGGCAAAGGTGTAGTAAATAACTATAAGAAGTGGAATTGTATTATGTAGGTACATGTAACGTATATTTGTAGCTGGAAGTTATACATGTTTATGGGACATCTGATTAAACACCCCTTTAGATTTATTTTGTTAGCAAGCCCCTCTTTATTGATCAAGTGAGAAGAACTCTGTTTCATCAGTTAAATCCAATTTCATGAAAGACAAGTTGGTCTCAATGACATAAGATAATTCTAAACCTGTAGTATTAAGATCACTTACAGGTTCTAAAGTTAAATATATTTTGTCTTGATGTCGGTAGTAGAACTTAACTTTACCTCTATATTCTTACATTTTCTGACTGTCACTAATACTTATTCATGACTCCATATATTCCATAGTTTCTAGTTCCATTTTGGGTGTGGATGTCTCTATCTTATGAGGTTCAGTCAGTCACCCATATGTTGCCTACATTACATATATATTAATCATGTATGGATGTTTGATGAAAAAATTGTGCAATTGTAATAAATTTCATGAATATTCGTATTTTTGAAATACAATACACCCTTTAAAGAAAGAACTGAATGTTTTTGGTTCATGTTGTACTTTCTGTATGGACTAACTAATATCCTATTGGGAAAGGTTTGGACAGATGACTTAGGGGACCTCTTTCTTTCAGTGCATTTAAAGGTATATACAAGTACATGCTCTATTAAAGTAAATGTGAAAAATTAACATTTGCCATTTTACATGTCCAGCCCCCCTCTCCAATTAATACGAAAAGTGTTTGGAAATAAAGTTAACCATGCCAAATTCAAATCTGTTGAGACTAAAGAAATTGCTTCAGCTAACAAAAAATTCAACAAGATGGTTTTTTAAAAAATGATTAATTTTGCCAATCATTTGACTTGTGGAAGTCTTAATTAGGCAAGGTTAAAGGGAATCTGGTGTAGTGGGAAGGTGTGGGAAAGATGAAGAAAATTATTGTGAGCTTTCCTGTTATTTTCATGATATTTGGGAAGAATATCATAATAAAAAGCTCCACAAGAAAAGATTGCTCTTCAAATGCCCGGGTAATAGTCATATGATCCAAAATATACTACATAGCCGACATGTTTGGGTCCCAAACATTTTTTGTTGCTCCATACATGCTTTTCTGTGTAAGTGCATGTGACTCAAAGTTGAATTGGGTTAATTTCTTATCATTTTGGCGATTCCAAAACCTCACAGCACAAAGATAATGCTTAGGTGAAACAAATGTTATCAACCTCTCCAAATCACTTTTAGACAGTGTCTTCCACATTTCAATGTCATGACCAGAACACTAGTTTCACTTTAACTGTAATTCTTAATTTTAGGAGAAATATATGGCATTATATTAGACTGCTGCTTCCTCATGTCAAAGTAGGGCAGTAGACTCTGTGTCAAAAAAAAATGGTACAGTTGGAAAACATTTTTTTACAGTATATTAATTAGAACCGGATATTGTTTGGCAGTTTCATGAAGCAGGATAATCAGACTTTCTTCTGCAATTTTTCTCATCACATTTGGTGCTGTAAATTTTGAGATATGACCAGTTTTCTACAGTCGAGAAAAATCCATTTTCGCACGACGTCCATACTTTTGTGTAGGTTTCGCATAATGGAACAATAGACATGTGTAATTTTGATTTGTTCTTCATCACACAAAATTTAGCATATCTTTTGTTTAACGAAAGCAAATTATACAGAACAAAGTACATCAGCAAGGAAAGTTCTCTGGCTTTAATTTGGTACCACATACACACATTATTTGAAAAGATTTCACACCTTAATTATTTTCCCCCCGACTGTACCATTTTATTTGACACAGAATGTAGTGCACTTCTCTCCCATTATACCAAGCACCAATCTAATTACCTTCTAATAATGAAATTTTGGACCTGTGCTTGTTAAACTGGGAGTATACTGTGCAATTGATTCAAAAATATCATGGGGGGGGGGAAGCAAAAGAAAGGTGAATAGAAATTAGCAGGTATGGAAAGAAAAATATATGTTGTTGGGAGAAGATAGAAAGAGATGGAATAGATGAACTACAGGTACTGCACATAAAACATAAACAACATCTCCTTTGCAATAAATTGGTTTTAATTCACAAAACACATATATTCTGAACAATAACATTAGCCAGTGACTCATAAAGCTGTGATAGTGTATAAATTAAATGCCATATACATTAATTAACAATTTTGCAAAACAGTAAAGAAATACACAGTTATTTTTATCATCAATTTGACAAGTTATATGAGGTTATTCACTTGAACTATATTTATGAGATATTTATGAGATATGTATTGAAAAGTTATGAAATGTAGGTTAAATTTAGGGTGCTGTGAAATCAATTCACTTTTTAAGCTTTACACAGGTGCACATAATTTGACAGCCCTTTTGTTGGTATGAACTCCACAAAAGGGCTGGAGCTTTAGAACAAAAATAATCAACACAGCGAAACTAGATATGTACTAACATTCAGACTATGGTCCCATATGGCTAGTACAAACCTGTCGCATTGCCCACCTCCGTACGAACAGCAAAGTAAAAAAATGGGCAAAACGGCTGTTTTTTTAGAAGCCATATGGGCCCCACAGTGATACATGTGTTGAGACTTTAGCAATGCTCTAACACAATGATAGACTTGATATTTAGTGATGAAACACAGGATTCAGAGTGCAAATAGAACCTGTGGAGATAACTTGAGATACTTTTAACAATATAGCTCAATATACTTGGTAAACTTATCTACAGTGCGTCCCAAAAAGAACTATACACTTTTGAAATGGCTACCAAATATAAAAATATATGGTTCTTGGGGAAAAAGTTTAAATATATGTAAAGCTCATATCCTCAACTATCATTATGACACAAAAAATTCTGAAGATAACACATTCTTAAGTGAGCAATGCCCACTTTTGTGAAGGACACAAAAATTAGCCTGTGCAGGAATTCGGTATTAATTTATCACCTTTGTATGGCACGCCAGGAGGGATTCAAATAATAATGGAATAAATCGGCCAACAAAGACAAAAATATACTAAAGTCAAAGCAAAACATTTTTGCATAATATTGATTGTTTATTTCTGACTTTCAGTATATATTTTACTCTGTCAGCTGATTTATTCCATTTTTTAATCCCTCATGGCGTGCCATACAAAGGTGATAAATGAAGTTCATATATATTTAAACTTTTTTCCCCAAGAATCATACATTTTTTATTTGATAGCCATTTCAAAAATGTATAGTTCTTTTTGGGACGCACTGTATAAATGCTAATGCTGCACGGTTGTAATATACTTAGTAGTGGATTGTCATTATTTAGAGAGCTGCAACAACTCACATTATAACAAAGCAGTTTTGCCAGTCCATTGTATTTTCTTTTTAATATGTAAAAAGTTCTCATTATAATCATATAAAGGCAACTGTTGATTCTAAGGAGTTTGTTATAACAAGTTTACACTGTATAAGTTGATACAGATAACAGGTTATATGTTTATTTACAGGTACCAAAGAAGGCCTGCAAAATTATATTTCTGTTTAATATCAACTATTCTGTTTTCACATAATTTAAAATAATCAATAAGAATTAAAATCTAAATAAAATTAGTTAAAGATAAAGTATACAAAATAAGTTTTTGTGCAAATTAAAGAGAATACATTCAATTATAGAACATTTCTAGAATGTTCAAATACATTGCACACAATACTGCATAGTTAATTGATGAAAATTGTTAAGATAAAAAGAAAAACTATCATTAAGTTTGACGTATATACCTCAGGTACTTAGCGCATTACAATGGTGTAAGCTAGTGCATTTTTGTATCATACCTTAAAGGGATGCAGTAACATTAAATGATATTTAAATCACATTTTAGTCGATTTAGCTTATTTTGCCAACATAATTATAAACACATAGGTCAGTCTGGTATCTCTCCAAAATTGCAAGCTAATTGCTTGCTTTACCTTCGAGATATTATACTCAAATTTTATAAACCATCCCCAAATGGTTTTTAAACCATGTGCTTTTCCACATAGCACAACATATACCCATCTCCTGTTGTATAGTCCCCGTCCCTAGCGGCCTGCTGAGCTAGCAACAGAGGGTACTGGTGTTCGGCTGTATGCTTGGCATTGTTTGTTACACTGTTTTAAGGTAGTAAATGACTTCCATTTGATCTGAAACTTTCAGTAGTTTGTTTTTACTGTTGGAACAATATAATTTTATTAGTCTTGATCTACTTGAAGATGCTAGTACTAGATGTTCCTATGTTATAGTGCAGTCAGACCGGCCAGACCGACCTCAAACCAACTAACAAACAAACCATCTTGAAATTTTAATTTAATTGTAGTTGGTTTGAGGTCGGTCTGACTGCACTATAACATAGGAACATCTAGTACTAGCATCTTCAATTGCTCTTGTTTTTGAAAGTTACCCAATCCCTTTAAACTAGCATCAATATTGTAGTCTCAAGAAGTGATTTTCAAAAAGGTATTCCTAAAAATTTTACGAATATGAATACCGATATCAGCTAACACATCACAAATTCAGATACCGGGTATGTGCACACGAAAATAAACTGGAGAAAAGAAAAATTTAAGAAAACTGACGCATTGAAGTACCATCAAGAGAAGATGGTGCTATGAACCTTCAATCTTGTCAACTGTCGGTATAATGGTATGTCTGCTGTCACAATTCACTACAAATTTCACATTTTTGTGTGATATATATATATTTACTAAATAAGTCTCTGTCAAATTTTGAGAACTTTTGTATTAGTCTAATATTGACAATTCTAGGAACAAAAATAATACAAAATAAGTCTTCAATCACATAATCAAATTACTGATTAAAAGTACTGATTACTTTGGAACAAATGAATGAAAAGATAGATTTATGATTTAATTAAAAAATTAAGAGGGAACAAACATACCATAGAGGAATTTTAGTACAAGTGCATTAAATGTGTTTGATGTGAAAAGCAGCAATGCTTTAATACCTATTTATGTTGCAACATATTTTTTCTACAGTTACATTGTATTTTCTATTATGAAGGTAATTCCTGTCATAACTATGTTACATACCTGTACAGCACACTTTCAATCATAACAAGGCACGACGAACCAAACCAATCAACTTTTTATAACAAAACATCAAACAGAAGTCTGCATATTTGAAGTTAGAATTTTTAAAATTACCTTCTTAGAACAAATTCTTACATCCATGCTCCTTATAACATGGATGGACTGTATTTTACATAATATATGTTTAGTCATAGGGATTAAATATACTTTGGTGGCAATTATGAGCACATGTAACTTTAATACCATTAAACAATAGTTGGAATGTAGCAAGCACACACAATAGTGTTACAATAGTCGTCTTTACGCATTCAATTTACATCAAGGACAAATCATAATTCATAGTTAGGTATTATGTGATTAGACAAACATTATACATTCATACAAAAATGGTTATACAAATGGAAATCCCATGTTAATATCATCAACGTTTTCACAAAGTGATCAGAGAGCAAATTTTCAACTGATAGCAATATACTTTGTAGGAAAAAAAAATGTGGTTTAAAGTTAGATTTTTCCGGCTATTTACATTGGGTTAAATTTTGAATTTTTTAAAAATCAATTAATATTTATTGAAATTACTTGAATTGAAATCAATGGCTTTTTTGTTGTTACATTTTATTATCATTAGATAATATACCACATAAAAAAATTAAATGATATAGATTTTGTGTGACATTTATTTATTAAAATCAGACCCATCATGATTCTTCTTGTAAAAATCACATTTAACACAAGGATGAACATTAGTTCACCGGGAAAGCAAAGGTAAAAAATTAAAAATTAAAAAAAAGTCAAAAAGTTGTATTTTATGCGCAAAAGCAGACCAAATGAGTTTTGGCAGCATCTGCAATTGCTCATGGGTGTGTTTTTTTTAGTTTGGCAGAAATTTTACAAAACAATGGAATTTCTTACTATCGCAAAATGGTTTATGACTCCATCATCAACAAAAAAATATCTACCTATGATGGACTTTGCCATTTTTTTAACTTTGTGTATTCTTCCCAAAACCACCATTTTAAGGAACTTAGCTGATGACATCTAAAAATTTATCTTAACATACTTAGTTTTCAAGTGTCTGATTAAAAATATTGTTAGGCAAATTATTTATCTTCTAGACTTCTAATTTTCTTTCCTATTGTAAGATATAATCTAATAATATAAAACAACAAACAAATATTTTGAAAAGATATAAATTAATGTTAACAGGCTTCTACCAACATTCATAAAGATTACATGAAACTATTTCAGATGCTTTCTACTATCACACAATACTCAGTTGCTGTTTCAAGCTGCAATGAAGCATGTTCTCCTTTCATGCGTTATAATCATTTCAATTATACGTACTATCCAACCACATATCTTATCTGGCTCAAACAATTATGCCTTACATCAACTATTAAAGTTTACACATCCTTTTCCTTTTTCTCCATATTTCAGCTTTGCAAAATTTATATCACAAATTCATCTCCAATCAAATCATCCAACTCAAGATTGCTTTCTGAATTTTATCTTGCTTGTCTCAGGCAGGAATTTCGTTCAAACTAAATACTTTAGTTGTGTACTAAACACACACAGTATGGTCTAAATTTCATATCTGAAAAAAGATACACCAATATATGACTTGCACTATTGCAGGCATTCTGTTTGATCTTTCAAAAAGAACCCAAACACTTTATTCAATCAAACATTCTGCTTCTCACACTCTCTCATTGGCAAATGATTAGGATCGTATCAAGACAACTATCCCCTGGATAATTAAGACTCAGGACAACTACCCCCCGGAAATAGGGTTAGGGTTAGGTGTAGAGTCAGGGGTAGATTTTCAGCGGGGGATAGTTGTCCTAGTACCGATTAAGATTGATATTTACTGGTCACTCTCAGCTGCTTCTGGTACTCCTGTTCTTGTTACTCCTCCCCTCACTACCTCCTCCTTCTCCTCCTCCTCCTCCTCATTATCATCCTTCTTCTTATCCTTGGACGGAGCTGTCCTCAGCACAGAATCTTCACCCAAGATCTCACACAGTTCATTCAGTCTCTCTTGCATACGTGGGATGCCTGAGAGTTGCGATTCTAGACGTTGTTTCTCTTCATTGAGGCTGAGACGAGTTGCTGTGTCTAGTTCTTCCAATCTCCAGTTACCGGTCCCATCAAACTGGAGGAGATGGGTGTGGTATTTCCTGTATAATCAAGAATGATAACACTTTAATATTCTGTTTTTACATGCACCTATAGATGTCATTGAATTTGAGAGAAATAAACATGAGGTGAGGATATGTTGTGAGTTTGAACCCTAGCCTGGAATTAATGTTCTCTCACCATACATTAATCTACATTTGCCATTCCAAATCCGTGATAAAACTATTGTAGTTATACCCCACCATACAAAGTTTGAAGGGTGTATATAAGAATTGGTGTGTATGCAGATGTTCGGGCGGGCAGTCGTTAGGTCCGGCTGGCGGTCCGTTGCAACATCTTGAGGAGTGAACTACTTCTTTAATTCTTGAGCAAATCTTAAGTTATTTGGCACATACATGTATGTAATACTTTGGGTGTAGTTGTGCACGACACATTTATCGACAGTAGCAGAATGTCTGCTGTCATGGTAATGGCATATTATGGGAGAAAATCTTATTTATCTTTGCCTATAGATCTTCAAAAATTCAAATTACATTTAGCTACTGCAAAGGTAACTAGAGTTTAGTATTTATTACAGTCAAATTCCCTTTATTATAAGGTGCTACAGATCAAGCCTATAACCCTGTTATAACAAAATCTTGTTATATACTAAAAAGATTTGATACACAAAATACAGAGAAACCAATAAATAAAAGACAGATAGGTCTTACCATAGTGAGGGCCTGTGTGTGATTGTTAACATGATAATCCCAGCATCCTTTGCAGCTTGGAATATCTTTCCTTCAACATCAATGCTTACAGCACTGGTGCACTCATCAAGAAGGGCAAACTTGGGTCTGTGATTACAAAAAAAAAAAATCATTGTCTCAAGGGATGAAATATTTATAAACGTTACAAGACCATTATCAACATCCAAATTTATTTCTTAGGGAAACACACCCTGAAAGACATGGAGGGTACCAAATTGACTTGACCCCTCTAAATTATAAAAATGTCCAAACATTGATTTTATGTTTATTTCTACAGGTGCATTTTCTGAAATTAAAATATCCTCAGCCTTTTAAATTTAGCTTGTTTTACTAGAATACATGTCAAATGTAAATCTTAAGCTACATGTAGAGTTACAGTTCACTCATATTATAACAAGGTGCTTGTGACCAAGCCTATTACCTTGTATATTCATTTTTGTGTGGGCTTCTAATCTTAGACTTACAGGGCTTAAATTAATCGATGGCAACGGAGGCCATGGCCTTGGATGCCCCCCTTCATGGCCTTGATGCCTCTTCCAAAATCCCCTATTTGGCCTTGGAGATTTTGAGCCCTTTTCCAGACATTTGCATTGGTGCTGTACTTAAGAAAAAGTGCCCTATGAAAAAAGGCCTTGCCCTAAAACTGACAAAATTAAAGGCCTGGACTTACTTATGATAGAAGAGTCTGGCCATGCCCATCCTTTGCTTCTCTCCTCCTGAGAATACATCCTTCCAGTCACTTACTGAGTCCCATCCTATGGATCATATCAAATGAATAATTGTTTCTTTATAATTACAAAATAAGAGAACTGCTGAAACTGCTTATCCAATAAAGGAGAGCTAATGGTGTAAAACGAAGTCAAAAGGAGCCTGAGCTTTCGATCCTAGCAGAATCTTTATAATTCATACATTTACACAGAGGTCTCTGTTTACCACTAAGACTTTAATTATACAACTACAAACTTTCGGGTGTCGTAGACATTTGACGTTCATATATCATGAAAAACATAGTATGCAGGAGTGACCACAAATAAAAAGAGCTGGAAAAAAATTGAAAGATCTCCTATACTCTTGTACAGATGAAAGCTTTAAAAAAAAATTCTGAAAAGAAGCTGAAATCAGATGAAAGCCTTCCTCGCATCTCGTCTTCTCAACTGGTTTACAGTCCTTTTCAGGACTAAATCACGAAAGATTACCTCTAATTCTACTCTCTACTATCTATCTCGCCTATCAATTTTCTACTTTCGGTAACTCTTCATTTCCTTTTCTACTTTCTCAACAGTCCTTTTTAGGACTAACCACATGGTGAACCATAAACCTCATTACCGTATTCGAATCCACCATGCAAGCATCTACCTTCAAACACCAAGCTGAAATCAGCTAGAAAGCTAAACTCTCACACCCATACATGTAAGTATGTTTCTGCACCCATAAGAATATAATATCAACCACTGACATCATGTTCAGACTAATCTTACAAAACTCTTCATGATGATTGAAATGTGGATCTCTTTCTTTTGGAAAGACCCATAGTTAATAAAGATTTAAGTAAGAATTTGTTTCTAAATGTCTTTTAAATTTGTTCAAAAACTTGGTCTACATCAAACACATTGTCACGTTTTCAAAAATCTATGTAGGAAATAACATCTTCTAATACAAATTCATTCCCATCAGTTTAAAGAAAACATACCCCACAGGTGTACGTACCTCCTTCCCTGGTGATAATGTACTGAAGGTTGACAATACCTAGGATGTTCTCTAGGCTTTCATCAGTTATACCTCTCTCTGTCATCTCCTTATACGTATCAGGATAAATGACTTGATCTCTCAAGGTTCCCAAAGACATGTATGGCCTACAAATAGCAACAAAAAATAATTCATTTGTTATAACTTTAAATATATATGGCCTTGTTTTTATTACTGGGACTTTTACATACATTTGTATACACTATGGTATCGAAAACCGTCATACAAGGAACTGTTTGAGGCAAAAGGAGAAGAGGATGACAAAAAAATAGATTGACTGACAATACGACAGAGTGTACTAATTTGAATTTGTTCAAAGCCAGGTCCTTGCCCACAACCAGGGGAAATGGAAAACTATGGTACATTGTTCAGCCAAGCAGTGCCCCTACAACCCAGGAGGGTTATTGGTGAAGTAAGCAGTAATTATCCAAGCACTAGTTATTTAGAATGGGGGGGGGGGTGGAATCCCTAGAATATTATTTTAGAAAGGTGACCAGTAACATACTTGCGATACCCCTATTATTTTTTGATGTACCCATAAATGTATAGAATAGATTTAACTAAGGAATTTATCTTCATTTTATAAAGACCCACAACATAACAGAAGAAAGAAATGCCATCTGTAAGGAATTGAACTATGATGTGGACAGGCCAATCCCACAAATAACTGTATATTATGACTGTGCCTTTGTGGTATAAAGACCATGTGATGTGGATCTGGTTTGACTAGTTTTCCTCTGTAGACAGGCCAAAGACCACACAGGATCCTGAACAAAGCTCTCTTCCCACATCCATTAGGTCCAGTAATCAGCAAGTGCATACTAGAAGTAACCCATCCCACAAATAACTTTAACTGTACCTTTGTGGTATAAAGACCATGTGATGTGGATCAGGTTTGACTAGTTTTCCTCTGTAGACAGGCCAAAGACCACATAGGATCCTGAACAAAGAACTCTTCCCACATCCATTTGGTCCAGTAATCAGTAGATGCATACCAGGAGTAACCTGCAAAGAGACAAATGTACATTATAACCCTCTACAAATGTTTTATCCTCTTAAGAGCTAACATTCAATGATATTTTGTGACCACCCCTTGACGTTACGAAGAACACTTCCATTTTTCAATGAAAAGTAATATAAAGACACAAATTACATTCTACTAAGGGTTCATCTTATAGTTTCACAAGCAGATAATATCAAGGTTCAAATATTTAGGATAGTTTAGGACAATTTATAAACAAGTTCCCTTGATAGTGAAGTGTCAATCAAATAAGGTCATGGTTATATCCTTATTGGTATGACAATATGCATTAATTGTTTCCTAAGTGCTGGCCATAATAACTAGTTTGTTTCAGATTCTTTCTATACCATGGCAGTATGATTTACAGTTAGTTATTGTCAACACGAGGGCTGTAAAGATAATACATAACCTTGAATGCTATTCAACATGATCCCTTGATAACAAGCCCAGTACCTTTGATCTAATCTTGTCCAATCTGAAAATTTGAGTAATAAATAGTTTCCTAATTAAATGAGCATGTAGATGGTAAATTGCAGTGCAAGGGACATTATGTTTTCAGAGATTTGGTTTTTCAAAATTTATGAAACAAAAGGAACAATTCTAAAGCACATTTCATAAGATCTTTCAGGCACAAATTGTTGGTTAGTGATACCCAGAGCAAACTTCAAAATGTTTTAGTGAATAACCAATGAGGAAAACTCACATATATTCCACATCATTCATCACAAGGTGTGATTTTCTGTTCAGCTTTTAAGATAAAATATGCATGCCTAATCAACAGAAATTCAATACATTTTGACCCTGTTCATTTTTACAATGTTTTGAACGAGCAAAATTTCTCTTAATGTCATGTCTGTTATAAAGGAATTGCCCATGTGTGTCAATATAGTTTAGTTACTAGTCATAGAGGTGTTTCACTAAGTCGCTCGCAAAGTTACGAATGACTGGAACATGTTCTTGGGTGCTATACTAATCACATGCATGATCATTTAACACAAGAACTGATCACCAGTCGTTTGTAAAGTCATTCGTACCTTACAAACAACTTGGGATGCGTTCAATGTCCATTTTCAAATATAAAAGCCAACATGAATCATGAAAACGCAATTACGCAACACACAGCACAAACGCGATCAGAGGTACACCGTTC
The DNA here is from genome assembly GCA_940671915.1 of Paracentrotus lividus. Taxonomy (NCBI): domain Eukaryota; kingdom Metazoa; phylum Echinodermata; class Echinoidea; order Camarodonta; family Echinidae; genus Paracentrotus; species Paracentrotus lividus. The sequence continues at coordinate 8,181,055 of CALNVZ010002100.1, forward strand.
AGTGTCGAAAATTTAAAGCTGATTATTTGTCCATCATCTTTAAATTCCCTGCTCTCAAAAATAAACATCTGCGCTTTTTTTTCACTTGCAATGGAAGCTTCTACTGCGAGAGCACATTTAAAGACGTTTGAAAACTCGATTGTGTTCAGTGTCGCATTTCGTTGCATTCACGATGCTCAAGGTCGTAAAATCAAATCTGATCGTGTTTCAAAACGCATCTTTTTCGGCGTTTAAATTTTCCTCCGAATGGAGATCTGAAACACTTTTACTTTTACAACCGGGAATGGGGACAATGAACACCCACTTTGTTTCTCTTTATATCAGCGTTTTTGTAATGGCGTTTTGTATCATAATTCATGTTGGCTTTTAAAATTTGAAAATGGACATTGAACACACCCTTGGTGTAACACAGCCCTGATTAGTTTATAAACATACCTTTAATGATAAGCTTGAGATAACTTCATCTTGGTTAGGAGTGATGATAGGTAGATTCTCTGCTATGATCAGAGATGAGTCCGTGGTGGTTACCTCTCCTGCAATACCAATCAAATATTAAAAGTTCATATTTAATAGCTAATGCGTTCCTTGTTGGGAAGCCAGAGGAATACATAGAACTACATGTAGTCTGTTTTGCTTAAACACATTATAATTATTTAAACTTGTACAGATAATTAAAACCTTTATGAAAAAGTTTCCTTTAAAATCAGGTAAATATGGTTGTTTGATGACACAGTTTTGAACATTTAATTGAGGAACACTCTACATGTAGTTATGATCCGTTGGATGAAAAATCAATGAGAAAGGTTTCATAAAAATATGTCAAGTTGTGAAAGGGGAAACCCCTGAATATTAGTTTGAAAAATCTCTTATTTGATATCAACAAAGAGCTTTGAGAATTTTTTTAACCAATGTACGCAATGTATTAAATTTCATATTATTTCAGGTCCCTGTAACATAAAGAAGCACATGTATGAGCAATTGCAAATCTGAAACAACCATTCCAATTGGTTAACAGTGAGACTTTGTTCAATGTAAGTAATCTATGCAACAAGGATCCTGGTTGGTATCTATACATGTTACAGGGCACAGCTATTGCAGAGTGGGTAGATAGAGAGTGTGGCGAAAACGGAAGTCGTCTCTGATTGGTCAATTTTTTCATGGGGCTCGAAATGGAAGTATTTTGCAATCAGTTGATGCCCTCAACAGCTGATTCAGTGCCAATGGAACTTTTTTTGCAACCAACTGATGTGTTTTAATCATACGCGGCCAGGATGTGTGGTCAGGATGCGTCTTAGTAACATAATTGCACAATGATCACAAAAATAGTTCCTTTCAGCTCTCCATGTTTGACCTTTGACTGTGCGCACCTAGTTTTGGGTACGCGTGTCGTCACTCTCTCTATCAACCCACTCTGAGCTATTGTATCTTTTTTTTTCTGCAAAAAAAAGGATAGGTAAGATAGAAAATTCGAACTACTTAGATTAAAAATGAAATAAAATCAAGTCAAATAATTTTCAATTACGATTCCATACCTCTTAGATCAGCAGACGATGTTACTTCCTTCATTGTCTTCTGACCTTTGACCCCATTGTTAGTGACAGTGTTCTTGACATAATGTCCTCGACTAACATCATCAAAGACTGTCAACATGTCAGATACTCTTGAGCTGTATCCTGCCAACTCTGTCACCTAAAAAACAAATTATCACAAAGTTTGCGTACATGAGAACTGCGGTTTCTTACATGTACGATTCAAAAGAATTTTACAATCTCCATTAACATAATGGATGTGTAATTAGAAATAAGCATCCATGTACATGATGAACTTTTAGGTTTGTTCACTTGGTGAACTTGTATGGATTCAAAGCATCCTGTACATCCTGTCAAGTAGGCTTGTTTTTATGATATATTCATAGGCCCGTATTCACAAAGGTGGCCTAAAGTTGAGCCTAGCTTAAATCTGTGGTTTAACTTTGACTAGCAAAATGGGACAAATTTTGAAAAGTAAATGTTCGATTTATCAGAATTGTTGGTACTTAAACTTTTAAAAACTACATGGGAATGATAGGTACATAAATTTTGCTAATATGATTCTAGAATCCAGTAAGGTCTAAAGAACATTGCAATGTAGACACATTTTTTCCCCATTTTGCTAGCCATAGTTAAACAACAGATTTAAGCTAGGCTTAACTTAAGGCCACCTTTGTGAATATGGGCCACAGACCCTTCAATTTTAGATACATGTAGTAACAATGTACTAACTGTTATTAAAGAATGAACTACAATATCTGAATTGCAGTGGCATACATTACTTGTTCACATGTTGGCAAATGGTTGCTTGCTCTTTAATAGGGAATCTCTAAAATGATGTACATAGAGTATGTAAGCCTAATTATAATTCTCAAGACTGCAAATGGAGGAGATCATATCGTCCCATATATTTTATGATAATATCACTTGATGTCTGACTTTTGATATATTCCTCCCTGTATCTATGGTCATCATATCCAGTATACCGCACAGTAACAATGTGTCAGAATCAAGTATTTACGTCAGTCACTCATTAGGACAAAACAGCAGTAGTGCTAATTATGTACACTACAAATGTTGGCATAATGAGCTTATTAAAACCTATCTATTTGTAGTGTGTTTATAAATAGAAATTTTGTTGTCTTGAAACCATATATTATATCTAGTTTCAATTCACTAACGATTCAGGTTTCAATCTACATATATTGTGTTTCAATGTTCATTTCAGAAAGCATAAAAAAGGTCTAAGGCCCCGTTTTAATAGACATTGTCCGGACAACGTCCGGAGAAAGCCAGGGTAGAAATAGTAGGGTATCATTCCATAAAACCACGGGTAGTCGAATATTGCGACCGTCTTAACAGACGCTCTCTCAAAACTTACCGTGGTAGGTTACCTTAGCAACGTGTGGAATTGAATCGATGAAAAGAGTTCTCTACTCTTTTGTATTGCTTTGTTTTTATCTTTCTTTCCTCTTCTCTTCTGTTATTTCTTATGTATTTCTTTTGTTGTTTTTTCTTTCCTCTTGTCTTCCATTATTTCTTATGTATTTCTTTGTTTTTATCTTTCTTTCCTTTTCTCTTCCGTTATTTCTTATGTATTTCTTTGTTTTGATCTTTCTTTCCTTTTCTCTTCCGGTATGTCTTATGTATTTCTTTGCTTTTATCTTTCTTTCCTCTTGTCTTCCGTTACTTCTCATGTATTTCTTTGTTTTGTCATTTTTCTTCTCTCCTCTTCTATCATTGTGCAATGTCGATCTTACCCTAGTATTACCCCGAGAGCGTCTTAACAGAACAGTTGTCTGGACAATGTCAGGGTAAAACTGGGTTGTTACCGCGACTTTACCCTAGTCGTACTAGGGTAAGAATCTGGAAAATCTTACCCGGAGAACCTCCGGACGTTACCCTAGTAAGAGCGTCTTAATAGAAATCTTACTAGGGTAACGTCCGGATGTTACCCGGGTAAGATAGTCAAAAAGGTGTCCGTTAAGACGGGGCTTTAGAGTGTATTTGATCTGCATGTACACAATTCATGACCCAAAATGTATCCATTTTAATTTTGACACAATATTTCTGTTGCATATTTAACACATGTAGTTAACTTTCTTTATTGCTGTTGCTGATTTTATTCTTAACTATTACAAAGCATTTCTCCTTTCTTTGTTGAAATTGCACAGAGGAGGAAACAAACAATTAACTATTCCAGTAGCCAGATGGTCAATCTAATTTAATCAATACTTATTCAAACTTAAATTATAGATTCATTCACACTCTTTATACTACATGTTGGAAATGCAAAAATATAAATTAAAAAAAAGAAAAAAAGAGCAGAATTTTTGTTCACACATTAAAGAATGGTAAGTGAGCTCTACCATTCTTTAAATGGCTTTGTGTATAACACACAGTCCAGGAATGTGTATTTTAGAATTCCGAATCTGAAGATTTTCCAATTTTTTCCCTATTTGACTTTTCTTTTGAAAATGAAAGACACCATGTAAACATTAATAAAAGACAAATCAATGATGACAACATAAATACATTTATTGTCAAAGTAGCTGAAAGTGTTTATGATTTTGAATTTACTCATTATAATTTTGAATATGATCCTGATCTTTTGTACGATAAGTTTATCACTGTAATAATGGATCTATATACAACTTGTTTTCCACTAAAAAAAAATAAAGTTCAATTTAAAAAGAACCTATGGTTTGATAATGATTTGAAGCAGATGTATAGAAAGAAAAATAGGTTATATAGAAAATATGTAAAAAATCCAACTCAAAATCGTCTGTCTACATATAAGTCTTATAAAAATAGATACGTTAATGCAACGCTCGGCACTAACATGTGCCCGGGCGCCCGGGGCAACTAGATTGGGCTGTCGGGCAACCAAATCCAGAAAAAATGAACAAAGTAGTTGCCCGACCGGGCGCCCACATTTTGGGGGATCTTTTTGTGGTATAAAGAGAAATTCAAATTGTATATTTCACTTGTAATCTTGTAATCATATTCCACCGAAGCACACACTTCCCTGGTTTGAGGATTGAGATTGCCGATGATGTAGAGGGTTGAGTGCATGCAGCGCGCATGGTCATTTCATTGAGTGTGCCATGTTTATGTGTATAGTCAAAGACACTCCATGTATGTGGATCTACATGTAATGTGTGTGTGTTGCAATAAAAAGGCGCATGTGATGGAGTTCTGTGGTTGAGATGTGTACTATAAAAGAGAGAGAGAGGGAGAGGGAAAGAGAGAGAGAAGAGAGAGAGGGGGGGGGGGGGGGAGGAAGATATAAAGTTGATGAAAAAATCATGAAAAGTAGAAAGATGGGGACGGAAGCAGAAAGTTTGTATCATGTTTGATGAAGCGACAAGGTTTGTTTTGGCTAGAGCATGGATCGTAAAGCAATCACACTGTGATTTTGGGAATTCCAACTATTACTGGAGATAGCTTGCAATCATGCCACTTTGTCATAAACATTATGTGACTGATGGGAAAACTTAACAAGATGCATAAGTTCAGGCTGAAAAATAATGATTGAACAAAGAGGGACAAAAAATTTAAAAATACAGTAATGGACCCCCGCAAAAGAAAAGAAAAAAATGAAATAACAATACCCCAAAAAATACATAAATTGATAAAACAAAAACAAAAGTAAATAAAAAAATTAATTAAAAAAAAAACATTTAAAAAATCAATGACGGAATTATTGAAGTAATCTTAGTTTTACATGAGAAACAACAAAACAATTAGCGCTGAAGTGAAGATTAAACAAAAGAATTACTTAGTATTAAAGAAAATACATCGGCACTTAATAAACTACCAGGGTCTGCATGCAGCGTAGACTAGTACCACCACAACAGTGCCGATCGTGTTTTGAAAACTCCGGCCTTGGCCTTGCGAAGCTGTTCTTATCAGAGGTTTTATGCTTATTTTGGACCTGTCAGAACCTGATTTTTCTCAGGAACGATATTCTAGGGGTAAGATTTCTTGTGTGATTGTTATGTTTGATGCATATTTTGTTGTGAATTTGAGGTAAATGTGCAATCTGTTTTTATTATCGCAAGCACCCTTCATCGCCAATGTCCAGGCCGGTAGCTTCGGGTGTTTACACACTCTCCACCTGGTAAGTTGCAAATATGTTGTGCGGTCAATTAACATCAAAATATGATGTTTTAACCTAAAAAAACCTCTGAATAGACTTCTTCCAGAGCTTTCCCATCAACTTGGACCTTCATACAAGGTATGTAGTGGGATTTAACTCTTCATATTTTGACAAAATTTGTTAGAACTATGGTAGTAAAAAGTCTTTTGACTTTGCGTCGATCCCAAGGCAAGCCTATCTCTATATCGCACCCCCAACTTTTGACTTTTGTCAACGGCAAAAAAACGGCGGCGTATACACCGATAATTACGGTATTTTTAGTATTTTTTTTTTAATGTTATAATGTTTGAGTGAATTTATGATTCATTATTATGAGCCTATGCTCTATGAAGCCCCCAAACGAGAATGAACCACAATTATCTGTTGCTGCAAACCAGGTGTGATTAGTACCTTTGTTTTTAATGGTTTTTTTTTTTTTTTTTTCGGGCAACCAGATTTTTCATTCGGGCAACCAAATCTGGGGGAAAATGGAAATCTGGTTGCCCGGCAGGGCAACCAAAATTTTTTTTTAGTGTTGAGCTAAGAAATTCGAAAAAGAAATATTTCTCAACAAAATTTCAAAGTATAAAAGGCAATATCAATAAGACCTGGAAAGTAATTAACAATATTAATTATAAACAGAACATTCTAAATCTGGATCCGACGAAATATTCCTAATTTTAAAGAACAAACGTGTTGCTATTGAAGATCCAACTTTGATTGCGGAGTCTTTTAATAACTATTTTTGTAATATTGGTCAAAATTCTCTGTGATAGTATGATTTATGACAATTCAAAATATAATTCTTATCTAAGGGGCTCTTTTTCACATTCCATGTTTTTAAAACCAATTACAGAAAAGGAAATTATAGATATTGTATTATCCATGAAAAATGGCAACGGCACCTGGTTATGACTTTCTCGAAATAATGTAATAAAAAAAAAAATCATTTATATTTTATCGAAACCTTTGTGTTATATATTAAACATCTGCCTTAACAAGGTGTAATAACTAAAAAGTTGTAAATCTCAAAAGTTATACCAGTATATAAAAGTGTCCACAAAGAATGTGTTTTCCAATTACAGACCCAATTCTCTTTTTACCATGTTGTTGGCAAAATACTTGAAATAATGTTTATATGCTAAGACTTATCGATTACCTTGGCACAAAATAATAACACTACAATGATAGGCCAGTTATGAGTTTTCGTGAAAAAGCATCAACTACCCATGCATTTATCAATTTTTATTTAACGTAAATGAACTACTGAACAAAAAGACTGTAATGGTGTGTTCGGACGCTTAAAAAGGCATTTGACTGTATTGCATCATATACAACTTTTAAAAAAAGGGCTTCAGTTTTATGGTATACGAGGAACTCCCTTACTAAAATTATGCCAAAGTTTATCTTAATGAAACGCAAATAAACAATCTTACAGTTTTTAACTCTAAAATATCCAATATGAAAAATATAAACATGTGGGGTTCCGCAAGGGTCAATTCTGGGCCCGCTCCTCTTCTATATATTGTTATGATTTGCATTCTTGTTCCAACATTTCAAAACTCATATTATTTGCTGATGATACAAATATCTTTTTAAAAAAATCGTAATATTCATTAATTTGAACCGTATCATGAACATAGAATTAACTACATTTTATAGTGCGTTTATTGCTAATACAGATTAGTATTGCAATATACCTACAAAAACACTCGACAGTTGATTAATTTGCGTAAAAAGCACTTTAGTATAGATGATATTAGATTATACCATTGATAATCAAACTATAGAGACACAGTTAAGACCTGTCAAATTTCCTTGGTGTAAATTATAGATGATGATATAAAGGGTGGAAAGTCATGTAAGGAAAAAATATCAAAATCAATTTCTAAATATATACGGTGTTCTTATAGATTAAAGACAATTATTACACTCAAAGATATATTACAGGATGTTCGTATAATGCATTTGAATTTTACCAAACCATGATTATCGGAAATCAATTTTTGTGGCGAATCAAGCAACAAAATCTTTCTTGAACGTTTATTTAAAATGCAAAAAAGAAATAGTTAGAATAATAACCAACTCTAATCCGAAAGTCCATCTCGAGCTGCCTCTTCTTCAAGAAACTTCGTATCCTTCAACTGTTTATAAACTCCATAACTATAAATTTAGGGTATTTTAATGTTTCTTGTACAATAAGAAATACCTACTACCTAAAATTTTTAATTCCATTTCCAAAAAATAATAGCTTTCATAGTCACAATACCAGAAAAGAGATTGATTTTCCGAGTTATAATACGGCAACAGCCTATCTTTTTCCAGAAATACGTAACGTGTAAAGGTCCTGTAATTATGAGAACAACTCATACCAATAGTATAAAAAAATACAAATTCATTAAACTCCTTAAACGTAAAGTTTAAAGAGTAATTTATTGTTAAATGAAAACGTAATATATCATATGCTTTTTTTTGTGGCTTAGGGTAGGTTAGGGTTTGTTTAGTTCAGTTCATTTTTTTTTTCCTTGCCAATTTATTCTATGTATGTATATTATATAAACTTTATGTCATGTCTATGTTTAATGGGATCATGCTACAAGTTTTTCTTAAAACTTTTTATGATCCCACCACATTTACATTAATTTATTTTCTTTGTAAATTTCTAATCTTGAAATATTGTTTGTCATGCTTTTTATATGTTTTTAATGATTTGTGGAAATAAAATTCAATTCAATTCAATTCAATTCAAGATATTTAGAATTCTGAATCTGAATCTCTTTCAGTATTTTCTGTATTTATGCACATTGCATAGAATTTTAAATGTTTTGAAAATTGGTACACAAGTATACCGACATGAACAAACTGGAATAGGAAACATTTGGTCTTATTTGGTCTTTGGTCATTAATTGCAGTGTTGTTTGAAAAAAAAATACTTCATGAAATATAATTTCTTTCAATTGTGTTGTTTATAAAAATTGTTTTTTGGAAAGTTAAATTTAAGAAAAATCTAAATAAAAAACACCTGTACGTAATGTATCAATAAAATAAGAAAATAAAAATGATTTAGGAACAACAAAATTAATAGAATATAACATTAACAAGGGGGGAAATGATTTTTCAGTCAGACGTGTATCATATCATGACATAACCTACAATGTGCAAAGTAATATATTGAATAACAAATGCTACTATTCTGATTTCAGACCATTCAAAAATGTAGGCAAAACATGAAAATTAGGATCGGTAAGCACTTTTTTCTTCTTTTCTTTTTTTTGTTGCTATAAGTCAACAGGTTTTAAGAGGGCCGGTCAAATTACGGTAATCAAACTTTTTCCTATGCTTTATCTGTGATTTATCAATGTGAAGTCACTTGACAGTCTAATTCAATACAGAGTTAATCAAATCAAGAAGAGATACATGTAGCTAGGCACAAGAAACTCCCTTTGGTCTTAAAAATCAGAACTTTGAATATCAACAGAAAGCCTACTAGTTTCACTATACTGGTTTGACTCATTTAAATTTGAACAAAATCTTTGAATCTGTTTGATCTTGTTCCTTGGCTTTACTTGTCACTCAGGACAAACAATCTTGAAGCAATTCATATCCCAAATTTATGTGCATGTCAGAACAATATTAAAATCAAGACATTTGAATAACGAGGAATTTAACTAACTAACTGACAAAGATGTTAAATGCACATTACTAAGGATCTTTCCAACATTTTTTTCATAGCCAATGATCACAAGCTCGCTCCGAGTCTGAAATGATTGCCAAATCAAACAACAAAGGTCGATTCCTAAACAGACATTGTATCTGAACTAATCTTTAATCCAGCTTATCAAAACCAGATTGTAAAAGCAGAAAGCTAAAAAGGGTAATTAGTCCATTCTAATCTAATGAACACAACAATATAAACTTTGAGATGCCAGTACTAGTCTAGAGCCATTTTAAAAAAAGAGGTCTCTATAAACTTTTAGAAGCATTTTTAGGTAAAAGTTGGGAACCAGTCTATTTCACACAATTCAAGTGTGCTGAAACTG
>CALNVZ010002100.1:8203514-8221953 GCA_940671915.1 Paracentrotus lividus
AAAATATTTCGGTGAAAATTTCGAATTAGTGGCGATTTGAGGTCAAATAGCAATGGTAGGCAAATGTATAGTTCTATTGATGTAAATATCCCAATAACAATGCTACATTTAAATTGTACAGTCTGTGTAAACAAAAAATGGTACAGTTGGGGAAAAAAATAATTTAGGTGTGAAATATTTTCAAATAATGTGTGTATGTGGTACCTAGCTAAAAGATTCTTCTTACCGATGTACTTTGTTTTGTATAATTTGCTTTTGTAAAACAAACGTTATGCTAAATTTTGTGTGGCGATAAGCTAATCGAAATTGCACACATCTATTCTTTCAGTGCGCTGAATTCATGGCTATTGTGTGCGAAACCCATAGAAAAGCATGCGCAAGTACATTTTTTCTTGATTATAGAAAACTGGTCATATCCCAAGATCTACTGCACCAAATGGGATGAAAAAAAAAATGCACAAGAAAGCCTGATTTTCCTTCTTTATGGAAATATCACTTTTAGAATGTGATTAATTTTCCTACTTAAAAAAAAATGTTTTCCACTTGTACCATTTTATTTGACACAGATTGTACATGTATATACACTGAATAGCGATGCTTGGATGAAAATGTCTGCACTTTGACATGATTTATCTCTTTATGGAGACTGGTACTATTGATTTAGATAGATAGATTCAGTATGTGGTCAATATAATGTTTTATCATAAAGGAAACAAATTTATGTTCTACAAATGTACTTAGAATAACAAACTACAATATCTGTTATCTTTTATCTTTCATTTTATGTCAGTGTATTAATTTCCTTATGTGCGCAAATATTCTCTTTATCTCTCAATGTTTTAAAAACTCCTTTTCAGATACCAGGATTCCCACGTTTGACCTTTAATTTTGATTATTTTCACAAAAAAAAAAACTGGGGGATTATTACCTGTATAATTTGCATGTGGCAATGACAATGAAAAAATTATAATGCATCAGTTACACATCTTGATTACGTGACATGAGATTAAAAGACCTACACATACATTCTCACGAATTGTAATTAATTATCATAAATTGGAATAAAATACCTGTAAATTGACCATTCAAGAAGAGGATTAAATTGGATGGCTAACTTCCTGAGACACCAGAAATACATTAAAGTACTTGTTACGGCCCATATATTATTGATTCGTGTAATAATGTCCCTTCCTCGTAAAATATTTGTTTTCCCATTCAATGCCATGCAATATAATACAGTTTTTAAAATAAAATATATCTTTTCCTACCTCTTTATAAGACGACATGATCCTCTCAATGGCGTCTGCAGCTGATGAGAGTAGACCTCTAGCTGTGGTGAATCCTTGAGTTCTTAAACTCACTTCTTCACTCTCACTCAGGACCTCTCCATCTATCAAATAGTTTTACATGGATTACGGTACACAATGTCAGTATAACATCTCTTTTCCTCAAATTCACTTATATATTACATTTACAGTCTGTGTAAAAAAAAAATGGTACAGTCGAGGAAAAAATAATTTAGGTGTGAAATATTTTCAAATAATGTGTGTATGTGGTACCAAATTAAAGCCAAAAGATTTTCCTTGCTGATGCGCTTTATTCTGTATAATTTGCTTTTGTAAAACAAAAATTATGATAAATTTTGGGTGACGAGGAACAAATCGAAATTGCACGCTTCTACATAAATGTATTGTTCTGGAGCTCTGAATTCTTGGCCATTATGCGAAACTTACACAAAGGCATGGGACGGCGTGCAAAATAGGGATTTTTCTTAATTGTAGAAAACTAGTCATATCTCAAGAAGTACAGCACCAAATGTGATTAAAAAAATGAACTAAGAAAGTCTGATTTTCCTGCCTTATGGAAATACCAAACAATACCAGGTTGTGATTAATCTTCATACTATAAAACAATGTTTTCCACTGGTACCATTTTATTTGACACAGACTGTAGAGTATTAAAGCTGGTGTATAGTTTTGGGAGAAGGAAAAATCTAATCTGGAGATAATATGAAAGACTGAATGGTTTAAATATAACATAGAAAATTATATTCCATGAAATCCTGTTTTTGTGTCTTTATTTGACAATATAAGTATAAAATGTGGAAAGTCGGGGACCCGTCACGTTTCACCTTTCACATGGAAAACCCAATGGGGATTCTCTTGTGTGGGTGATACACACAGATCGTTACCCTCCGTTCCCGCCATAAACTCCGGCGGGCGGGCAATGCAGCACAGGTCTCAAACAACCGTTACATTTTGTATCTTTCCAACATTTTCAATGAAATTCACCAGAAATCATGAAAGGAATATCACAAGATCTCTTACACATATCTTTTAGTGCAATGTGGACAACATGAGACTATATTTGATCCGTTTTATGCCGATTCCTTTTTTGTTACCAAAATTATACAACAGGTTAACATTTACATAACTACATTATTGTCCTACTTATCCTGACAGAATTTTCCAGATATGGGCAGTTCCAGCAAAACAGGACATGGAGCTGAAATTTTAATGTGCCGCTGTGCCTTTGAAAATGCAAATTAGGATCTGAAATTACCACAAAGGCTTCTTAACAATACAACCAATCATTTAAGTTTTAAAAATTTGCGATTCAGTATTCTTGCGCTGAATAATTGATCAAACCCAAATTTTGCACGTATGGGACTATGGGGCTTTAAATGCCTCTAGTTCTTATATCTTTTGTCACTTTTTGCCAATTTTTTTGGGCTTAATGTAATTTCATGGTCTACTCCAACAAACTTTGGTATTAATATTTCTTTATAATGCATTTCTCCTCACGAAAAAGACGCGGGAAACCAGATGTCACTCCGTAACCGTCACTCCGTAACCGGACAAGGGTTCAAGTTTTAAGTCATAATTAACAAAATATTCAACCAATTTTTTTATGCAAGGTGGCATATTATACATAGAATAACATAGAATCCAACCAATAACTCAAAATTGTGATAGCTATTTAAATTCACAGAGTTTAAGCAAAATGTTTTCTGCTCAAATATGCATGTCCATTTTGCGTCACTCCGTAACCATGATTTATTAATATTCATATCTCATTAATTAAGAGGGTCACTATAAAAAAAAATTATCATTTTGAAAAGGGGTACCACAAGCTTTTGTCATGAACCATTTCTTTGTACATAAAGATTGAAGATATGGATGATAAAACTTGTTTGAATGCTGAAACGTTGCTTCTGAATGTCACTCTGTTACTTGGAACTGCCATATTACATTTCCCTCTACATTAGTGTCATCAATTTCATATCACAACCAAAATTTTAGGCTCTGTGTCTATCAGAATGATGACAAAACATATCCACAAATAATATTGGCAAATTTAGATCTACATGAACAGCAAGCCCATGGGAAATAATACATCCATTGTTTACAAATTACTTCACTTTAAAAGAGCTTGCTTACAGTGTGTATATTGTACATCTTGAGGACTGTATGATGCATCTTAATTTAAATGTCCATCAATTGACTTTTTCAATATTGTGTTATTACTTAGATTAGTATAATGTAGCATACTTTTTTAATTTGGTTATTCTTAACATGAGTTACCTGGTAATGCAGGTCCCTTGCCTGTCATGATAGGTATAGCAACCATCATCATTCCTGAAGCTGACCACATGTACTTCATTAGAAACTGTTCCAGCATCACATACCAAAAACGTTTCTGAATATCAGATTCATCTGACGCTTCAGGGAGTGGTACTTCTGCAACAGATTTCTTTGTTCTACCTAAATTGTATAAGTATGATCAATAAAAATGCTTTAGGGCCATGCGTTTTCAACTGGCACCCTTTTTGTTACACCACCTAAATCTAAAAATCATGCACCTGTCAGGATCAAAGTGTCATAACTTTTGAAGTATTAACTCTAACCCTACAAAAGTATACATTTTCTGTAAGGAAATGTCCTGTAGATTTTCAAAAATGCCATCCACTACAATGTAGGGTGAAGAAGTAAACATATTTTGATTAAAATATTAAATTTTGGGGCCCTAATTTTTTTTAACTGCAGCCCCCAATATTTTTTCTCCCTTTGATCCAGGTCGTAATTGCTCACCATATTTGAATTGCTTTGGAAATTTCCTTTCAGAAAATATATAGTTGTTGGGGATTTCTTCATTTAATAACAAAAATTCTTAACCGTAAAAGGGCCAAATATTTTGGTCAACCTGGGCCAAGGAGGGAGCTGCCCCTCCTCAGATCTCGGCATGGTGGGGACAAAGTTTATAAAAACTTGCATGTAGGTGGGCTATCTTATGATGAAGAAGCTCACAAAGTTTCAGGCCCCTATCTCAAGTAATCTTTGAGTTATCTGCATTTATGTAACGTCACTTCACATACAACAGGAACTGTATTGAGTTACTTTACATGTGTATGTACACTACACAGTCAATGGTGAAATTGTCATTTCAACCGCGCGCAGCGGCGGCGATTTTCGGAACTGCGCTTTAGTAAATGGCTGGAACCTTATAACTATGGTGTCAAAAGATGCATGAGACTCTAAGCTATAAAGTCCTAAATTCCTAAAAGCTCACAGCACAAAAATAAAATCCAGGAAGTTATCATGGTTATAATATTTTGAATGCACAGGAGGATGCGAAATCCCATAAACTTTGTGTGTACCTCTTCCCCCCCCTCCTCTTCCCCCCCCCCCCAACCACCTCGCCTATTCTTATTCTATCGCGTGCCGTGTCGCGACCTGAAGTGCGAGTATGCTCAAATTCACAGGTCTGATCAAAGCTTGCATTCAGCTTTCAAAATAACACCAATTTCATGCAATACCCCTCTATTTAGCCAAGATATCATACATTAACTGAAACAAAATTTGGAAAAGAGTAACAAAACCACCCTTTTTGGGTGGCGAGTTCAAAACACATGGCCTTTAATAAAGGATAATCTGTTAATTCCTAATTTGCAGGTTTAGATGAATGCAAAGATATCATGGTTCAAACATCACCTTTTAATTAAAAACTAAATAAGTTTCATTAAAAATAAAGCAACAAAAAAAAAAAAGAGAAAGAGAATATCAGGTACTTAATTCAAGTTGAACATGAACAAGTTAGATCTTGCATTAGTGTATGAAGACATGCACTGATTCTGATATATTAAACTGCAGAATTCTAAAGAATATACCTCATGACCGCTATAGAAGCAATCTCTTCTGCATTCGTGATGATCCTGGAATGAACGAATCTCAACTGTCCTTTACGATGTGCTTCCTCAGCTACCAGCCTCCCAAACTTTGGTGAGGCCATCCTTAGGATCTTAGCAGTGAAAATCAGGATTGAACCAGCTATCACTCCAGGAAGATTTGTACCTGACCAAAAGAATAAAGAGATACACATATAATAACATTTTTATTTAGTGAAAACTAATTGAGCGACACACTGTCCAAGGACATCATGGCGCTAGCTCAGGAACAGTTTTCTTTGATGGAGACATGCTATGAATTAATCATACTTTTACAAACAAATTCAAATTCTTTACATTTAAATTACTCATAGCATTGGCATTCTCAGCTCCACCAGTAAATCTGAAAAGGGAGATTTTGTAAGACATTTGATAAATTTGGTATCATGGGGGTGCGATGTCTGGACACTTAACAAAAATAGCCTGGTTTTTTGTCTAAAGATTAAGCCAAAAATGTATGTTGAATCAGCCTGTGTTGAATACTTCTTATCATCATCAATATTTGTTCTCCACAATATTTTCTGTGACATTTTATGCTAAAAAAAAAACTGCAAAGACATTGCTTTTAATCCCTTTCAAATGGCTGGTTAAAATAGAGTGTCTGGACACCCAACCCGTCCGGACACACAACAACTGGGTATAGTTTCCTGTGACTATTAAAAAGAAGTGATCTGTTTGAACTAATTGTTGTGAATTTTTCTGAGCTAAATCTTTCTCTGTCCTCATTTTATATCTTTTTAGTTTTACTACTCTTCCGTAATTCACACAGGTTAAGTAATTATTTTTACCTGCATTGCTCTGTCTGGCCAATCGATACTAAGCAAAGGTCATCATCACCACATCCAGGATTGGCTTAGTTAGACTGGAATAAAGATGGGCTACAGATTCACAGAATGTTGTCACATCTTCCGTCAAATTTTGATCTACATTTGCAAGCCGGCTGTCCAAGTTACCAACTCGATAGTAGGTCTGATTCTTGAAGTAGAGATTGTAGGAATGATTGACAAGTCTGGTACGAAATGCAAGCGCTAGACTTGACTCCAAGTAGCGAATTGTGCTATTGATGAATGTAGCTGGAACAGCAAGGGCCAGCCATTTCATGATTTGGAAGATAAAACCTTGCAGATTGGTATCAACAATAGTTTTTACCATTTCTCCTTCCAAATGGGCAACATAAATAGACAAAAAAGTTCTAGTCACCAAAACTCACTGTGTGTAAAAACAGAATTCCAAATTCTTTGCTCCATACTCCTGGCAAGATAATGCGAAAAATTCGTCTAAGGCGAATGTATAAGTCCCGACCTACTGATGTAGATGATGCTGATGGGTTGGCTGAATGTTGTGGACTTGTGTTTTCTACACCCTGTGCGTCTGATATCTGTTTGGTCATCATTTGTCTTCCCGTCTGATTGTCCAGTTGAAGTCGTTCCTGCAGAACCGGCTTTGTGTCACCGACACGCCGCGGAGCAGCCCCCCGAGTCCACAGCGACGGAGAACCCAGCACCGCCCTTTGCCCGATAGGCAACAAAGAGCGCAACTGCAACACCCCAATTACTTTGGGGTTCCGTAAATTTTTGTGGATAGACGCTCTAAGTAATTGCGACATGATGGAAGCCGAAAAATAGGCCTTAGTGTGAAATTTGCTACATAAATGTAGGTCTTCTTTCACTTGACATTTCTCTCGGCCTCCGTGGTGAAAGATGACAACCCTGAATAATACGTGTAGAAAAAATGATATGATAGTCTTTTCGTTTCAACGTACTAGTGCCACGTCATTGGAAATGTCTGCTGATAAAGTAAAATGCTAAAATTAATTGAGTGAGTGACATGAGCAGGTAGGGCCTACGTATAGAATTTGAAAATAGGGGGGCGCAGTCGATTTTTGGTTGTTGCAATTTTAACATGTAGGGCCTACATTAAATGAATGCGTTTTAAAAAGAGGGGAGGGGGGAGGGCTTCCCCTAATGCCTTATCTGGACCCGCCACTGAACAGGAGTAAATTAGGCTATACTCTTTTTAGGAGGCCTATACTATGCGTGGGAGGATGATATCGCAATAATTTAAACGTATTTGTTTCGTTCGGCCTCTAAAGTATTTTTCAATATATATACATAGTGTTTACCTTGCCTTGTTTGGTCAAGGATTTTTTGTTTGTTTGTTTTTTTTGTTGTTGTCGTTGTTGTACTTTTTAAAGATATAGTTTCAAGGTAGGCCTGTATAGGGAATCATTTATACAAACCATGCATCTTGATAATAAAAATGATTACTAATATAATGCAGTTCTCTTTGTTTGTCTCATTTACAAATTTGTGTTATTTCTTTGCGAACGAAACCTAGTTTTCAATTTGAGAAATATGAAAGAGTTACATGATTTCGTTCATTGATCATGAAGACAAGTCTCAGACATAATCTCAACCTTCCAGTTTTGGGGGCCCTTTTTTTTTTTTTTTTTTTTTTTTGTCCTCTAGTCCCCCTTTTCAGGATGAAGGGCCGGTCTGCAATGTTAAAAGATTTCTCCTTAAAAACAGAAAAGTTCTTGTAGCAGGGCAGAACTTTTGTAATCTTGCTGCACAATTTGCAGTAAAATTGTAATCACTTTTATTTGTCTCGTTGGTGAAAATGTTAGAAACATAACTAATCCAGAGACATAAAATAGAAACACACAGTATAATAATGGTGGCTTCTTCTATTATTACAGTATTGCCGGATGAACACAAACCCAAGTTTGATCATTAATACTTTGAAAAAATATTTCAGTATAGTAATTATGAAATGTATATCACTGTAAAGTGCAACTCAATACCATTTTAATGATACCTCTCTCAGCTCACCTACTAGTATATCATGTATCACTGAACCCCATTGTTTTAAATATGTCTTGCAAAATTGTGAGCGGTTCACTTTCACGCTCATTGATGATCAAAGTTGGGTTTCCTTTCAGGCACGTTTGAATAACGCATCTCAAGGAGCGTGAAAGTGAACACTCACAATTTTGCAATATTTGTTCAGAACAATGGGGTTCAGCGATGCGTGATATTGGTGAGCTGAGAGGCATATCATTAGAATGGTAATGAGTTGCACTTTACAGTGATATAAGTTTCATAATCACTACTGAAATATTTGTCAAATTATCAGTGATAAAACTTGGGTTTCTTTTATGAGATATACCCGGTACTACTTAATAAAAACTTGGATGGAGAGGTTTCCTGATGTGCACTGTGATGAAAAAATGCTCGTATCTCAGTGATTATTGGACTATTATCACACAAAATTTCATCCAGTTGCAGAAAATGAATTGTAGTTTACGGGTGTAGAGATATAAATAATATAATATTGCAATTATAATATTATATCAATCTAAAATGCCATTAGCATTTTTTGTGGGACACACTGTATACGGATTTTTTCCATAATTGAGCGAAATTTTGGATCTTTCGTATATTACGTTCATAGGTTTAGCCTATAATAGCTCTTTACAGAAAAGAGTTTTTACTCCGATCTTTGTACACATTTTAGGACATACCAATAAGCATATTTTCAGAAAGTAACAACTCTCTGCTTTTTTTGGACATTTTAGTACATTAAATTAAAAATATGTAAAAATATTCATGTTTGGAAAAAAAAATGGAAACATTTTGTTTCTAACTACAAAACGGAATTAATTTAGTTTTAATTTTCATTCAAATTATCATTGTTGTATAGGAAATTTAATAATCTTTTATATGAGACCCAACTCATTGTGTTTAAAGAATTATTTCCATTCCTTTTCTTCAAAATACTTTTTTTTTGTAAAAAATGTCGGCCATTTTTAAATTATGCAAATTAGACATTGTTCAACAGCTTCGATTTCCCTATACCTTTGATATATTGTTTTGATTACTATAATAGTTCATTGCTGAAAAATTCATTTCTGTTGCAATTTGTGGTGGGTTTCGCCCTTCCCCCCCCCCCTATCTTTACTGGCTAAACCATGGGTTCATGTATCAAGGAATGGCCAATTATCAAAATAGCCTATAGCCACATTATTTTGTAAAGATAATTTTTTTTTAAAGTTTCATTTTGGAACTCTTTTCACAGAGCGAAGGTGGAGAGTCTGTTTACCGTTTTCAAATACTCGCTAGATCTTGGCATGCGATTTCGCTATTGAATTCTAGTTAACGGTAAGCGGGGTAACATACACTAAATGAAAAGACATATAAATAAATAAAATGAAAAGAAAATGATAATTCACAATCAATTCTGTGCTCTTCTTCCTCTCTCTCTCTCTCTCTCTCCCTCTCTCGCTTCCCCTCTCTCTCCTCGTAATTTGTTTGTATTCATATCCGAAAAACAAGCAAACAAATAAAATCTTCTCCTCATCTCTCGATCAGTCCTACCCCAGCTAGATACACGTCTCATGAGTATTCAAGGTTGTAAGTTTTTGATGTGAGATTTTGTCCCGTATTCTCAAAATTTAAGCCTAGCTTAAGTCTGTGGTTTAACTATGGCTTACTAAAAGGGAATCAATCTGTCTATTTTGCATGTTCCGATATCACCTTGACTGAATTCTGGAATTGTGTTTTATTTTTAAGGGAAACTTTTGTACTTATCATTCCCAAGCGGTTTTTTAATAGTTTCACTACCAGAAATTATGATGAATTGAACATCCACTTGTCGGGATCGAGTCCCTTTTAGCAAGCCATAGTTAAACCACAGATTTAAGCTATAGGCTTAAAGTTAGGCGGTTTTAGAGAATACAGGCCTTTGTGTTTAAATAGAAAAAGTTGCATGTATTGGGACAAGGGTTGAAATGCAATGTATATTTTATAAAAGAATGCAGGTTTGAAGTTGCAATTTTATTTGCGTTTTTCCGTTCCTGAACCTTGATAAATCAGCAAGTGGCTAAAGCCTATTGGCCTAAATAAATAAACAGTGTAAATATAGGCATGATGGGGTCTCCTTTGACGGATCACTATTGGTGATGGAAAAAAAATGTCTGATTAAGGATCAACAACGTTTTTATCTGGAGTGGTTTAAGACATTCATCGCTACTGATGAAGCAGATTTAGCCTATAAAAAATAAACAAATCAGTTTGCGCTTTAAGGTTATGAACTTATAACGAGGAATTCAATTATTATTCTTAATGTATCATTATAATCATGAAAGTCGCCCCATTTTCAGATGTTTGCCCCCCCCCCTCCTCCCCCTACAGGGAAGTGATCAATCACATGATTTTACTCCAATCAGACATACAATGTTTTTTTTTTAAATGCCTTGTATTTTTACAGCTAAATGGAGTTAACAGTCGCCATAAACTCGGATGTAAGAAAACGGTTTTCTTGTTCAAAAATTTATCAGAGAGATGCAAAAAGAATCGTCAGAATTGCTGTATAGCGTACGGTATTATAACTACAACTAAAAATGTTAAATTCTGATGTATATTTTGCATCTCTCACTTAAATATTTTGTAAGGAGAAAATAACAACCATTTTGTGATTTTACATCTGAATATATGGCAACTCTGCTGACGCCATTATTGTTGATACATATATATATATATACACATATTTAAAAAAAAAAAAATATATATATATATATATTCACAAAGTGAAGTAACTTAGACACAGATCAACTTGATTTTTTTTCGTTTTGTCTCCTGTATTTTGCATTCATCAAAGTACAAAGGGTAGATTTACGTTAGGTTGAATATCACAATATCTACAATAGTTTATAGCATTCACAATGTGTACAATCACATGAAAAGATTGACATGATATAATATTATTTTACATAAGTACGACCTATCTATTTTACAGTTGTACAATGACTTGAAAAAGAATTTATAGATCTGAATTATATATATTTATAGAACGATATATATTTTGAACATTGATATAATAAATATTATCTATGTGATATCCGAAGTGTACATTGGTTTTGTTATGATTCATTTCATTGTCAAATATGAAATTCAACAGACAATAAATTCGGGAAAGAGCACCATCTTAAGAATAAGATATTTTAAAACCGAATAATTCGTCAAGTTGATGAACAACGATAAATGTCCTATTACACGTATTTAAATAGAACCATTGATGTATTGCACAAACAAAATTGCTGTCAATTTAATAAAATATTACAAACACCTACCAATAACTTGATTAATTTACCACATATACGTAACGATAACATTTATATAAAAATGTATTTTCTACTATTAAATCTATAGAAGAAACAGACAGTCAGAAGAATGACATAGTGGTATGTTGTGCTTATACTAAAGTAATCACACATGGGTTCGAATCCATTTAGTACGTTGTCAACCACCACTTAATTCACTCAAAGAATGAAGTAATCTCTTTCGTGAACTCAGGTCTATTCGACCGAAATAGCTTTACCCGATATTTTTAACATTATCTTCGTTAAAACTATATGCAGATAATTAAAACCTTAAACAACAGTGATTAGACCAAAACGAAGTATCTTTGAGTTTTACATGTTGAACATTAAAGATTGAACATTGGCCCATAGTGCAATGCTTCTAATTCATCCCTGTTACTTTAGTTACTCGGCACCGATTAAAAAAAAAAAAAGTGCCACAACAGACTGAAAAAGAAACGAGTAAATATTGTTTAAAAACGCAAGAATACGTTGAAGAAGATGCGTCTTTGAAAATAAATATAAGTAGCTGCTTTACAGAAACAATTGCGAAAGCGTTACATTCTCGTCTATAATTTCCTATACCATTTTTACAATAAAAAGCATTCATTTTTGTACGTTATGATGTCATCAATACGAGAATACAAAAAATTGGTAACCAGGGTAAGGTAAATAAAAAAGAAAGAAACAAACAATAATGTTTTAGCAGAGGTAGATACATAAATATGACGGTACAAAAGTGAGCAAATAAATTGATCAAATATGTTACCATTTTAATGATCATTGAACTCCAATAACAATACCATGAATACTTTGAATAGGCACATCGGTATGATGGCAATCATTTAATTTAAGAATAACAAATGAAATTAATAAATGGATCATAATGTCAAGATAAAGTGATTTGATGTGTTCAACTATCTGGATTTTCTTTAATACTAAGCATCACAAATCAGCAGCTGGTTGTAATAGTGAGTTACATACTGGTTACAGAAACAGGGCTCTATTTAGACCAGCCTTAAACAATAACTAAAAAAGACCAGTCTAGCTCTATTATTTGCCTTCTTCTTTTGTTGGAAAA
This sequence comes from Paracentrotus lividus, assembly GCA_940671915.1. Classification (NCBI taxonomy): domain Eukaryota; kingdom Metazoa; phylum Echinodermata; class Echinoidea; order Camarodonta; family Echinidae; genus Paracentrotus; species Paracentrotus lividus. The sequence goes on from CALNVZ010002100.1 coordinate 8,215,959, forward strand.
GAAGCCGGTACACAGTTTTTGAACTGATGCTTTTATTTTATTTTATTTTGAGATTTCATCACATATATCATTTGACATCTATGTAGAAATTAAAGAAAATATTTTCTTCTATGCTCAAAATTTATTCCCTTGCCATTAATATTTGTTGTTGGCCTTCCAGGACTTCAGTTAAGAAGAATGTTTAAAAATGAAATATGCATGGTAATAAGGTTGGATTAAATAATCTTGAGTACAAAATGAAAACATGTGACAAGCAAAAAGAGGTTCGGTTGGTTTAAATTTTGTAAATAAGGTAATTATTCTTCTGGGGGAAACCACTGATCTCTACTAGAGATCAGTGGGGGAAACTGAGAGTCGAAATATATAGCAGAAAACCTAGCATGGTAATAAAAATACAATGTGATTTATATCAATAGATGGTGAACAATGACATAATGAGATGAACGAGGTTTATAATCTTGACTAAATGAAAATTCAGGGGCTAGTGGGTTCGAATCATCATGGTCCGATTATTATAACTCATTCCTCTTAAAAATAAGAACTCTAATAATGGTTATGTGACAGCTTGGGTATGTTGGCTAGCATGCCACTACAAACCAATATAAACTAAATGTAGTATCTCACTTCACCGAGAAGTCTCTGAGAGTCCGCGACGTACGAAAACACCCTCACATGTATGATTTTCCCTCGACATAATTATGAGATATTGCGGAGACTCAGAAGACGTCTTTGAGACATCTTGAGACATCTTCGGTACTAGTTTCAAAACTGTCACAAACCAGTCTCCAACTAGTCCCAAACTTGTCTCATAGCAAGTGAGATACCACCATTCAAGCTGACAAAAGAATGTACATGTAAATCACAATACCGTGTCTATTTTTTACGATCATTGTAAATGTTTAAACATAATAATTGTAGCTATGCAAATCAGCTGCCGTCAACGGAATTCACCAATAGAGCAAAAGAAATAAGCACTGGGTGAAAAGGCTTGGGCAGCAGACGGCTAGCATACCGCCTGCGTTCTGTAGTTGCTAGCTGGGTGCTGAAGTAGACAAGAGGAGCTTATACCAGCCAACTACTTCACTCTGATCCAGCTTCAGGTCATCTAACCAGATTAATGCTTCACCAATCAAAGTGTTCCGACCAAAACGACCTCCTGCAGCCCACAAAGACACCTGCAAGGTAAAACAGGAGAAAGTATTTCTTATCATATAAGCTTATTTCAGTCAAAAATAGTCATATGGATTATAAGTTGATAGACAATTACTGAAAACACTTTCCCCACGTCATCAGTTTCATTTAGAATAAGTCTTTATGTAACTCTTTACTCTTTCCAAAACAAAATTACGTCAGGACCTATATAATTATTTTTAAATATAGCCCTAACAATTTTTAATGTACCGTAGGCCTATTTATCCATTTCGAAAGTGGTTTCAAACGGTTTCAACGTGACAACTATGCATAACGGGTAAGAGGTAATATTAAGCCAGATAACGTCACATTGTTTTATGTCGTCCACATAGGCCTTTAATATTTGTTATCTTCAAAATACGACAAAGCCCTATTAGCTAATTGCTAACGTCGGCAATGTCTGCAACATTATTGTTACCAATAATTTTCTTCAACGTGGTTAAAATCCCAACAGCGGATTTAAAAATAGAGGGGCGCAGCCCAAAAATTTGAAAAATGGATCCAAAAATGTTCCGATATATACATTCAATTTATACAGTCAATGAGTGGTTTTCCAAAAAAAAAAATATCTATATATATGGAGGTATGCCTGTTTTATACCTGGATACACCTTACATCATTATATTGTATATTGTAACACACCTCAATAGCGATTCCCTTAACACTGGTATGATAGACAAAGACCTCGTTGAAGGTGGGATCTTTTTCTTGACGACAAACTCGAGTCTTCTTCTTTGTAATCTTCCTCTCTCCCATCACGACATATGATTTCACGTACAGATCTAGACAAGAGGGGAAAACATCACATAATGTTAAAGATAAAAAGCTTATAAAAATACAACATTATAGAGACTTATATGAATCAATCAGGGTTTTATTAGTTCCAAAATGCATTTATCAACCATAAGATATAGCAAAACATTTTAATTTACAGATGATGGTGGAATAATTCACAGTTTGTTGCACTCCTTTCATTCGCAATCGTCAAAATAACCAACGGTTCACAAATAATGGCATTTATGTTGGGAAGAGCAAGATTTTCTTTATGGGAAATACATTGATAGCTGTTCGTATAATATGATATTTCACCTGGCCATGCTTAGTAGCTATAATTGTTTGATTATCTTCAGTTTGAAATATTCAGTTTAGTTTCAATATATTGAATAAAGCATATTTATGACGACTTATTGGTGCATTTGAGCTGGTGTGTCCCATATTGGTATAAACTTGACACAATTTATTTTTTGTCATATAAGATCTCGCCGTAATGGGGCTAATTTTCATCTACCCCCGACATGAGCGGAAACGTACCTGGATGGTCCATGGGCTTGCCTTTATGTCTTATCTTTCGACATTGGAAGATCTGGACATAGAGGTTCTGTCCTTCTGTCTTCAACTCCCGACGAAAGCCAATCTTCATTTCACCAGATATCTCGTACTCTCCTGTGACCAATGACATAGAAGATCATTATTATCATCATTCTTATGTAATGACTTCAGAAACAATCTGGCAGTTGTATACTTCAATAACATAAATCAATAAATAGATCAGTTTAAAAAAAAATCAATAATTCTATCTATTGTTTGGTTAGTTATCTACAATCCATTGATCGCTGTTTATACTTTATTCTGTTGAATATGATGGTGATTTGTCATTTTCCCCATCTTCTTTATCTCCCTTCCATTCTGATCTCACCCTCTCTGAAATACTTTACATAAAACCTTAAAGTCAATTGTAAAACAAGCATGTCTCACTCATGACACATTTTGAAATGCTAATTACTGCTTACCTCTTAACAGTATGAGATCGACTTGTCCTGAAAAAAAAAATATACAGAAAATGCATAAAGGTGTGAATGAGCAACAGACTTGAGCAATTATACATTCGAAAAATAAAGACAGCTTTGGGGAGGTATGAAATTCATTCATAAACATAGTAAACAATACAATAATGGAAGGTATATCAATATAACTAACAGGAAAGGAGAGACAATAACGTAGAAAATATAATATAGGTTTTGCTGATCAATTCCCACGTATATCATTCAAATTCATTTAAAGATCGTTTGATTATTTGTTTATCTTCGAGATCTTTATTATTTTGTTTTTGAATTCCATATACCTACACCTGTTTCAGGAAACATAATTGAGAGTGTTCCATGTTTAATGTCAGTAGGCATTTACAGCTGAATTAGAAGATAACAGGAATAAGAAATTGACAAATATTTTGTTTGAATAACATTACTGACTCACTCGGCATTTCTGGGTCGACCACCTGACCAGGACCAAGATCACCACGAGCCAACCTCGTTACCAGGGTTGCTTTCATTTGACTCTTCATGGGAAGTTCTTGAGCACTTTCAATCAACGACTGGTGAGGAGGTGGGGTCTTCTGCTTTTCTATCCATGGCGAATATCTGAAATAAGGTATTAAATAAATTTCATGTGAATCACTTGTGACGTGTTCAAACTAAAGTTATGTTGGTTTAAATCAAGTGAAGGCGTCATGAATAGAGATAGAGAGACAGACAGACAGACAGGCAGAGAGAAACAGAAAGAAAGCAGGAGGAACAGTAGACCACAACATTCTGATAAAGATACCAACATGCATAATAAAATGCATGATATTGTATGTTTTTATCAAATTCAATAATTAATTATCACAAAATGTAAATTTCTTTTGTTTCTTACCTGTCGACCTCTGCCGTCATCTTGTGATTTTGAATGTTCTTCTCCGTAATCTCTGGGTTTTCTGTAATGCCTATTTCAGTTACAGATTCTGAAATTAAAGATCAAAGAATCGATGCTAAAAACATACTTTAAAACATTGATTACAAATTCTTTAAAGGGCCTGCTGAGATCGGGCAACGGACGTTTTATATGCCCCCCCCCAAAAAAAAATTCCAAAACACTCATTTTCTTTCTGTAAAGAAGCCATGTGCATGGCGTATACCTGTCTTGTCAACATAATTCATGCCAATATTTTGATGGCAAACGTTGATGATTTGATTTAGAAACTGAATACTATTGTTTTTATTTTACCTCTCTGCTAATGAATTTATTCAATGCTTATAATTAAGCGACCAGGATACCGTGCGGCTTAAGCCCGTCTCACACTGTGCGATTTTTCAAGCGATAGCTTGCGATGCGATGCAAAGCGATGCAAAGCGATATCGCGAGCTATCGCTTGCTACCACAGGGCCTGCGATGGTTTGTCTCACACTGTGCGATCGTAGCTGCGATGGTAGCATTTGCGCATGCGTACTTCATTACTGATCAATTATATAAACTGACAGACGTAAGCAAAAATAATACTAATCATTTAACTCCTCTTTTTTTTCGCTCTCTCACATAATTTTTAAAAAACTTGTTTGTTTTCTAGCTTATTTGGTTTTTCCTTCACGAAGACCTATTTTTTTTTTAAATATTTCCTTCTACTTTCTCCCGCTTTATCACTAGCCGTCTTCCTCTCCGACACCTTAAGCCAATCCATTTACCTTTAATAAACCATTCTCTCCAACCCTATTTCTCTCTCTCTCTCATTACCGTAAGTTTTTTTTTTTCAATCCGCCTTTTCCTTTGCTCTATCAATACTTGTCTTTCAAAGAAAAAGCGAGAGAGAGAGAGAGAGAGAGAGAGGGGGGGGGGCATTAATGAAGAATTTCACAGACGACCGATGACATGGACAGAGAGACAAAGAAAATAATTGGCCAAGAGACATTGAAATATCAATGTTCTGTTTTATTCACTTTACACTTTCCTCCCTTCTTTGATTTTTTCAATTCATAAATACTTTCTTTATATTTTCCAGTATATTGTTTTTATTATTCATCTAGACAGGTATTCATTAGTCATTTCTGTCTCTCTCAATCTTCTCCATTTTCCGTTTAGTTTTACCCGCTTTTATAACTTTATTCCTTTCTTTCTTTTTTCTTCTGTGGTAACGGTTCATGTTTTTGTTTTAATTCCGTTTTTCTGTCTCCCATTGCTAGGGTGCTATCTCACTTCGCGGAGACGTCTCCGCGACAGAATAAATAATCCGTCTCCGCGACGGATAAAAGTATTAGAGACGTCTCCGAGGACGTCTCCGCGACAATTTATATATAAAAAAATAAATCTGAATTAGTCCCAAATCCGTCTCCGATATTCAGAGACGCCCCCAAATCCTTCTCGGAGACGTCTCCTGTTTCCGGAGACGATTTGGGAACACTTCAGACTTATTCATAAATTTTGCGGAGACGTCTCGGAGACGTCTCTAATAATTTTATCCGTCGCGGAGACCGATTTTATTCTGTCGCGCGAGACTCTCCGCAAAGTGAGATAGCACCCCTAACATATTTCACCCCGCTCTCTAAATATAATTTCTATTTCTCTTTAACCAACTTTTGATTACTTCTCTGTCACTCTCTCTCTCGCTCCCCCCCCCTCTCTCTCTTCCCTAATAGTTTTCTCTCCCTCCATCTACCTTTATTCCTTTTATCACCTGACTGTTTCATTTTCAGATATGTCTCATTATTTAGAAATATTTAGATATTATACCCATATTCTAAGAATTAGTTTCTGTCGTGTGTGGATTAGATACACTGTAAAAAAAAAATACAGCAAAGTGATGTCAGTAGAGTTGCCATACAAAAATGTAATTTAAAAAACAGTTTTGTTGTAAATTTCTCCTCTAAGAATTAATGAAAGAGAAGGGGGAAAAAAATCATTAGATTTCTACAGCAATGCATGATAGGTTAAAACGGAACAAATGTGTTACTCCTGATGTATATTTTGTATTTCTCACGTAGTTATTTGCAGGATA
>CALNVZ010002100.1:8221978-8248357 GCA_940671915.1 Paracentrotus lividus
GGACCATTTTTTTAAATTATGCAATAGACATTGTTCAACAGCTTCGATTTCCTATACCTTTGATATATATGTTTTGATTACTATAATAGTTCATTTGCTGAAAAATTCATTTCTGTTGCAATTTGTGGTGGGTTTGCCCTTTTTCCCCCCCCTTCTTTACTGGCTAACATGGGTTCATGTATCAAGGAAATGGCCAATTATCAAAATAGCCTATAGCCACATTATTTTGTAAAGATAATTTTTTTTAAAGTTTCATTTTGGAAACTCTTTTCACAGAGCGAAGGTGGAGGAGTCTGTTTACCGTTTTCAAATACTCGCTAGAATCATTGGCATGCGATTTCGCTATTGAATTTCTAGTTAACGGTAAGCGGGAACATACACTAAATGAAAAGACATATAAAATATTAAAATGGAAAAAAAATGATAATTCACAATCAATTCTGTGCTCTTCTTCCTCTCTCTCTCTCTCTCTCTCCCTCTCTCGCTTCCCCTCTCTCTCCTCGATATTTTTTGTATTCCATATTCCAAAAACAAGCAAACAAATAAAATTTCTCCTCATCTCTCGATCAGTCCTACCCCAGCTAGATACACGTAATCATGAGGTATTCAAGGTTGTAAGTTTTGATGTGAGATTTTGTCCCGTATCTCAAAATTTAAGCTAGCTAAGTCTGTGGTTTAACTATGGCTTACTAAAAGGAATCAATCTGTTCTATTTTTTGCATGTTCCGATATCACCTTGACTGAATTCTGGAATTGTGTTTTATTTTTAAAGGAAATTTTGTACTTTATCATTCCCAAGCGGTTTAATAGTTTCACTACCAGAAAATTATGATGAATTGAACATCCACTTTCGGGATCGAGTCCCTTTTAGGCAAGCCCATAGTTAAACCACAGATAAGCAAGGCTTAAAGTTAGGCGGTTTTAAGAATACAGGCCTGGTTAAATAGAAAAGGCTGTATTGGGACAAGGGTTGAAATGCAATGTATATTTTTTATAAAACAATGCAGGTGAAGTTGCAATTTATTTGGTTTCCGTCGAACCTTGATAATCAGCAAGTGGCTAAAAGCCTATTGGCCTAAATAAATAAACAGTTGTAAAATATTAGCATGATGGGGTCTCCTTTGACGGATCACTAGGATGGGAAAAAAAAATGTCTGATTAAGGATCAAACAACGTTTTTATCTGGAGGTGGTTTAAGACATTCTCGCTACTGATGAAGCAGATTTAGCCTATAAAAAATAACCAAATCAGTTTGCTCTAAATAATCTTATAAACGAGGAATTCATATTATTCTTAATGTATCATTATAATCATGAAAGTCGCCCCATTTTCAGATGTTTTGCCCCCCCCCCTTCCTCCCCCTAACAGGGAAGTGATCAATCAAACATGATTTTACTACCAATCCAGACATTACAATGTTTTTTTTTTTAAAAAAGTGCCTTGTATTTTTACAGCTAAATGGAGTTAACAGTCGCCATAAACTCGGAGCTAAGAAAAACGGTTTCTTGTTTCAAAAAATTTATCAGAGAGATGCAAAAAGAATCGTCAGAATTGCTGTATAGCGTTTACGGGTATTATATCTACAAAACTAAAAAATGTTTAAATTCTGATCGTATATTTGCATCTCTCACTTAAATATTTGTAAGGAGAAAATAACAACCATTTTGTGATTTACATCTGAATATAATGGCAACTCTTGCTGACGCCATTATGTTGATACATATATCATATATATACATATTTAAAAAAAAAAAAATATATATATATATATATTCACAAAAGTGAAGTAACTTAGACACAGATCCAACTTGATTTTTTTTCGTTTTGTCTCTGTATTTTTGCATTCATCAAAGTACAAAGGGTAGATTTACGTTAGGTTAATATCACAATATTCTCAATAATTTATAGCATTCACAATGTGTACAATCACATGAAAAGATTGACATGATATAATATTTATTTTACATAAGTTACGACCTACTATTTTACAGTTGTACAATGACTGAAAAAGAATTTATAGATCTGAATTATATTATATTTTATAGAACGATATATATTTTGAACATGATATAATAAATATTATTATGTGATATCCGAAGTGTACATTGGTTTTGTTATGATTCATTTCATTGTCAAATATGAAATTCAACAGAATAAATTCGGGAAAGAGCACCATCCTTAAGAATAGATATTTTTAAACCGAATAATTTCGTCAATTGATGAACAACGATAATGTCCTATTTACACGTATTAATAGAACATTGATGTATTGCACAAACAAAATTGCTGTCATTTAATAAAATATTTACAAACACCTACCAATAACTTGATTAATTTACCACAATATACGAACGATAACATTTATATAAAAAATGTATTTTCTACTATTAAATCTTTATAGAAGAAACAGACAGTCAGAAGAATGACATTAGTGGTATGTTGTGCTTAATACTAATTAATCACACCATGGTTCGAAATCCATTTAGTACGTTTGTCAACCACCACTTTAATTCACTCAAAGAATGAAGTAATCTCTTTCGTGAACTCAGGTTCTATTCGACCGAAATAGCTTTACCCGATATTTTTAACATTATCTTCGTTTAAAACTATATGCAGATAATTAAAACCTTAAAACAACAGTGATTAGACCAAAAACGAAGTATCTTGAGTTTTAATGTTGAAATTAAAGATTGAACATTGGCCCATAGTTCAATGCTTCAATTCATCCCTGTTCTTTAGTTACTCGGCACCGATTAAAAAAAAAAAAGTGCCACAACAGACTGAAAAAGAAACGAGTAAATATTGTTTAAAAACGCAAGAAACGTTGAAGAAGATCGTCTTTTGAAAATAAATATAAGTAGCTGCTTTACAGAAACAATTTGCCGAAAGCGTTACATTTCGTCAATTATTCCTATTACCATTTTTACAATTAAAAAGCATTTCATTTTTTGTACGTTATGATGTCATTTCAATACGAGAATACAAAAAATGGTAACCAGGGCTAAGGTAAATAAAAAGAAGAAAACAAACAATAAATGTTTTTTAGCAGAGGTAGATACATAAATATGACGTACAAAAGTGAGCAAATAAATTGATTCAAATATTGTTACCATTTTAATATCATTAGAACTCCAATAACAATACCATGAATACTTTGAATAGGCACATCGGTTATGATGGGCAATCATTTAAATTTAAGAATAACAAATTGAAATTAAATAAATGGCATTCATAAATGTCAAGATTTAAAAGTGATTGATGTGTTCAACTATCTGGATTTTCTTTAATACTAAGCATCACAAATCAGCAGCTGGTTGTAATAGTGCGAGTTACATACTGGTTACATTAAACAGGCTCTTTTGTAGACCAGCCTTAAACAATAAACTAAATAAAGACCAGTCTAGCTTCTATTATTTGCACTCTTCTTTGTTAGGAAAGAAAGCCGGTACACAGTTTTTTGAACTTGATGCTTTTATTTATTTTATTTTAGAGATTTCATCACAATATATCATTATGACATCTATGTAGAAATTAAAGGAAAATATTTCTTCTATGCTCAAAATTTATCCCTTGCCATTAATATTTGTTGTTGGCCTCCAAGCGACTTTCAGTTAGAAGAATGTTTAAAAATGAAATATGCATGGCTAATAAAGGTTGGATTAAATAATCTTGAGTACAAATGAAAACATGTGGACAAGCAAAAAGAGTTCGGTTGGTTTAAATTATTGTAAATAAGGTATTATTCTTCTGGGGGAAACCACTGATCTCTACTAGAGATCAGTGGGGGAAACTTGAGAGTCGAATAATATTAAGCAGAAAACCTAGCATGGTATATAAAATACAATGTGATTTATATCAATAGAGTGTGAACAATGGACATTAATGAGATGAACGAGGTTTATAATCTTGACTAAATGAAAATTTTCAGGGTAGTGGCGTTCGAATCATCATTGGTCCGATTATTATTAACTCATTCCTTCTTAAAAATAAGAACTCTAATAATGGTTAGTGTGACAGCTTGGGTATTTGGCTAGCATGCACTTACAAAACCAATATAAACTAAATGTAGCTATCTTCACTTCACCGAGAAGTTCTGAGAGTCCGCGGACGTACGAAAAACACCCTCACATGTATGATTTTCCTGACATAATATGAATATTGCGGAACTCAGAAGACCGTCTTTGGAACATCTTGAGACATCTTCGCGTACTAGTTTCAAAACTGTCACAACCAGTCTCAACTAGTCCCAAAACTTGTCTCATGCCAGTGAGATACCACCATTCAAAGCTGACAAAAGAATGTACATGTAAATCACAATTACCGTGTCTATTTTTTACGATCATTGTAAATGTTTAAACATAATAATTGTAGCTATGGGCAAATCAGCTGCCGTCAACGGAATTTCACCAATAGAGCAAAAGAAATAAGCACTGGGTGAAAAGGCTTGGGCAAGCAGACGCTAGCATACCGCCTGCGTTCTGTAGTTGCTAGCTGGGTGCTGAATTAGACAAGAGGAGCTTTATACCAGCCACTACTTCACTCTGATCCAGCTTCAGGTCATCTAACCAGATTATGCTTCACCAATCAAAGTGTTCCGACCACAACACCTCCTGCAAGGCCCACAAAGACACCTTGCAAGGTAAAATACAGGAGAAAGTATCTTATCATATAGCCTTATTTCAGTCAATAGTCATATGGATTAATAAGTTGTAGACAATTACTTGAAAACACTTTCCCCCGTCATCAGTTTTCATTAGAATAAGTTCTTTATGTACTCTTTACTCTTTTCCAAAACAAAATTACTGTCAGGACCTATATAATTATTTTAAATATAGCCCATAACAATTTTTAATGTTACCGTAGCCTAGTTATCCATTCGAAAGTGGTTTCAAACGGTTTCAACGTGACAACTATGCATAACAGGTAAGAGGTAATATTAAGCCGCATAAACGTCACATTGTTTTATGGTCGTCCACATAGGCCTTTAATATTTTGTTATCTCAAAATACGACAAGCCCTATTAGCTAATTGCTAACGTCGGCAATGTCTGCAACATTATTGTACCAATAATTTTTCAACGTGTTAAAATCCCAACAGCGGATTTAAAAAATAGAGGGGCGCAGCCCAAAAATTTGAAAAATGGATCAAAAAATGTTCACGATACTCATTCATTTATACAGTCAATGAGTGGTTTCCATCAGAAAAAAATACTCTATATATTATTGTTAGGAATATCGCTGCTTTGAGATATCACCTTGGCATCACACACAATCATTCATACTAACTTTGTATTACTGCTAACACAACCTCAATAGCGATTCCCTTTCAACACTGTTGGTTGAGTATGACAAAGACCTCGTATCGAGAGGGGGATGCTTATTTCTTGAATGACAACCGACATCTAGAATTCTACCTTGTAATCTTATCACTCTCTAGCCCCATCACGACAATAATTTCACGGTAACGTAATCTCAGAGGACAATGAGGACGAAAGACTATCAAGCAAATTAAGAAAAGCTTATTAAAAATACCAACATTATAGAGATTACTTTAATCACAGTAACAGGGTTTTATTAGGTATCAAGATGCTGATTATTCATGCGCATAAGATGATATAGCTAAACACATTATTAGATTTACAGATGATGGTGGATATGATTCACAGTTTCTGTTGCACTGCCTTCATCGCATATCAGTCCAAAATAACCACGTTTCACAAATAATCCGGCAATTTATGTTGGAACGAGCAAGATTTTCTTTTATGGAGAAAATACATTGATAGCCGTGGATTCGTATTGACATGATAGAGTATCTTCACACCTGGCACTGCTTAGTAGCTATTGTTATGTATTATTCTTCAGTTTTGAAATATTCAGTTATATTCAATATATTGAATTTAAAGCATATTTTATACAGACTCTCCCATTGGTGCATTATGACTTGTCACATATGTATACACTTGACACAACTCTTATTATTTTCTATACTATAGAATCTCGCCTAATGGGCTCAATTTTCATCTATAACTTCCCCGCACCATGAGCGGAAAACGTACCTGGATGGCCCTCCATGGGCATTGCCTTTACTCGTCTTATCTTTCGACATTTGGAAGATCTGGACATTAGAGGTTTCTGTGCTTCTGTCTTCAACTCCCGACGAAACGCCAATCTTCATTTCACCAGAATATCTCGTACTCTCCTGTGACCAATGACATAGAAGATCATTATTATCATCATTCTTATGTAATGACTTCGAAACAATCTGGCAGTGTATATCTTCAATAACATAAATCAATAAATAGGCATCAGTTTTAAAAAAAATCAATAATTCTATCTATTGATTGGTTAGCTTATCTACAATCCATTGATCGCTGTTTATACTTTATTCTGTTGAATATGATGGTGATTTGTCATTTTCCCCTCTTCTTTATCTCCCTTCCATTCTGATCTCACCCTCTCTGAAATACTTTACATAAAACCTTAAAGTCAATTGTAAAACAAGCATGTCTACTCATGACACATTTTGAAATGCTAATTACTGCTTACCTCTTAACAGTATGAGATCGACTTGTCCTGAAAAAAAAAATATACAGAAAATGCATAAAGGTGTGAATGAGCAACAGACTTGAGCAATTATACATTCGAAAAATAAAGACAGCTTTGGGAGGTATGAAATTCATTCATAAACATAGTAAACAATACAATAATGGAAGGTATATCAATATAACTAACAGGAAAGGAGAGACAATAACTAAGAAAATATATATAGGTTTTTCTGATCAATTCCCACGCTATATCATTCAAATTCATTTTAAAGCATCCGTTTGATTAATTGTTTATCTTCGAGATCTTTATTATTTTGTTTTTGAATTCCATATACCTACACCTGTTTCAGAAAACATAATTGGAGAGTGTTCCATGTTTAATGTCAGTTAGGCATTTACAGCTGAATTAGAAGATAACAGGGAATAAGAAATTGACAAAATATTTTGTTTTTGAATTAAACATTACTGACTCAACTCGGCATTCTGGCGTCGACCACCTGACCAGGACCAAGATCACCACACGAGCCAACCTCGTTACCAGGGTTGCTTTCATTTGACTCTTCATGGGAAAGTTCTTGAGCACTTTTCAATCAACGACTGGTGAGAGTGGGGTCTTCTGCTTTTCTATCCATGGCGAATATCATGAATAAGGTATTCAAATAAATTTCATGTGAATCACTTGTGACGTGTTCAAACTAAAGTTATGTTGGTTTTAAATCAAGTAAGGCGTCATGAATAGAGTAGAGAAGACAGACAGACAGACAGGCAGAGAGAAACAGAAAGAAAGCAGGAAGGAACACTAGACCACAACATTCTGATAAAGATACCAACATGCATAATAAAATGCATGATATTGTAGGTTTTTATCAAATTCAATAATTAATATCACAAAATGAAAATTTCTTTTGTATTCTTACCTGTCGACCTCTGCCGTCATTCTTGTGATTTGAATGTTCTTCCTCCGTAATCTCTGGGTTGTCTGTAATGCCTATTCAGTACAGATTCTGGCAAATTAATAGATCAAAGAATCGATGCTGAAAAACATACTTTAAAACATTGATTACAAATTCTTTTAAAGTGCCTGCTAGATCGGGCAACGGACGTTTTATAATGCCCCCCCCCAAAAAAATCCAAAACACTCATTCTTTCTGTAAAGAAGCCATGTGCATGGCGTATACCTGTCTTGTCAACATAATCATGCCAATATTTTGATGGCAAACGTTGATGATTTGATTTAGAAACTGAATAACTATTGTTTATATTACCTCTCTGCTAATGAATTTATCAATGCTTATATTAAGCGACCAGGATACCGTGCGGCTTAAGCCCGTCTCCACACTGCTGCGATTTTCAAGCGATAGCTGCGATGCGATGCAAAGCGATGCAAAGCGATTATCGCGAGCTATCGCTGCTACCCAGGCCTGCGATGGTTTGTCTCACACTGTGCGATCGTAGCTGCGATGGTAGCTATTTGCGCATGCGTACTTCATTTACTGATCAATTATATAAACTGACAAGACGTAAGCAAAAATAATACTAATCAATTAACTCCTCTTTTTTTTCGCTCTCTCACATAAATTTTAAAAAACTTGTTTGTTTCTAGCTTATTTGGTTTTTCCTTCACGAAGACCATATTTTTTTTAAATATTTCCTCTACTTTCTCCCGCTTTATTCACTACCGTCTTCCTCTCCGACACCTTAAGCCAATCCATTTACCTTTAATAAACCATTCTCTCCACCCTATTCCTCTCTCTCTCAACTTACCGTAAGTTTTTTTTTTTCAATCCGCCTTTCCTTTGCTCTATCAAATACTTGTCTTTCAAAGAAAAAGCGAGAGAAGAGAGAAGAGAGAGAGAGAGAGGGGGGGGGGCATTAATGAAGAATTTCACAGACGACCGATGACATGGACAGAGAGACAAAGAAAATAATGGCCAAGAGACATTGAAAATATCATGTTCTGTTATATATCACTTACACTTTCCTCCCTTCTTTTGATTTTTAATTCATAAATACTTTCTTTTATATTTCCAGTATATTGTTGTTTTATAATAATTCATCTGACAGGTATTCATTAGTCATTTCTGTCTCTCTCAATCTTCTCCATTTTGCCGTTTTAGTTTTACCCGCTTTTATAACTTATTCTCTTTCCTTCTTTTTTCTTCTGGTAACGGTTTCATGTTTTGTTTTAATTCCGTTTTTCTGTCTCCATTGCTAAGGGTGCTACTCACTTCGCGAGACGTCTCGCGACAGAATAAAAATCCGTCTCCGCGACGGATAAAAGTATTAGAGACGTCTCCGAGGACGTCTCCGCGACAATTATATATAAAAAATAAATCTGAATTAGTCCCAAATCCGTCTCCGATATCAGAGACGCCCCCAAATCCTCTCGGAGACGTCTCCTGTTTTTCGGACATTTGGGAACACTTCAGACTATTCATAAATTATCGCGGAGACGTCTCGGAGACGTCTCTAATAATTTTTATACCGTCGCGGAGACGGATTTTATTCTGTCGCGCGAGACGTCTCCGCAAAGTGAGATAGCACCTAACATATTTCACCCCGCTCCTCTAAATATAATTTCTATTTCTCTTTAACCAACTTTTGATTAATTCTCTGTCACTCTCTCTCTCGTCCCCCCCCCTCTCTCTCTCTTCTCTCTAATAGTTTTCTCTCCCTCCATCTACCTTTATTTCCTTTTCACCTTGACTGTTTCATTTCAGATATGTCTCATTATTAGATAATATTTAGATATTATACCCATATTCTAAGAATTAGTTTCTGTCGTGTGTGGATTAGATACACTGTAAAAAAAAAATACAGCAAAGTGATGTCAGTAGAAGGTTGCCATACAAAAATTGTAATTAAAAAACAGTTTTGTTGTAAATTCTTCTCTAAAATAATGAAAGAGAAGGGGAAAAAATCATTTAGATTCTACAGCAATGCATGATAGGTTAAAAACGGAACAAATGTTTACTCCTGATGTATATTTGTAGTTCTCACGTAGTTATTTGCAAGATAAATTTACAACAAAACTGTTTTTTTTTTTATTAATATTTTTTATGGCGACTCTGCTGACAGCAGATTTGCTGTAAAATACAAATATTTTTTTACAGTGTATAGAATAAATTTACAACAAAACTGTTTTTTTTTTTATTACATATTTTTATGGCGACCTGCTGACAGCAGATTTGCTGTAAAAAATACAAATATTTTTACAGTGTATAGAATAAACCAACAGCTGTCGGTTATGTACTTGCTTACACGCCATATTTTATTAGTTTCAAATTAAAACACAGTTCTTGCACCTCTTGCGTCTTAATTAATTCCTTCTGAATTAAGCAGCAATTTTCTGTCTGTTTTCATTATTTAGTGTTTAACGTTGACATATTACTGACGTAACTAACACACAATTGCACAGACGAACATCTCTTTCTATATCGTTTCTACAGTGCAGTTAATACTTAATCAAAACATGATTTCCTCTCCAATGTCCTCACCAATCTTGACACAGGAACAACCACGTAAATTAACAAATGCGAGTATCTGAAATGCAATTACATCATTATACCATGTGTAAATATAGGTGAGGTGTTACTATAATATCTATATAAATGATATTTGATGACAATATAGATTCTACTGCTTGAATCATACAATCCACTCTTGCAATTTTTTCTAGACAACTTAACACCAGCAAGGGGGGGGGTGGGCTGCGAGGGACTTTCCAGCAACACATACATGACCTCAATTGTTTCTGCCTACCCTGTTTGTAGTCATTATCTGAAATGTTTGTCACCGCTTTCACTTCCGGGATCCTGGCTATCTTGGACGTTCCCTCAATCCTTCCCGCGGTTTCTTTTTCAAAAAGTTGTCACCCCCCCCCAAAAAAAAGACCCAAAAAGAATGGCCATGTTATGTCATTTTTCTTATTTTTGGGCCCTTTTTGTTTACGTGACCCTTCAATGCCCCCTTAGTCCTTCCTCAAGGAAACACGTCTGAGTGTAACTGTTGTTATGTTCTTTAATTAAATCTAGTTTATGGTACAGGCTCGAATCTTTTGTTCTAGGGGAGGATTAACATTTATTTTGATTAGGGTTCAACATTGATTTTATTCATTTTTACACCATGGAAATTTCTATCTGTCCAAAATTGTATGTAGATCTCGGCTTTACATAAGTCAAAGTAAAATTATTATCTATAGTTATCACTTTCACTAAACCTTGTCATCAAGCTATAAGAAAAATTAAGGGAAAAGGATAAATAATTAAGGGTTAAAGTTTTGTTTTTATTTCTTTGTTTTCATCATAAAGGTGGAATAAAATATTCTGAATTTTATCCAATCACAACTTTTATTCAAACCCCTCCCCAAGACAAGAACCTAAGCTTGTCACAATAAATCTAGATTTAAATTTAAAGAAGAGTTAAACAGAACCTCAGACGCATCCTGGGGTAGGACTAGGGGGCTGATCAGCCGGGTAAACAAAAAGGGCCCAAAATGAGAAAAAAGACAAAATGTGGCATCATGGGGGTTGACAAAAAAAAAATTTGGAAAAACAAATCCCCGTGAAGAATTTTCAAAATATAACCAGTGACATTATATTCAAGAAATTAAAGCCGGAGCAAAATCATGTTGTTAGAGCGCCAAAAAATATTCCACCTTATGACGGCAGTGTAGTACAGCAATGTGAAGATACTACAGTCCACTCCCATTCTACGATGGTACTCAGAACAAAGCTAAATGCCTATTACTAGTAGCTAGAAAATCTTGTTATATCTAAACACAGAGACATGTGCACATGTTTGGGACTTGGAGAACTGCCTTTATAATGAAATCTTGTTGTATATAATAGGCCTATCTGAGTAAATTATAATGGACTAGACTTACTCTATTCAATTTCTTTCATAAACCTTTAGTTTTACTCGTCATACTCTCTAGCATTCATAATCCTGATTCTTTAAAAACGTTAATTTCTATATCATTAATTTTTTGTTTGAACCAGAACGCCCTGCATAACACCACCCAAGTCATCAAATGCTCAATCTGGCCGTTTCCTAAACCCAGGATTCAACATTCTGAGGAGACACAGATTATAATAAGACCCTTTTGAATAATGACAAAACCTTTTTGCAGCTATAAATACATTCATACCATAATAATTAGTTACTCTTAAACTGAAATGTTTTACTCAATAACTTAAATGAAATATAGACCAACGGGCATATATCATAACACTACTTTTACAACACAGTGGCCTAAAAGAGCCTGCACACAGTTGGCCATTTTGATTCTGCCTATAAATACTCATATCCTGTCGAGTGATACAAGATGTTATACCTGTGCTGTTATGGATGACTGACCACTCGGGTTTACAAAGTCTGTGTCACAAAACCTTGTGCCAACATGACCAAGTTAGAACCTGACTTCCTAATAATTTATCCATGTTAGAGCAAGACATCCTAAATAATTAAAAGGGAAAAAGGTTTACTGATCTATTGAAACGCATGGTTGTTTTTACCAAAAATTGATAAAACATAATTTTGACATGGGTTATTTTTTTTAAAACCCTGATAATCAGTCCATTGTGATTGCATAGAATGTTATAATTAGTTTCACTGAGCAGAAAATAAGTTACTCTTTAACATAAAAAAAGATTAATTTAGGTCAAATCATATGAGTTTTTAACTAGAGACTCTCAAGTTAGGTTGAATATATATGTATATATATATATTTTTTTTTTGGGGGGGGGGTGCACTGCATATGGAATTTATTTAAAAGGGAAAATTCACATAGCTATAATTTTCTTAAAATCTGATTGGAGTTTTAATTTCTCTATTTATCAACTCTGAATGATAATTAATCATCCACCAATGACACATAAAAATAAAATATTCATCCATTTTTTTCCACTGTCCCTATCTGCTGGATTCATTCTGAAAAGCTGATGATGCCTTCTTGACTTGGTGTACCTAATGTGCTGTACGATATCTTGCAGAAAGATAGCAGTATACTCCGTCTTTGCAAGAAGTGCAAGATTTGAAACAGATCTACATTTAAAAAAAAAAAAGAAAGAAGAAGAGAAACGTCCAAATAATATATTATATATAAATCTGGTTTATAATTGTGGTACTGTATTAAATAATATCGAATGAACTGGTCTCTTTTGATACATCCTAACCATGACCATCAAATCAATTTTCAACAAGTTGAATCTTTGTTTAAAAAAATTTAATCTGATCATTAGAACTGATCTAGTGCCACTAGCACTGACTTATTTCCCTCCAAATGGGCGTTCCAAATGATTATTCATAGATTTAGCTAATCTATGTCAAACAGCTAATTATGTATATATACAAAGATAAAAAATTATTGTCCTGAAAATTTGCCTCTGCCTAAAAGTTATTTTATATTGAAAAAGAAAATGTAGCCAAATACTGGGACCACAGTTCTATACACTAATAGTACTTTATGATAATTTTTAAATATCATTTTTCAAGCAATATGGGTAATGTCATAACATCTTACATTCCAGCCCTGTTAACCAAAAAGTTCATATTTTGAGGTTTACTATACAAGCTTAAGGTCAGAGCAACATATGAGCTATTTAGTCATTCACAATTGCAAATACCTAAACGTTAATTTACTTCCTATAAAGTCATAATATTTAACTCTGACTATGGTATTTTCATATTTCACCCATAACACCTTTTCCTTTAAATAAGGAGGCTTTTGATATCTCTTTGCATTGCATTGTAAGTTTGGTAATCTTTACTAAATATGCTTGAAAATTTCTTAGAGTGAATTGACAAGAATGCAGATGAACCGACTCACTGTTTTTGGCTTTGGTATATTCTCCTTCTGATCACTTTTCTTCCAGCTTCTCCTCCACTTCCTTTACCTGCTCCTCTTTCATCTGCTGTCATCTCAGACTGTACTGCACAGGTGCTAAAATGTAAAAGACGTTCTATTAAAAACTATGATGTGATGTGGATGTGAAATAATTTTGAGAGAGACCAAATCTAAAACAAATAGATTACAATAATATCTTTCCACAATTTCGCCCCAACCTCCTCTTCCAAAAACATAATAAACTCATTACCAATATTACACTCAAATGAATAATAAAAAAAATCTTGCATATTTCTAATTTATGATATTGCTCCACCAAAACTTAATAGATCCTACAAAAAATGTAATTGGTACCCACCTGAGTAAATTAAACTAAAACACTGTCAAGGCAACAACAATGTCATGGGGAGGGATTGCTGTTTTTCTTTCTGATATAGATTCTGGGCTCACTTATGTGCCCACAATTGGTTTTATGTTTTGAGTTGTGCACAACTCTATTATTTTCTAAATCTATAATACCAAAAATAATTTATGAAACAGAATCTATACCTCCCTTGGTATTAAGGTTTATTTATGAAAAACCAAAGTTGCTTATTTTTGTTGTTTTTTTATTTTAATTATTAGATCTATTGTTATTATTATTATTTTTTTTTTTTTAGAGCATAACAGTTTGTTTACATTATTTATTCATTCGTTACATTTATACAGTAACAAAAACAAAAGGTTGAGGGTAGGTGTAAAAAAAATTCGGCCGTCACCTTTCAAGAAGGTCAACATAACTTTTAGGGGTAGGGTGAGGTTGTTCGACATTGACAAGCAAAACAACAAAACAAATAAAAAGGTTTTTCAAATCTTATGGGGAGAGGGGGGGGGGGGGGGGGGCGCTCACAAAATGATGTAGGCCTATTGTGCATTTTTTTTCTCCAAATCTTACGGGGGCGCCGGCATTCTCCGCCCCCCCCCCCAAATCCATGTCTGATCTGACTGAGACTAATTTTTAGGATAGGCCTAACTGTTAGATCTAGACTTTATCTACGCCTAGGCCTCCTAGCTGCGCTATTTGGTGTTATTTTTGGGCAGACCCAAAATTTCATTAAGTTATAGTGAGTGCAAGTCAATACCGTACAAATGCAGACTGGAAAGTGATCGGTTGCTTGGGGCGTATGTAAAATTTGAGGTCTGGACCCAGGCAAAAATTGAGGTCAAATCACTGGTTTGTGTGTGTTATCAATATTATCAATGACATCGTTAAGGCTGAACTGAAAATTGGGGGGGGGGGGGGGGCAAAGAATCTAGATCTAATAGTTAGAATCTAGATCTATTTTGTTTTTAATGCAGCACTCACACTAACTCCAGATCTAACTTAGATGGCAAGGCTTTAGAGTCTACCGTTTTTTGTTTGTTTCAATGTTTGTTTGTTTTTTGTCTAGCCTACGCAGTTGTTTGTAAAGGAAAAATAAAAACTAATGACTAATGTAGACCTCTATGGCTCTAACGTTAGGCCTAGTTAAAGAATAAAGTTGGAGTTCAATTCAGTTTACAATTTTGATTTAGATCTAACGTTAACGTTACCTTAGTCTTTTTTAGATCTAGGCATCTCAATCTAGATCTGGATCTAGATCTAGACATTAGATCTAAGGCCTAGAGTAGATCAAGAGTTGCCCTATAGTCTATATCTAGATCTAGATCTACCGTTAAACTGTCTAATAATGACCGTGAGCCAAGTCAAGACCCGGGTCAAAGTCAAAGACCAGCGGCAGACACACATCGACCCAAATTACAACATTTTCAACCACGTTTAAAAACTGGCACTAGAGTCTAGACTAGACTAACTTAGGCCCTATTGTCATTGACTCCATAGCATTTATAGCCTTGAAATCTGTAATTCCTATAGGTCTATCAATGACCATTATGTTTGACAGACCTTATCACTTTATGAGGAGCCCCAATTAAAACTCTAATCCAGCTGATCAGCCAGTAAAAAGTAAAGATCATCTAATGCCAAAATCAGCTCAGACCCCAATAAAAACCTATGTATGGGACTACATGCACAAAACCTGGGCCGCGACTATTTTGAACAACGCACAATGTCATCAAATTACTTACAATCATTTCCAATCTCGTGCATACTTCTGACATCAATTTGTCCCTTTAATCCAGGTCGATAGGCTGATGAAATATTATTCTCCAACATCCTGGCACATTGGAGGAGGACCTCTTCTAACTCTCTTGTCTCCTAGAAATCTTTGCAATAACTAGAATTATCGCAGCCTGCGATATCGCAAGGTTTTGAACATGTTCAAAACCTCGATGCAAAGCGATGGCCTTGCGATGGCTCAAATATCGCTTGGTATCGCATCGCAGAACCCCTCACACTGCACGATACCAAGCAATCCTCTGCGATGCGACGCGATATCGCAGCCAATCGCACAGTGTGAGACGGGCTTAATGGAGGAGCTAGGAGGATTGATGCTTTACCGAAGAGCATCAGTGCACTTGGTTTCAAACCTATAAAAAGACCATGCTTTGTAAACTGAGCTATTCCGCTTCCTTGATGTTAAGATTATTGTATCAACTGTTTATTAATGGAGGCGTCTCACTGGGCACGAGACGGGTTTGTGACTAGTCGCGGAAAAGTCTGGGAGGTATCTCAGAGACGTATCCCGAGTCTCCGCGACGTCTTATGAGTCGCGAGAAAATCGAACGGCATGCTTATATCTATCTTTGAGATTTTTTCCTTTCTTTTGTTGCAGAGACGTTATAGTGACATCTCGGAGATATGTCCCCGAGTCTCCGAGACATTCCCGCGACGTGAGAGACCTCTAGGTAAACGAAAATATTGTGTATACCTGCTCTTCTGGTGCTACTGGATGGGAGTGGACGTGATGTCATCTCTAAATTACCCGTCGATCGATATTGATTCGATGATGTGCCATTCTTGATTGGAGTTAGTTTGAGACTATGGCATTAAAAAATATATATATATATAAAAAAGTGGTTAGGTTTTATATAAAATTACAGGTTTGCCAGTTAATGCAAAGACAATTTAATTTAGGCAAAGTTTCAGATAGGCCGACATGAGAATAATACCCATAGTATGAGTAAGGTTACAATATTATTATTGACGTGCCATTAAAAAAACACAGAAATCATTAGTTATCATTAATTGCAATATACATTCCCGTAGCAAGATTTCGAATGAATTTCTACCTATTAGTTTGTCTTGGATCACCATGAATTATAGCTTCCCGATGGTTGGTCGATGTCTGATCCTGGTTGGGTATTGGTCCTGACTTTGACAACTGGCTCCCTGAAATCGTGTAGAAATAAGAACAGACAAAAATAAATAGCATAACACAGAAAACTTTCATCGGTTGGGGTAAATCTAAGAGTAAGAAAGTTCAAGCTTCTACCAAACTGTTATTTGTAGAAGGGGCTAGCTTGAGAAAGTCCATAGGTGTGGACGAACGTTAGCCGTTCTACAAAATAAACAGATTGGTAGAAGCTTGAACTTTCTTACTCAATATACAGCACGTTTTTACTCTTATTCGGGAAAGAGTGCTTACATACAATTTATGCAGTATTTATTTTCCAATATCATCACTTGTTATACCGTATACAAACAGTGAAAAACAGATTATGCACATTCTCAAAATTTAGAAATAGAGCCGAGATAGTTATTATGGTGAGCTTTACATTCAAATTTTTTTTTTTTTTTCATAAAAGAGAGAAAACGAATAGACATTCATTCTTCATCCTATTTTTAAAGACTTTCAAGAATATAAGCTTGTAATACATACCTTGAGCTCTTAATGCTGGATCAGTGCTGGTATAATTAAAGATCGAGAGAGCAGGTGGTACCCTACTACTGCCTTGTTGGCGATCAGTCTCTCTCTCAATCTTACTCTCACTACATTCATCTACTTTGATTACAGGACGCTGCTCAAAAGATGTCTTTGTCGCAATACCGTTACTGTCTGAAAGTGATGTGACAACCTAAAAAGAAGGAATGAGACATTAATATTATACAATCATGAGTGTTATTATATTATCGTCCTTGATTGTTTTGTTTTGATAATTTTTACGACAGAACGGGACAACCAGTCAATATTTTATCGATTTCCTGAATTTGAAATAATAGAAATGATTTCATAAAAATTACAACAGAAATGATGAGATATAATGAAGGCGCAAAGCTATACTGCAAGCATAATGAAAGTACAATTATTTACACTTTTATTTCTCTTCTTTACATGTGTGTTGATAGAAATTATAACATATTAGAATTGCAAATACAGGGGTACATTCGGGAAATTTGAAAATAGTTGGGTTCAGACTGGATTTTTTATTTTTTAGATTCCTATTCTCAAAAATTAGAGGGACGCAAGAGGCAACTGTATCAAACACGGCCATATACGCTACGATTTATGTAGCACTATAACAATTTACCAAGACAATCAATAAAAAATGAAGGTTACAAAAAAATCAAGATACTTTTGAAAAAATGTATATAGGGGTGCGACCCCGTCTCAGAAAGACCAATGTTCGCAAGCAAAAGGTACCTTCTGCTAAAACTGGTAATGTCACGCTGAGGCATTATTTACATCTGGGACCAACCTTTTACGTTCCAATCCGAAAGACGTGACCGAGATTCGAAACTTGGTGCGATCCGTATCAGTTTGTAAGCTGATTAGATGCAGAGAAAATCGTTTAAATTATTCTATAAAGCGAATCAGCATATAACCCGATGCGGATCGTTCCGAGGTTCGAATCCCAGTCACGTCTTTTGAATGGTGACGTCAAAGGCTGATGACGCCAATGGATGGGAGACGTAAATAATGCGTCGCTGCGACATTACCGGTTGTAACACCTTATGTATGTGCTTGCAATCATTACCCAACCCCGCCGTCGGCGCCCTTGGGAATACGTGTAATCATTATGTGCATCATTAAAAGCATCATTTTGATACGAATAGGAAAATGTAATAACATACCCTTCCGTTGCCATTGACAACTGACTGCATACTACTGGTCCTCTGTCCGGCTAGACTACACATAGGCTTGGCTGTGACTGTGATCTTCACTGATGTACTCACTGTAGTGGTAGGAGGCGTGGTTTCTACACTAGGGGCTTCTGGGATGGTTTCAGGTAAGGTGTTCATATCTATGGTAGATCAATTATATCAGCATTTTATTTTAGACAAAAGATCCTTTCTTCCTTTTTGAGTGATTTCATTTTATTATTTGAGGTGATCTGATTACTTTATTTGAAAGTAAATCCCGTAGCATAAAGTTCTTTTACAGTAACGTTGCTCAACATGAAAGTTACCATTGATGGTAAAGTTACTATAATAGTAACTCTTTATGCAACGGTGCCCTGGCAATGGTAATTTTTATCATGCATTTGTTACGTATAGAACAAGGAGAACTTTAAATAGGCTTTAAAACGACTAAGTAATTCAAATTTGTTGAAAACCTATTTGCAAATCAATGTAAATAAAAAACACGTGACATTATGATGTCTAGCTGAATGTTCGTATCGTCTGTGATAGTAGCTGACCTATTCTACAATATTGTTACCAACCTATCATAATTGTGGTTTTCATCTTTTAACGGAGCTTTTAAACAACAACATAATATTAATTTAAATAACTTTTATACCAAATGATTACAAGATCAGGTGTATTTTTACTTCTGTTTTACTTCATTGAAAATGTTGAGGAACTTGCACTATTTTTACACCCCTCCCCTAACATGCCTGATGAGAGTATATTCAATTGCCGAAATATTTGTTGACCGACCATTTTATAGACCATTTCAAGCACAGACCCAAAAATATTTTGCTTATTACATGGAGATTTGATTAGATTTGATGTTTACCTCTTTTATATCTTTCGTTGTCACGACTGAAATGAACATGGGATCTAGTTTGAGGTTGATTTGAGTCAATTTTTTTAGTTCGATGGTGCTCTGTAATTGAAAAAATCATCAAAGAGTTGTTAAAACAAAATATATAACATAAAAACTTTCTTGATAAATAAGATTTAATAAAGGGATATTTAGAGCTTCATTTTTATTACAAGTTTGAAAATATTATTAC
This sequence comes from Paracentrotus lividus, assembly GCA_940671915.1. Classification (NCBI taxonomy): domain Eukaryota; kingdom Metazoa; phylum Echinodermata; class Echinoidea; order Camarodonta; family Echinidae; genus Paracentrotus; species Paracentrotus lividus. The sequence goes on from CALNVZ010002100.1 coordinate 8,241,469, forward strand.
TTTAAAAACATATTATTTTAACCTTATACTTGCTTATCGTATGTAAATGATTTTTTATTTAGACTTATCATAAACTTTAAACGATTTATACTGTTATTCCTCTCCCAATCGACAGTGCATTTTTATATTTCATATTATCTATGAATCAAAACATTAATTGTTGAAACAAATGTTCGATTCCTCTCCTTTTGTTTACAGGAATTAAAATCTTATACTCACAGGTAACTAACAAAAAAGGGGGAAAATAGACAGCACGAATATTTTAGTGCATTCGATAGGGCTTATGCTAAAGTGTAGCGTTGTGGCGCGGCGCGGCGCGTTGAAAAGTTGAAATAATCGACGAAAAAAAATAAGGTGTCTTGAAAGCGTCCTACGAAAAAAAGAAAGATTCTGGATCGATTTTTGTGAAATTTTTGGAAATTCAAGTTCTTTCCAGACAAAAGAATTTAGGAGCTATTATTATTATTATTATTATTATTATTATTATTATTATTATTAATTATTATTATTATATTATTGCTTACTATTACAAATATTATTTAACTGATAATATAAGCTTCAACATTATAGTACGGGGCAATGGCAAATTAATACAGACCCATATCGACCTAAGTATGTGTTCACATCTTCTAAAGATGACATCTACATTTAGCATGTCATTAATTTGCCTATTCATTATTAAAGGCTGGTAAAATAAGCCCCACATTCATTGGGGGTGGGGGATTAAGGGGCGCCAAATTTGAGCTGATGACTTTTTTTTTTACAAGCAAAATAAATGTAGAAAAGCTTTAAAATGTTTTATTTTGAAATATAGAGCCGTGACCTAACATAGGCTTTAAACTGCTTTATACTTTCATGATAAACTTCATTGAAATTCGCAATTTAAACAATGTGAACGTGGACCAGGACCAGAAGTGGACCGGGGGGGGGGGGCATTTCATCAAATGACTTGTCATACCAACAAATTTTATCCAACAAATTTGCTCTCAGCCAATCAGATGCAAGCATTTCAGTAGCTTATAACAGTTTGTCGGATAAAACAAGTCCTTTGTTGAACTAGCCCATCGCGATTTCTGATTGCTGCCGATGTCGATAGCTGTCGATAGCCGTAAACAGGATCGACCGAACTTTTCATCGTTTTGGAACTATTAGTCACACAATTTTTCACACACACACACACATGCACACTAATCCCACAAAAGGGCTTATGCTAAAGTCTCAAGTCCGAAATGATAATCATTTCCATTTCCAAAAATTTCACAAAAATCGATCCTGAATCTTTTCCTTTTTTTCGGGACGCTTTCAAGACACCTTATTTTTTTTTCGTCGATTATTTCAACTTTTCAACGCGCCGCGCCGCGCCACAACGCTACACTTTAGCATAAGCCTTCGATAGCGAATAAACTGTACGCTCGATAAAAAATAGAGTCAGCTGAAATTTTATTGCATTGCTGTTCAAATTTATGAAAATATAAAATATGATATATATGACCAGCGATATTCTGTTCACACATCTTTGACATCGTTAATGTTAAGTGTTAGTTCACGGGCATAAACAAAAGTATACATTTACATTACCATGCATGCTACGATGATAATAGAATAGACCAAGCTTTACTTACTAGAATAATTTAAATGATTATAAAATATATCATTGCTAGAAAAACTGCTAATAAAATAAAATTTCTAGTAGGCTACTTCAAATAATTGTAAAAGTCAAAGTTACACTGTAAAAATATATTTCTACAGCAAATATGTCAGCAGAGTCCCTTTATTTGATATAAAATTACAGAATCGTTTTTTTTTTTTTTTTCTTTTCTCCAGACAAATATTTACGTGACAGATACAAAATATATTTCGGCCGAACACATGTGTTCCGTTTTATCCCATACGTACGGCACAGCAATATTCTAATGATTTTTTTTCCTGCATCTGTCTCATAGATTTTTGGAGGAGAAAATAACAACAAAATGCTTTCTTACATCAGAGTTTATGGTGACTCTGCTGACGCCACATTGTTGTAAAAATACAGATTTTTTATTTAATTTTTTTTTTTTTTTTACAGTGTATATCAAGGCATGACTTTCTTGATAAAAAGGATTTTTCTTTTAAGCTTTTTCATACTTTGATAAGTTTTATTATAACAACAAATATTGTACACTTTTGATGTAGGTTACCTGATAATCAACGAATAAAATAATTTATTCTTAAGAAAAAAGGGAATTAAGAGAGAAAGACTATATTCATGTGAAGACATATACAGTATAATATACACATATGACATATAATGATGAAATAAGGGCATGAGATCAAGCGGCGAATGGTAGCATGGTGCCTTGTCTATCATAAGGAAATAAATGGCGTTATAATACAGGGGCACGAATAGCAGTCAATGAAATGATAATGAACGTAAATGCACGTAGTATGATAAAATGAGCCATGAAATCAATTAATAAATCTAACTTATATAGCTCGGGGAGGAGGTTATACGATGGGACAAGGGGTAATACGGATGCACGAATAAAATTAATCGGATTCTAAACCTTTTTCATTCCCTACCTTTCCCGAAATTAGTTGTCTGTTTGGTCGCTCGTCATGCTGCAGCAAGTGGTGGGGAAAGGGGCATGTTATCAAAGATTTGGGTTAAATTGATAGTATATGTGTCAAGGAAAAGCCATGCGCTCAGCACGGTTCTAGAGGGACTATCCGCAAAACTACACAAACTCAGAACGGCAGATCAACTAACTACAAAATTGTGATTTGGTAAATAATATCCCTTCATATCATTTGAAGAAAACGGGCTTGCACTCTAACTGGCCTAGACCTTCAGGGATGGAAAATTGTCATTATGAATCATATTAAAACGTTTTAAAAAGATATAATCTACTCTGATAATCAGCATGGAGAATGTGTAATATTAGGGCTGACCTACAAACAATTAAATGTCACAGGGCGATCCGTGACATCAGTGATTGTGCAAAGTGAAGCTCTTGAGCAAAGTGAAATGATTTCTAATGAACTTCTTTGATTCACACTCACAGCATGTTTCACCAACAAAACAAAATCAAATAAATCATAAAAGTCAACATAATTTAAGAAAGGAATCTAAATGCTTATGGGTAGCAAAAACGTGCTATATTCTATCAATCCAAAAAAAAAAAAGGCAAGCACAACTGATGATCGTCTATTGATGATTTAAGAACGGTGTGTTTTACTTCCGGTGCGAAGTACCTTGAGTGGACGAAATTGAACGATCACTCTGAGATGACCGATCAGTATCGTACTCATAGCCTGATGATCTCGAGCTTGGTGAATCGGACTCGGGATGATGGTGGTGGTGGCCAGTGTAGCGAGGAGTTCTATCATATCCATTGCCACTACCGCCTCTCATATCTCGACTTCCTCGATCACCATTGCTTACGTCTCCTCGACTACCTGTTCTTCCTCCCATATGACTTCCACCGGCTCCTCTTTGATCAAAGCCGCGATCCCCGCTCGCCCTTCGTGAGCGCGACTCCCCTCTATTATCAGAAGACCTTTGGATAAATAATTAAATCGGGTTGCTAATGAAAGAAAATAGTTTACATTTAAGAATTTATCTATTATGGGCAGTGTTTCACCAAGTCGTTGGTCAGATCTGATTAAATTTATGGACAACTGGTGATGTGATATTTAGCTAAATGATCACGCATGTGATTTGAATAGGGCCAAAGAATATGTTCCTGTCGTTTGTAAAATCATTCGTAGCTTTAAGATCGACTTGATGAAGCACCACCATGGTCTAACAACTGCTTAAAAATCATTAAGATCCATAGAATTTATGAGTATAAAACAATAGCTAAAATTCAGAAGTTTATTTCAACGTGATCAGTCTCCTTGCATCATATTTCAGATCATTGAGATTGTTCTTTTTATTATTCAAGTTTATTTCTCTTTTACTTCAACCTTTGGTCATGATGAGGTCTTCTACTGCCCTGCCTGCTCCCCGGTGATGATGAGGGTGGTGTCATGACCGACGAGTTTCCTGGTTGCTGACTTGCTTGGATTGGTACGTCGAGTAGCCGGTACCAACGAGGACGGTTTGTCAGTAGACGCTCATCAGAGAGATCCAATATTACCTGAAGGGATCGAAAGCGTTAATCATTACTTGTATAACATCGAGGCCACTCTGTAATCCCGTGAGATTCTTTGCCAAAATTGATTTTAGGAGCTCACTTGTCAATTTGAAGGTGCTGAATCCAAAAAAAACTTTGGTTCCATTTTACTTGTCTTGTATTTTAGTATTAACTTTAGTAATAAGTTGATATTATGGACAATAAAATAAACCAATCACGCAGCCCTTAAACTATGTTAATATTTAATATAATTCACTTAATTTCATTAAGTGGGTGCTTAATCCCAAAAAACTTTGGTTCCATTTTACTTGTCTTGTATTTTAGTATTACCTCTAGTATTAAGTTGATATTATGGACAATTAAATAAACCAATCACGTAGCCCTTAAACTATGTTAATATCTAATATAATTCACTTAATTTCATTTTATTCATAAACACATTCATCTTCTTCTTCTTTGATTTATACAGGTCATAAATTAGAACATATGGAAAATGATTCTCTTTAAAAAATAGGATACTGCTTACTTTATAAGTTTGAACCACATCGGTTCCCATATCTCTTGTCTATATCTTTTTAAAAATATATACCTAAATCACAGACAACTAACGCAATCAAACACTGTTTCTTCTCTTGAATTTAACGTACTGCTTACCTGACCCATGAATTCACTTGTAGAACTTCTATCATAGTCCCATACATTGACTTCGATGGTTCTCGATCTGATCTGACTGTGTCTTAAGTTACGAAAAATGATGGACTGATTCCATTCTGGTGTGAGTGTTCTAGGCACGTAGCGAGATCTTTGTCTGTCTTCGGGACTGCTTTTATTGTCAAAAGAAAAACCAAGATAATAAATAATCATTGCTGTGTTTAACATTCTACATAATTATATTTAACATGGGAGTGGTGTGGTCGAGTGGATAAGTCGGCGGACTTACGATCACAAGGTACGCGGTTCGAATCCCGTCCATACCACTAGCGTCGGCAAGGTGCCAACCTGCAAATTTGCCGTACTTGACCCAAGTGAGGTGAATGGGTACCGGTAGGAAGAAATTCCTTGAATGCTGTGAGCGCCTTTCGGGGTAGCCTAGCTAAGCCGGGTAATAATAATATGATAATGCGCCTTGAGCACTCTACAGAGTGGATACGTGCGCAATACAAATCACATTATTATTATTATTATTATTAATAAAGTTGTATCAATTGTCCTGCAATTGATAAACCATAATATTGACAAAAACATATCAGTTTAACTTTGATTTATGAAAAAATGCATTTACTTCTCCTCTTTTGCTCTTCTGCAACTTGGGTACATTCATCAGTATAAAGTGATGCATTATAAAGTTATAAACATTCTCATGTCTCAACAGCTTTTTAAATTGTTAAATATTATCTTGTAATTCTGTTTAATATGTTTGAATAAATAAATAAATAAATCGATAATAAATAAACAATTTAAATGACATGAATTATATAGCCTATCAATATGATAATCACATCGCCGGGTATCATTTGCAAAATAGTATTTTGTGTCTTGATATCAATAAGTGTTGTTGTTTGTTTATCCTACACATTTATTCTACAGTCTGTGTCAAATAAAATGGTACAAGTGGAAAACATTTTGTTATAGTATGAAGATTAATCACAACCTAGTATTGTTTGGTATTTTCATAAAGCAGGAAAATCAGACTTTCTTCTGCAATTTTTTCATCACATTTGGTTCTGCAATTTTTGAGATATGACTAGTTTCAAGAAAAATCCATTTTTGCATGCCGTCCCATGCCTTTGTGTAGGTTTCGCAAAATGTTCATGAATTCAGCACTCCAGAATAATAGAAGTGCGTAATTTCGATTTGTTCCTCGCCGCACAAAATTTAGCATATCTTTTGTTTTACAAAAGCAGATTATACAGAACAAAGCGCATCAGCAAGGGAAATCTTTTGGCTTTAATTTAGTACCACATACACACATTATTTGAAAAGATTTCACATAAAATAAAAAATTATTTTTCCCCGATTGTACCATTTTTTAAAACACAGACTGTATTCTTTCTTTCAATAAACTTACCCCCTGGCAGGCAATAGGCACACACTAACATAAGGGTCGGCTAAATTGGTTGAATCTCGAGCTGTTAGGCCCCGTCCTCGTAGTATACCAACCAAGAGCTCAGATCTATGGTTGTCATAGGCAACTTGAAGCTGAGGAATACAAATAATGCGATTTAGATATTTCATGTACAAATTTCAATTTGTCCAAAATGTAAAAAATATTTCCAAATTATGTGTTTAAGTGTTTATAGTAAGTTTTTTTTTTTTGTTGTTGTTGTTAGTATGTAAGGTATCTCTTTAAGGCCAGCGGGGCATTTCATCAAAGGACTTGTCGGACGTTTTATCCGACAAACTGTTATAAGCTACTAAAATGCTTGCATCTGATTGGCTGAGAGAAAATTTGTCAGATAAAATGTACGACAAGTCCTTTGATGAAATGCCCCCCTGGTTCATACATCACTCCGTTTTGCCCGGTTCATACAAAACGACATGTCATAATAAATGTATGAGTTTATTAATTTCGCAATACTGGTATATGTTAATTAAAACCAAAATTTGTAGAAGATGTTTACTTACCTGAATCTCCCCAGTGACTTTTCTTCCCCTTCCTCTTCTCTGCTTAAGATAATGGAATGAATAAAACAATCAACAATCAGCGACATTATCTAGAATATAATCTCATGTATTCGACAAATGAAACAACTATATCTTTTAGAATTAACTAC
>CALNVZ010002100.1:8248377-8331827 GCA_940671915.1 Paracentrotus lividus
AAAAAAAAAAAAAAAAAAAAAAAAAAATGCAAATTATTCACCAGAGAAGAAAATTTATCAAATAAAATACATGCAAAATTCATTCAATACAAAATAATCAGATTGAAAACAGGGGGAAGTTTATTCGAAAGTAATTAATAATTGCTGAATGACTGCGGTTGATTTTCCCTAGTTGAAAAAAATTATTACAAAAACGGATTAATCGATTATGGACCGGACTTGCATGGTTGCATGATCGAAGACTGTACATTTTAACTTTAACAAGAGGGAATTATTTCTCTTTTTGTAAGAGGAAGATGATATTTTTTTAACAATAATTATCACTAAAATTGTCATATTGTGCTTCTAAATTTAGGAAAGTTATGTTTTGCATTTTTTTTTCTTACATGAGATGAGTAGCTGCTATCTGAGGGTGAGACAGAGCTGGGACCATAAGATGGATAAGTGATACCTTCCAGTCGCTCAGTCAACATCCTAGGATCCACTCCGCCTCCTCATAAAAACAAGTCATCAAACATAGGATTGGTTTAGAATTGTGAGCATAACGAATTGAACAAAATTATGCACGTTTATACTAGCAATTTTGTGTTTCATTTGTTTATCATTTAGCAGGTCCATCATTCCTTCTCAATCTCTTGTTAAAAAGACCCTAATACAACAATAATAATATTAATAGTGTAAACTTCTAGAGCGCACACACCGTCCAAGGACGCTCATGGCGCTAGCTCAGCAACAGTTCTCTTGAACCCCAATACCCCCAACAAAAGGGTTTCTACACTCAAAAATGAAGGGTCAAATTCATTTTTATTCAGGGTCCATTGTTGCCATACGCGGATTCTTGGTCAATTGAGACCATTACAGACTTATGGCGATAAGTATAACGGGAATGGTGTATGGCCCAATTGACTCGGTATAGAATCAATTTTACACTTTTTAAAAAAAGTGTATACATATAGATGCAGTTATTTACCATAGTCACCCCTCCTATAACCGCCTGGTGGTGGAGGGGGAGGAGGTGGTGGTGGTGGTGGTGGTGGTTCTCCATTTGGAAGTCGAGCTCGTGGTCTCGGTGAATCAAGCAAATTTGGACCGCTGTGGGGGAAAAAAAAGGAATTAGGACATGTCTCAACCAATCAATATTTGGACTATCATATAATATTGATATTAATTAGCATCAACAATTAGCTTAATAAACTGATAAAGGGGACGAAAATTAATTTTTCTAAATTTGTCATTGAGATCTACCAATTTACACATTTCCTTTTTTGTTTCGGCTTTTATATATAATATAGCAGCATCACATACATGCATATTTTAGAATATTGACAGATTGAACCTGAAAAAATGTGGCAGAAATGTAAGCTACAGCACTTACACAAAAGAAACTACATTAAAGAAGTCTGCAACTTCCCAGAAAAAGCATATAATATTTGAGTGGTCGACGAAGTTTATTATCTCATCAATAAATGGTGCTTCACAATTTGTGATTGTTTCTTATCAAAATACTGAATAGTTTAGATACTTGAATTAAATATTAATCAAATATTAAGAGTGAAATATTATTACTATTCGAATTAGATTTTACAGTAAAGTAAAAAAGGAACTACCATTTTAATAGCACTTCAGTTTGCTTTTCCGACGATTTCACGATACGCTGGACTTCTTCGTATGTACGTCCTGTGAGTGAGATGCCACACCATTCTAACACCTGATCCCCTTCACGTAGACCTAACATGAACAGAAATGGAAATATGGAAAAGAACAAAAGAGAAAGGTATATCAGAATTAAGAACTAATGCTTGTGATTGAATGTTTGCTGGAATTAGATCGATATATAAAAAATTACAGCATTAGTATTGAATATTTTTTCTTCTGTTAAAGCATAATTCCTGATGGGGTGATTAAACATGACCAAGGGAGCCTTGGAACCACTGGTGCAAACATGCATTAATTAATTTTGTTACTGTGGGGGGGGGGGGTGGGAGGGTAATCATCCCACAGTATCAAAAGAAACTGCACCCAGCTCTAGGAGTATCTACGCCAGTGCTTGAACTTGAGGGCTCATGTATAAATACACATTTGTATTTATTACAAAGTGCAGAGTGACTTAAATACAGCATCCTGATTGGTACACAGTTACGTTTCTGTCGGTTCTGTTTGTTGCGTTTAAAAGGATATCTTCATGGACAAACTCACCGCTGAAGTCCTTACTTACCTTCGGTTCTCTCAGCTACTCCGCCTGGATGAATTTCAGCTACATAGGCAACCAGTTGATCATTACCAGGCATCCGTTTACCACCTACTACTCTCATTCCTAGTCCATTGCCACGGTTAGTCCGATCACTAGGGTCTCTCCGAAGGCGATACTTTCGACCAACACTCGCCTGGGGAGACGGCTCCTACAAAGGAAAAGACAATGCCATGAAGTTTCGAACAAAGATATCCAAAAATTTAAAATGATTACGATTTTGATAAATCAAAATTAAGAAGAAGAAGAAGAAGACAACAAAGAAGAAGAAGAAGAAGAGAAAAGAAGACAGCGAAGAAGAAGAAGAAGAAGAAGACAAAGAAGTCGAATAAGAATAAGAGGAAGAAGAAGAAGGAAAAAAATCATTAGGAATAAAACCCCAATAATATGACAAAATATGTAACGTTTATTCAGTGTTCCAGTTTTAACTTTGTACTAATTGGCTGCTTAAAAGTTTCACAAATAACGTGATCATTATCTGAGTTCAGAGCAACTTTCAACATCTCACCATATCAACCTATAAATTGCAAGAAAAGACATGGATGTCTGCTTTTAAACATTCATTTGCTACTTGTCGTTAAGACCAGGTTTTGATATTAACTTATGCTCTTTTTCCCCGTGGCTCTCATCTTTTCTGTCATTTCTGCAATTTTATGTCATATTATCGACATCCTAGGAACGTTTGACTTACACCTCCTCGATGTTGTTGTGATGCATGCTGATATCGGAACTGTTCATCGTGACATTGAGCTCGTAATCTTCGATCAATCTCATTATCATCACTGTCTTCAGCTCGTCTAGACCATTCAGTAGCCTTGACACGAATTTCTTGATCGCTGTAGTAATAATCTGTACATAGGTAAGAAATATAGATCACTTTTATACCCTCATTCAAAGAGAACTGTTGCTGAGCTAACAACGTGAGAGTCCATGGAGTGTGCGCACTATAATCTTGACAATGGTTAATATCCTTTAGGTTTTTGACAAATCATAAACATGATAAAGTGCATTCGTAATCAGTGAAAGTCTGCAAAAAAATATGACTTGTATAAAGCCGTTGGATGAACTGTTTGTATACCTTCAGGATGCCGCTTTATCCTTTGGTCGTTAGGTACATCGACGGGTCTACCCTGCCGAGAAGGACGATTTGTCTGTTGCATAGCTGATTGTCCTCCACCTTCCGATGAGTCCCATTCTTCATCAGTAGTACCCCTTCGAGCGTCCCTATCATGGGAATGTGGGCGTCGTGTATCTCGATCATGGACATGATGGGTGCGATGAGTTTCACGATCATGGGAGCGAGCTCGATCAGGAACACGAGGTGGTGGAGGCTCTGGACGACGGAACTCGGTTGCCTTCTCCTGTATTACGAAAATAGAAAAGCGATACATAAGTTTATTGTCATATTCGGCACATATAAAAGATGCATCAGAATACGAGGGTAATAAGATGCATTGAAATATACTTTGACAGCACAGTCCGTGGAAACATAAAATATAAAAAATTAAAAAAATTAAACTAAGGTATGAACACCTGTTGATCATTTTTGTTTAGTGTCAGAGTATGTACAGGTATATGAAACACTTTGAAATCAAATGGGCACGTCAAATAATAGTCTTTTTCACCCGTGTCTGTATGTTTTGTTCGCAAAGTTTGGTATCCGAATCAATTAATGATGTCATGATGTTTTATGAATATTGTGCCAAGTTTCCTTTTATATTTTATTATGTTTGCTCTCTTGTTTTATGCTTATTAACTTACTGGCGTGACAGTGTCATCGTACAGAACATTTTCATCCTGATCTGAAAAGAGTCTCATCTCGCTGTTTGTACTATCAAGGCTGCTCTCTCTGGATATCATTCTCGGTCTGTGCTGTCTCTCTCCTCTGTTAATACTCCCTTGTCGAGAAGGAATTCCAGAATCACTCAAGCTTTCACTTACTCCACCATCGCCTCGTTCTCTATGCCCGTCCGTGATCGGAAGAATAAGACCCTGCTGATCACGACGGATTCCTCGTTCACGATCGGTGAGCTGTGGAGAAGAGTAATGAAACGGTGATCCACGCTTCAGCTTGGCACGCGGATAAGTGACAGGTTCCTGACCTTCGTAACGCGTCGATTCATTGGCGGACGAGTCTGCTTCGTAAGCTGCCTTGAGCGTCTCGAGACTGTGACTAGCCGATATGACAGGTTCACTGGTGGTTGATCCACTTGAGCTCCAGTCCGATTGTCGTCTGGTTTTGAGTTCCTCTAGCTTCCTGGCCGATTCCTCCATCTGACGGCGTCTTCTATCGAGCTCCTGACGAAATTGTTTCTCTGTCTGCTCTCTTATCTTTCTCTCAATGAGTTCTCCTTCCTTGCTCAGACGCTCAACATCATCCTGCAAGAAATAGAAAAAAGTAATGAGATAAAGATGGTAACCTTCATCTGCGATTAGGCAAGACCAATTTGATAAAAACTGAAAAAAGGGTGTATTTCAATGCGGGTATAAATAGGGTAGCAGATTCCAATTTGATTAACATGAATGTTCAATTTGTGATTTTGAAATAGAGGGGCGCGCTCTTTTTGCGCTCCGTCTGAATCTGCGACCTTGATGGACATTTCCAACATTACTATTATGTGACGCTTGTTTCATTTAGTTACTATTCGTTTTTCAATTGGTGTGTAGCAATTCATGTTTTTTGCTCCTTAGTATAACATGAAATGGCTTTGATATTTATTTCTTTTATCTAACCGGTTTCACGGAAATGCCTTTAGTATTCAGATTTTAAAGCATAATGTTGCTTGATACGAATGAAATTGGTTGCACTACTTACCGAGTTGGCGTTGGCAGATTCTTTCCCCCGAGAGTGGTTTGAAGAACTCTTTCTTGTTTTTGATGATGAATCATATGAGAGCGATCTTTTGTCACTCATACCTCCTGCACGTCGATCTGATATATTTTGGTGAAGGAAATCAAACTCCGAGTCTACGTCTTCTTTGATGGGTGAGAAAGCAGGAGCTACAGAGTCGGTGGGCTGCCATCTTGCCTTCCTTCTCTGAGGTGAAGCTTGTTGAGATCCTCGGACAGGTAGGCCAGTCCCAGTCTTGCCCGTCTTTACATTCGATGAAGATTTGCTTCCATTGGCTCCTTCTTTCTGCTCACTTTCTTGTCTCTCGGGACTGACAACGCTGGTCTGGACTTCAGAGGGTGGCTGGGAAGGAGAGGGAGGAGAATTATCTAACTGTGCCCTACGATGGGCCGTTACCTGCTTCAGTTCCTCTTTCATCTTATGACGAACTGTCTTTAAACCATAATCGGGAATCTCTGAGGTCGTGAATTTTTCTTGCAGTGGCGTTTTTCTTTTATTCTCCTTTTTAATCCTGCTGTTGTCTTGTTTGGGGTCGCTGTATCTCGATCGAACTTCTTTTTCAATCTGAGAAGTATTATATGCTTTATAGTCCGTACCAGTAGCATCGGATATCTGCTTTTCAATTTCTCTTAGAATATCTTCTTCCGATTTTGATAATCTGATTTGATCTCCAGGAGAAACCATTATTGACGATGGCAGATCACTTGTTTCTATCTCGTGGATACGATCTGAACTGATGGAGAGTTTTCCCGATGGAAATGGATTATACATGCCGTATAATGGGTGAAGTAGAGCAGCCAATTCTTCAGATTCCTTATCTTCACTTGTGATGGTGACATCTGAATCGGATAGACTACCTTCATTCACCCCTGCTACCCGAACCTTGTGGTGTTTATTATAACGACGTGATAGCCTTTCCTTTCCTTCCTCAAGTCTTTTAGATTCCGAAGAGAGTTTCCTAAGTTTAAGAAGAGCATCGCGCCTCTCCTTCTCTAGTTCAGCTGCCTTTCTAGCCAGTAGCTCTTTAACCTTTTTAACCTCGACGCTTCTTTCAGGATCTCGTAGAATCTCGTCGATGGTAGTGCTTAGGTCAGGTTTGAGCGAGACGGTGACTGGCTGGACATTCAGCGGAACTGCAGGGAGACGTCGACGTACTTTAGCTGGTGTGCTACTCTCACTATCACAACTTTCAGCATCACTTGATGACGCCTGTCAACGGAATGATAAAGCTACGGTAATTGAAAATTGATTTGCAAAGTGCATTAATTTTTTTTTTTTCAATTATAGAAATAAAAATGTCATTTAATTCAACTAGGGTAGCTACTTCAGTTGTTATTAACTGTCTACCAGAGGGCTGTAAATAACAACATATGACTTATTGATTCTTTCTTTTGACGTATTAAACAGCTACACTATAGTTCTCATTACGGTTGCAACGAAAAGTGCACAAAATCTTGGTTGTATATTTGTTAGATACATTTTTTAAATCCTATAAATACGAATCACTTATTCTATAACTTTTAGAGTTCTTAAGAATACCTTTGTGTAAACTTACTTAAAACGGGTTTTAAAATGATTAATGCTTAACATGTTTAAAGTTAAATATGTTACCTTTAGATAGTCCTTTCCTGAAAACTGTCCAGTGTGTTTAAGAGCAGCGATTGCGTCCTGCGTAGTACTCTGTGAACCCGTGTCTCTTCTCGATGGCCTAGGATTTCTCTTGGCTGCTCCACTTGGTTCTGGACTGGAAGATCCACTGGATGATGCATTCGATGCCATCGTATGCTTGGTTTCCTCAAATGTAAATGGTCTCCTGAAGCTAAAGTCAGTGTCTGTAGAATGGGTGGAGGAGGTGGGTGACATTTCTGGGCTTGTACCTACGCCAACACTCGTCGTATATACAGACTTTGAAGGGGAAGATGAATTGGATTCTGGACTTTCATTGCCTGGTCCTACAGCTGCATCTGTGAAGGATTTTGAATGCTGTTTGGTTTTGTTGCGAAGTGGAGGTGGTGTGGTTTGAGTTCGACGCTCAATCATTGTTTGAGTTTGAGCTGATGTCGAGATTAAATTACCGCATGCTATAACTGTGTTCTCTGACGTGCTCGTGCTATCTTCAGGACTTACTGTACTACCCGTTTCCACAAACAAAGGACTATTTAATTTGTTGTTGGCAGATGAAGAGGGGTCCTCATTTATGGTTTCAGGCCACGTGATGCTAGCAAATTCCTCGAAACTAGAACCCATTTGAGTGAGAACTGAACGACATTTTCTCCGATCATCGCTAGGAGCAGTAGTTTCCATTTCAGCTTCCACTTGTATAGAGTGTTCCATTGGGAACATGGTTTCTGGAAATGTACGCTTAGCAGTCCACGATTTAGGGGTAAGAGGTGGCGAAAAAGGATTAGGAGATATAGGACTAGTCCGTGGGGATGACATGTCAAATCTTTTACTGGGACTTGTAATTTTGGGTCGTTCATAGGATTTGGAATCCGTTGTTGGTGTCCTTGGTGAATCTAAAACACCAGAGTTGTCGCGTTTTGCATTTAACGTCAGGTTGTCCAATAGAGGACGTGATTGAGTCTGTTCTTTAATATCCTTTTCTATAGTCGCTGCAACTGGTGCAATATGTTCACGCGTTAAAACGGAAGACATAGATTCAAAAGTCTGATCTGTTGATAGATCTGATAAATTATCAGATGCCGACGCATCCTGCAATGGTTGGTCCATGCGTAATCTTTGTTCAGAGCTTCGTCCTGCAGTAAACCTATCTTCACATGGTGACATATAATCAGGGCTCTCTTGGGTCTCTTCTGATGTCTGTTCCTGTATGGTGGACAGCATGTTCATACGTTCTTGATCCAATTTCATTTCTTCTTCTGATTCTTCTGCTTCCTCCTCCTCTTCCTCTTCCTCTTCTTCCTCTTCTTCTTCAAAATAGTATTCATCGATTTCTTCTTGTTCCTCCATTACTGTAGCCAGACCCTCTTCCTTCATGCGGTAAGGCGAAAGATGTTCGACAACTTCATGTTCCATGCTGATATCTTCCATGATAACATCTTCCATGTAGTCAGTATAGTCATCACCGCTGTCAAAACTGGAGTACGACCTATCTTCTGTCATGTAATCTTGATCCTCATAATAATCACGATTTATATCATCCTCTGAGTCGTCTGCAATAGAAGTGCATTCAGAAGACAACGGATCAAGTGCCAGTTCAGGGGGACTTCCACCTTCTACGTCGAATATAGGTGACAGAGGTGTATCTCCAGCAGGCTTTTGACGCTTACGTCGTATGCCATTAGTCGAGTGTTTTTGTCCGATTGCAGGCATTCTTCCTCCTAATCCAACTTTTGTGAGATCTTCAACTGATATGTATTTGGACTCAGCTCCATCTGTATTTGGTGGCCATATTGAATGTCTATCATCAGCAGCATCACCTCCTATTGCTCCTAGATCTGTTAGTCCTGGCAGATCGGATAAATCTTCAGAAATCTGCTTTGGTCGATCCCCAAGAAATGTCTTCCTACTCTTTCGAATGGGATCAATGCGAATTTCACTATCACTTAGACTTTCATATTCTGATGGAACAGTCTCTTGTCGTTTTATCAGGTTATAGTGACTGTCGTCAAGTGAGCCCTGTCTGGGAGGAGTCTCTTCAGACTTTCCTCTCTTTAATCTCAACATTTTAGAAACAGCCTCTCCCATTTTTTTGTCTTCCACACGTCTTGCTTCTTCTTCTGCCATTGTATCTGCTTCTATGTGATGTGGGTTATGCATTGGAACTTCGCGTAAGACTTTGATGTTCGTTACAGAGCTGGGTAAACGAGATTGGCTGGAAGATTCAGATTCGTCTTTGTCATGTTTGTTGAGGCTCTCTTTTGATGATGATGATAAGACAAACGTGGAAATTGGACTGCCCCTGTCTGCAGTTAAAGTAAAAATAGGTCTGGGTTTCTTGCCCGATGAATCTTCATCTACGTTTGTACGTTCAGTTTCTTTTTGCATTTTGTCTAATGTGTTAACTTTACTATCTTCCTCTATGGTTTTCTCAATTGCTTCAAATGAAGCATCTCTACCTGCCATTGCTAAAAGCTGACGCATCATCTCACCATCGTCTATACTACTCTCTCTCTTATCATGAGATGAAACATAAGGCTTTCCTTTAGGATTATCACTAGAAGGGGAAACAATTTGTTTGACCGAAGGTAAAGATCGCTTTTCAATATCAGACTCTCTCACTTTGATTTCTTCTTCATGTTCTTTGCTAATTGCAGCTTTGGTTTCGCTCGACCTAGGTTTTGAAACCGGTGAATCTGTTTTAACTTTTGAATCTGATGAATGTGTTATTGGTCTCAAATCTGGTGAAGCTGTTCCAAATTTTATGTCCGGTGAATGTGTTTTTAACCGCGAATCTGGTGAGTCTGTCTTAGGTTTTGAATCTGGTGAATGTTTTATTACTCTTGAATCCGGTGAATCTGTTCTTCGCCTCGAATCTTGTTGGTCTATTCTTAGCCCCGAATCTGATAAATCTGTTCTTGGCCGCGAATCCGGTGAGTCTGCCTTATGTCTTGAATCTGGTGAAGCTGTCCTTAGCCGCGAATTTGGTGAATCTGTTCTTAACCGCGAATCTGGTGAGTCTGTCTTAGGTTTTGAATTTGGTGAATGTTTTATTGGTCTTGAATCCGGTGAAGCTGTTCTAAGCCTCGAATCTTGTGAGTCTGTCCTTTGCCGCGAATCTTGTGAGTCTGTCCTTTGCCGCAAATCTTGTGAGTCTGTCCTTTGCCGCGAATCTTGTGAATCTGTTCTTTGCCTCGAATCTGGTGAAGCTGTTCTAAATCTTGACTCAGGTGAATTTGTTCTAATCCTTGAATCTGGTGAGTCTGATCTAATCCGCTGTCTGTTCGGGTTTTCATGTGTTGTGGCGACAGGTACAAATCCTATATTTTCATCTCGCGTTAGAACATCGGTTCTTCGAGACACAACATTTGAAGCAGTCTGTGAATGTATCTGTTCGTGTATTAGTTCATGCTCAGGTTGTTTCACAGACCCAAATTTCCTTGGAACGTCTCTAAATACAGGGGATATGTCTAAAGTACGAGGTTGTTGAGGAGAAGACGGCTTTTTCCCTTCTGCTCCAGGAGATCTGTCTTTTATGGAAGGGTTTTGAACATTGTTTCTGTCATGTAATGATGTCCCTTGGTGAGCAGTTCTATCTGGGAATTGAGCCTTTTCTCTCCTAGATGAATCCACTGTACGAGATTGTGGAGAGATCATGTGCTCTTTATCATGTTCATGAAAACCTTGTACATTAGTTCTATCTGGTTTCCTCAAAGAAGGTGTATCTCGCAGAGTATCCTTAACCTGACTATCATATTGTCGAGATACTTTGGAGGCTGGCGAGTCTTTTGTTCGAGGTCTGGTTTGATTATCATGAAGGCGAGGGTTGTGAGATGGTTCTCCGTTATTCCCATGTATCTGGAACCCATCTGTATGTTGACTGACTACCACAGAATGACCACTTCGACTAGGAGAGGAATGTGACGAATCTGCTGATGAAGGCGAGGACTTGGTACCGTTTCTTTGGCTTTGGGAATCTGCCAGGGAACAAAAGAATAATGATACTGAAGTGGACGGCATTGTATATGCATAATATTAAGGATAATGTTTCTTTACCTGCTACAAATTTTAAAAAAGTATGAAGTGTGACTTCATGTTTCGTTAAAACAAAATACATGTACTATTCTTTTAATCCGAATACTATTTTTTTTCACCCAAGTTTGGGAAGACATTAACAATAATGCCATGATCGAAACAGAAAATTTATACTCCTGAGAAATCACTTAAGATATATTCTCATTTAGTAAGAACTATAGAGTGTTGATTGAACAAAGAAACAGATTTATCAAGTGCACATAACTTTTATTCTTGAATGCTAACCTTTTTGTGGTGATGACCGCCCTGATTCTATTGACGAAGAGGATGATCTCACAAAATTGCCTTTACTTGGCTTGGTTGCTGAATAAAAAAGAAAGGAAAATCAAATGATGGGAACAAGAAGTCATTATGTAAGTGACTTTTAAGAAGTAGACGAGCAAATATATATATATATATTGTTCCTTTATACATTACTTTATTTGATTAAAAATGGAACATTTGGTGTATTTTGAATACTGATTTTTATCACTGTAGAACCACTTCAGTCAAAATGTGAGGCCTATTTGTGTGTGGAAAATAGGTTTTTTGATGAACCATTGTGATGCTCGAAAACCCAAAACAGATGAATTTATATATTTTTTTTTTTATTTTTACAAATATTTTTGTATTATAACCAACGGTCATTAACGTACAATGTAAGTCGATGCAAACAATTCAACAAGTATACAATAAATCATTTTTATTTGTAGAGTTTGAATTTTCAAAAATATATTCAGCCTAATCGAAGTCAATTGTATATTTTATATTATTATTATTATTATTTTATATTATTATTATTATTATTATTATTATTATTATTATTATTATTATTATTATTATTATTATTATTATTTTATTCGGCACTTTCAATATAAGAAATATTCAAACAGGTGTCACACATATATAATTGATTTGAAGGATATGTATTTTGATTCCTTAAAATTAAAATAATATTCCTCTGGTTGGATACATAACATAGTATGAAGAATAATACACTATGTTCATTAAGAGTTTTTTAAAGTATCTTTTTCTAACTTGTAGCTGTAAAATATTAATTCACATGAAAAAATAAAGATTTAAGCATATTTGTTTTCATACAAAGAGATTCAACATAATTATATATAGGAACGATTCATTAAAAAAATCACGCATATAGATTTTATGCTCTATCACTGGCTCATATCGCCATTATCCAGAAGAATTAAACCCAGCCATATAAACGAAAATAAATAAATAAATTAATTAATATCAATAGATAAATAAATGTATAATAATAATAAATATGACTTTTCATCTTGTTGTTGATGTTCGTTTACGAGGTGCACTTTCTGTTATGATTTTTGGTTAGTCTATATGAGGCACTTGATAACTTGTCCCTTCCCTTAAAAATATCCTTATCATGAACATTTCTTAAGTTGAATCAATTTAAGTATGACTTACGTGAACTGGAATCAGGTGATTGTTGTGGATGCGGGTCCAGGCTACTATTGGAAGACGAAACCTCAGTAAGAGGTTGATTATGTAATGAAGTAACAGGAGCCGAGAGTTGTTCACTAAGACCTCGATGTAATGTTGGACGAACCTTGTCATCATCACTGGTAGAAAAGGAGGCACCTCGCTCCAATTTCTTCCTCCTTTCACGGCTCTGAAAAACATACAAAAACAACATCAGGATTTAGTATTTAATAGAAAATCATGGAATCATCATTAGTATAAAATCAGCAGATGATCAAGGTCTATGTTTTGCCTATCTCGAAGGATGACGCTTTTGTTGATATCGGAAACTAAAGTGAAGCTGATTAAGTTTTTATACTCAATTAGTTCATTTAGCTATTTTCAAGGTATTTCATCGTTTTCGCAGAACAAAACAAAGTCAAAGTTGAATAGCATTATTATATAAGTAAGTATGAAAGCCTGATAATATAAAACAATACTTTAAGCGACATGTATAGCATAGCAAGGAAACTGTCTGATCATGTTGTTCATAGGTTGAACTACTGACGTTGCTATACAACAGAAGCCGATGTTGTACGTAGTATTGAAAATGCATTTCAAAATGCATTAGCCAATTCCCTATGCTCCCCAAGAAGCAATAAAAGATAGACAGAGAAGGTGGCGTAGGAGGGAATTATACCGTTTCGTGTAGCAGTTTGATGTATGAGAGAGATAAGTTCCCGCGTTAAAATCAAATTTAGGATGGGCGTACAACTGACTCGCTTATGTATTCAGACAGTATCGATCATTATCTCATTGTGTGTTGTGGTAACATTTAGCATCCCTCTGAAAAGTAGGGTAATTGGATTACATGGTCTGAACCATAAAGGGTATAAAGATTTTTGCTAACGTCGTCAAACAGATGCGCGAGTTACAGTTGCAACATAATTATTTACTTTCGGAACAATATCCTTGTAGTACTCAGTGGCGGATTCAGCATCGATTATGAAAAAGGGATACATACACGGACCATATTACACTGTTAGAACGCTGTTTAAACATTTCGCTGTTTAAAAAAAATGTTGGTTAAAAAGTTAAACATTCTTGTTTAATATTTAAACATTGTTGTTTAAAACCGGAAAAGCGAGGTTTTATAGCCTTAAACAAGACCTGTTTAGAGATATAACAGGCCGAGCCAAATACCAACTACGGGTTGTTTAATTTTTAAACAACGCTGTGCGATTCACCGGTTAACACGCAGTTGTTTAAGATTTTAAACAACTTGTTTTATATTTTTCTAACAGTGTATCCTCAGACAATATGGCTCGTGCAAATCCCTTGTCCAGTTACTGGATCCAGTATTTATGACAAGGTTTGAAAAAGAACGAAAAATAACGTCACTTGAATATAATTTTCGCTTAAGGAGGAGATGTCAATTAAACACTGTCCGTCTTAAAGGTGGAATATTTTTTTGCCGCTATAGCGACACTATTGTGCTCCGGTTTTAATTTCTTGAATATGTTTGTCCCTGCTTTTACGTTTCGAGACCCTGGCTATATCTTGAACATTCTCCGAACCCTTCACGGAAATTTTTTTCAAAAAAAAGTTTTGTCAAACCCCGTCGATGCCCATTTTTATCATTTTTTCTCCTTTTGGGGCCACTTTTTGTTTACCCGGCCGATGAAGCCCCCCTCAGTTCTATCCCCAGTAAACGCGTCTGAGTTGTGCTGTTTATATTTGTCTTTATGTTAAACCTAGATTTATGGGGGACGGCTCGGGTCTCTTGTCTAGGGGAGGGGTTGAGATAAAAAGTGTGATTTGTGAAAATTCGGAATGTTTTATTCCACGTTTATGCTAAAAACAAAGAAATAAAAAACAACCTTTAACCATTAATTTTTATCACTTTCCCCTAATTTATTTTTTTTAGCCTTGATGACAAGGTTGTAAATGATAACTATTGATGATACTTCATGTTGATTTATGTTTGGCTGATATTTTACTATACAATTTAGGGAAGATAGAAATTTGCATGGTATAAAAAATAATAAAATCAATGTTGAACCGCAATCAAAATAAATTTTGATCCCTCCCCTAGACACACGAGTCGAGCATGTAACCATATAACTAGATTTAACTTAAAGAACAATACCAGCTCTACACCTCAGATGTTTCCTTGGGGTAGGACTGAGGGCAACTTGATGGGTCGCGTACACACAAGGGGGCCCCAAAAATAAGAAAAAATGACGAAAATGGCCATCTTCTGAGGGTGGCAAATTTTTTTGAAGAAAAATCGCCGGGAAGTGTTGAGGGAACGTCCAAGGTATAGCCGGGATCCCGGAAAGTGAAATCGGTGACCAACACAATCAAGAAATTAAAGCCGGAACAACATAACGTCGTTGGAGCCAGAAAAAAATATTCCACCTTTATTGCGAACAGTGTATTTACAAACATTTATGATGGAGGTTGTCAATAACAAAACACGGATCATTCTGAATAATTAAGATCATTAATTAAATTACTTACTCGACGAAACCGTATTTCAAAATAGTACATAAAATGAACATCATTGCTTGAAATTCTTTCGCTGATTATTAACTTATTTCGTAAGAGTAATCTTAGCTTGGAAAGATTGGAACGGTAATAAACTGAACACAAACTCAGCATTACATGCTGCTGAAGTTTCCATGACAAGAGAATTCACATAATATACACGGTAAATTAAGTATTAAGTAAATGTCTAAAGATTGTTATCAGGAGAAAAGCTTAATCACGACTACTTATTTCAGTATGGACCTAATGAACCTAGGGTAAGTAAATTCAGATTTTTTGTTTTGTTTTGTTTTGTTTGTTTTTGTTTTTTATTTATGCTTTTTTTTAAATTATTGTAGGTCTATAAACTAACTTTTCTGACCGCATGGATCGCCTACTGAAATTGGGAAATAATGTCTGTGAATAATGTGAACGTAAACTGCGTTGTGTGGCAGGCATGTATCTCTATCAGTGATGTGCATGTGACGCTATACACTTTACCCTGTTTACTTGAAACAATGCCACTCTAAAGTTCAACAGGCTTCCAAAGGGAAATGCCAATCGGCGATTCATCATAAGACTGTCACAAAGGTAAGAGAGTCAAATATTTTGTTATGGATTGTTAGCTAATGCATCGAGCTACATATACTTATCCACTTCAACGTCCCTCCTCCAGTATAAACTTTACATACACATCATTGAAGAAAATTTATATTCATGAGCCTCGTGCATATAAAGATTCTTGCCTCCTTTCACATTTTTTATATCATAAAATGATTTGTATTATGTATTTTGAAAAGTAAATGAATGTTACTTGAACTGAACTGAATAATAATTACAGCAGTATACAGGCGCGAATTCAAGATATCCGAATTGAATGCATTTCTCAGGCCAAATTGTCTAGGGACAAAAGCGGCTCTATTATGTTTACGCATGGGCCCGATACTTTCATTGTATTTAATCAGGCTGCGTCCGCTACTGGTATAATTGCATATTAAGGATACAGGATTGACACGGTCATGCTGATAACAATACCATGATATAAATTAAAGGTAGTGTCAGCCTTTTGCAGGCAAAAATATTAAATTTCTAGTTTTTGAGAGGATATAGTAGTATACCAGTGACTATATCTTCCCACAACATAATTAAGCTCAAATGTGTATGTTTTTCATTATATTGCAATTATCAAAATTCATTCCTATTTTTTCGTACCTCGAAAAATATACCATACGGTGCGAACCGCTGACCGTTAGCGCAGAGAATAATGCACGCTGATGCGCCGTGTGTATATTGCTGTGTGCGGTCCGCATCGCACGCGCTGTAATATCAACGATGTTGATGGAGAGCTGGTCAAGATTGGTAGTCAGATTTTCGTTTCGTATTACTGATCTAGGCAACCTATGACAGTAAGATTGAATAGACAGTATAGGTCGATCATATTCTACAGTTATGCCAAGGTGCATTAGTTTTCGAAATTTGTGAAAAAGGCTGATACCATAGGCAAACAATTATTAATTAGTAACAAATCATTTAACTATTATCTGCAAAAGCATTCTAATAATATTGCTTATGCTTTATAATCATATAAGCATGGATCGTGATACGATCCACGATATTAGCAAGTATTCCGCTTCAAAATGTTAATTTATACACAGATGTCCACATTTCTCTCTCTCTCTCTCTCTCTCGCACGCACACACACACACACGCACACTCCCATACACACTCTCACAATCACGCACACGCACACACTCCACATATAACCTCAATCCTCTTTTTTAATCTGCTCACAGGCTTCATGCCCATTCGGCAGAAAGGTATAGACCTCAAGTGGGGGAGGTTTAATAACTGATAACCTACTGAGCGATTTGCTTATATCTTAATGAGAATTTTTTTTAAATAGTTAAGTTCATGAATAATAACACTGATAATTTATTTTATTTTGCAGGATATTTCAACTTTTCCCCAAGTTTTATGAAGTTGAAAATTTTGAAGGGGAGGTCTCGAATGTACTTTGATTGAATTAAGAAGGTCATATTTAAGTATCGCCGAAATGATGTAGGAACTTCGTTGAAAATATTAAATTCCACTTTATAGATTATTTTTCATTAACGTAATACATTAGTACTTTATTTATTTTTATTGTTTTATTTATTTATTTATTTTTTGGTTGGGGGTATAGAATAAATTGAGTTTTTAAATTTTGAACCACGTTGTATTTGGATACCAAAGGGCATGGTTACGAAATGGCGATAACAAGCGATAATTGTCATGATAATTATGCACAAAACTGGAGGTTTATTACTTTGCTAATAAACATCCGCGATTATGCAAAATTATCGTTTTTAAGCTTTGATTTAAGAATAATCATCAACGCAGTAACAAAAAATAGTGCAACAAAAAATGTGGCTTATCAATAAGTGATCACATTTAGAATAATACATCAGCATTGTTGAAAAGAATATTTTGTAGAATTAGGCACAGCTCAACAGCAGAAATTTTATATGATAGATAATAAAATGATGTGTAGATGTATGAAAGCACATTTCCAAACGACCAAAAAGCCGTTTATGAATAGAAATAAAGAAAAAAGTTAGAGACCGAGGAAAACAAAAGCATCAAAACGGCAATTCTTATGAATCAATGAAAGGGGCCAAAGGAAGATGTGAATATTTCCTTGTACCCACATACCTGCATCTTTAATGAACGTCAGTCAACATGTAGTAATACAAATGCTACAGCTGCATAATGAATGCTAGATTTGAAGGGGAGTGCACAATTTGGTCTCGTATGTAAACCAGTGTAGTCCAGCATTGTACGGATCCTTTGTATAATGAGACAAGGCAAAGCCCAGGAAATCCACCCCAATACAATTTGCGGAAGAGTTATAACTGTCATTTAATAACCCTGAGGCCATAGTGAGGTGGTGCCTGTAAAAACATGTTAATGTGTACTTCTACTGTAAATCATTAGCTTTGCCTGTCACTCAACCTAATGCCAAATGCACCTCAGAATCGACATTAACTAAACATGCATCATTGTTACAGGTTATATTTCTGCAGACGTAATGAAAGGGAACTAATATATTTTGTGTATAATAAAATGGTACATTTGGAAAACATTTATTTAAAGTATGAATATTAATCATAACCTGGTATAGTCTGGTATTTTCATAAAGTAGAAACATCAGGCTTTCTTCTTCAATTTTTTTCATCCCATTTGGTGGTGTAATTTTTGAGATATGACCAGTTTTCTGCAATCAGGACATATCCATTTTCGCACGATGTCCATGCTTTTGTGTAGGTTCCGCATAATGGAACAATAGAAGTGCGTAATTTCGATTTGTGCCTCGTCGCACAAAACCTAGCATAACTTTTGTTTTACGAAAGCAAATTATACAGAAAAAAGTGCATCAGCAATAAAAATCCTTTTGCTTTAATTTGGTACCACATACACATATCATTTGAAAGGATTTCACAACTAAATTTTTTCCCCGACTGTACGATTTTATTTACACAGACTGTATATTTTGTAGAGGGGTAGGATGTATCGAATTATGTACCGAATTATGATATTATAATAACCTCATATTTCATATTGTAGCAAATACCTTTCTCGTGTTCCTTCAATCCCATTAAAGTGCAATAGTTCACAAAAGAAGCAATTAAATGCCAGGGTAGAGAATTTATATAATATTGAATATTTTCTTTTATACCTTGATTGCCTATCAAATCATTCACCTTGGGCTTGTTCGTCATGCGTAGTCATTGGTAGAGTAGGCCAACTATCCAATTATGTACATTTATGAACAAAGAGTCGAATAGTAATGAAATAGTATATTTATAAAATATGAAATTTTAGTAAGCCTATCTAATATTTATTCAAGCTGGTATGACTCACTAAAAAACAATTTTATTTCTGTTAAAGATCCTCTTCATAAACATCTCAAATTGAGATTGCTTTCATATGTTTTTAATAACGTAAATTATAATACCCTATTATTTAAGACCATTTTCACATGATTTCTAAAATGCACAAGATTAAATTGTTCACCTATATACAGCACTTTGTTTGATATGAAAGATATTTGCATATTAACCTAGTTTGTAAGTAAAGAAAGCTCTTCCATCAACTAAAATCATTATATGATTTTAATCTGAAATAAATAAAGTAAATCACTGAACATGCTGAATGACCTTTTAGATTTATCTATATCTTGATGAATGCGAAAGACAGATGAGATATAAAGCGCACTTGAGATATAGGAGTATCTGCTTTCTTTTCATGAAGGAGTGTGTGCGCTACCATATGAAGTGTTTTAAGAAGGTCGAATAAGCTCATTTTCTGGACTTGTTTTCTATGACCTGGCAGTAGTCCTGAAAGGAACACTTTGCACCCTCTCGAGTCATATTGCAGGTGATTCGAGGAGCAGGGAGGATTGAATGTCATTTGGAAATGGTCTAGCTTGGTTATCGATCGAGGGCAGATGAAAAGAAATGGCTCAAGATGGAATAGGGTGCGAAGGAATGGAAATCCACTCAAGATCATCTCAAGTCCATCTGGATTAAAGATGAATAGCCTGCATGTGGCCATGCTTTCTACATGACTGTTAGCTACAAAGCCATGGTGCAACACCTACCACAGACGGCCATTATACTGTAAATGTATAGACCTACAGTTTTGCACTTAGTCACCGGAATATAGAAGGAAAAAAAGTCGAGAGGACTTTCAGTCATAACACCGTTGGGTAATTGTAGACTACATGATTCTTGTTACTTCCATTTTGACTTCTACAAAAGTTAATTTTCTCATTTAATTATTGAAAAACTAGAATGTGGTACAATTAGATAATTCACGAGATATAGAACTAATTTTTTGTAATGTTTTTTTTTAAATAATAAACATGATAAAGTGTTGATGTTAGTGCCAATAAAAACGATAAATACAATATATTTTTCTTGATAAAAATCACCTGCAGTGCGAGGTAGCAAATGTTGACGTGGTTGGATGTTGCCACTTATTATATCGCTCACCAGAGCATTGAGCTTCAGAGTCACGGATCGCTAGTGTCTGTGCTGGCGCCAGTATGTCGGCGAAAACAACAAATATACGAGTTTATATCTCCCGTTATAACCCCACCATTTGACAAGGTTATAGACGATCATCATACTGATACATTTGCAGTTCTATCTTTCATCTTTAGAATTCCATATTAGATAGGTTAATAGAGTCGTGAATTCTTAAATTACCCTCAGGGGAAGAAATTTTCATTGTATATCTTCAACGAATGCCGAAGTGTTCGTAAGCCAGCTTTGGCATATTACCAGGCAAAATTTTCGTTGACTTATCGTTTTCCTCATATTTGTATACGACGTGCCTATATGATTGTATTCTACATTAAATATTTTGATGGGCATGAAACACGTATAAATTGTTTGCATAAACTATTCAATATTATGCAATTACACTGTCAATGGCATATAAATTTGTACCATTTCCATATAAATTAATTGAATCGTTCATCTGTTCAATACATTCACTTCCCAAATTAAAGAAGGTTACATCGGATATTTTTTAATGTGAGTAGAACACAATAAAGAGTCATGTTAACTTTGTGAATCATTGCAAGATTAAAGATGATTTCAAGACCTCTATACTATGAATGCAAATACGAGGCACATTAATAACACATTTTTAGCTGAAGTATAACACATTTTTTTTTAACGTGATATAATATTCCAACATTAAAATTACAGTTAACAACAGCTAGATATGAGTAATACAGATCGTCACTTGATTTTACGACAAAAGAAGTACAATTTTATGAACCATAATCATTGTTCATTTCAGCCCTACATTCCCCACGTCATAATTATTATCAACACTTCACTGTACTTTTTAGTACATATTTTTATCATCTTTTAAGGCACATATAAATGTATATCCTTTGAATTGTCACGTGAGGTACACGGCTCTTTATTTTATGACGGCATCGCTGCTTGTTTGAAGATGTGTCTTACAATGATAATTGGACACGTTTCAGAGACACTTTTGGTTGTCACATCAACAAGAAAAATATCATGTGATTCACCCCTGTCGGATATAAACTAGCGGACTATTTATGTAGCATATGGATGCATAATCACGCCACACCCTTTTATCGTTAAAGTGAATGTAAAATTTTTTTTTCCATTTTTACATGTAAATCTGACAAACCATACAAACATTTTTTTAAAATAAATAACCAAGTTACGATGATCCGATTATAACAAATTTACCAAGACCCTACTGTATCCTGAACAGTAGATGCTGATTATAAAGTGAATAATAAGACGTAAGTTTAGACAATTCAATCGCCCACTGTTTTTTATGATTATTAGGTAGCTTTTTATTTTACGTGAAGTGGATGCAACAAAATTAGTACAATTTTTTTTATTTCTCCGGTTAGACAAACGACGTATACTATCGTTAGTGTCACATTAAGTAAGAAGATATATATTTTAAAGTTTCAAATTCATGTTTCAATCAAAACATATTCACCATTACTATAAACGCAAAGCAAATATCCTTATTTAACCCCAAATTATAAATGATTTCATATGAACTTTGATAGGATCAAGATTACAGACCGTAATTGCAAATTGGTTTTTAATGGGTTGTCCATACCGAGTGAGTCAAACAAAAAACTTTACACCTAGAAAAATGTCAATAAAAAGAAAACCAATTTATAAACCCTAAATCATTTTACATATTCTGAAAGAGTAACTCCTCCCACATCTTCTGGTACCATTTTCATGTGGTATGTTTTTACCCTTGGATGAACACGACGCATTGTTGCGAACATGCAAATTTCGAATTGTGCCAGAGTGGGGATGAAATTGAAACAACAAAAGCTGACAAAAAAGCAACTCCACATGAATAAAGTAGCATAACTTTTTAACGAAAACGTTTTCGGCTTAATAACTTGGCAGAGGTGTTGTTACACATACTGACTACATTTTGTATGAAAATGAGATAAATCTGTAGAGTATAGGCATGAGTGAGCACACGTCAAAGACAAATGATCTCTTTTCAAAGAATAGGAGGCTTTTTAGGTCTGTCAGTGGCAATTTACTTTTTGATGTGTACTCATTCGTGCATTACTGACGAGTCATCTAATTTTCATACAAAATGTAGTCAATATGTGTAACAACAGCCCTGCCAAGTTATTAAGCGGAAGACTTTTTCGTTAAAAAGTTACGCTATTTTATTCATGATGGAGTTACTTTTTTGTCAGCTTTTCTTGTTTCAATTCCATCCCTACCCTGGCACAATTAGAAATTTGCATGTTCGCAAACAATGCGTCGTGTTCATCCAAGCGTAAAGACATACCACACAAAATGGTACCAGAAGATGCGGGAGGATTTACTCTTTCAGAATATGTAAAATAATTTAGGATTTATAAATTGGTTTTCTTTTTATTGACATTTTTCTAGGTGTAAAGTTTTTTTTACTCACTCGGTAGATTACAAGATTAGGATTATATATTATTTTCTTTTAACTATCCCTCATCTTTTTATACATACACAACCTACTATAATTATAGTGTTGCACATAATAACCCGGTGCTGCTTTAAAATGAGAAAGAAATTAGGCAAAAATATCGCCAGGTTTTGGGGGTTTTTATTGGGGGGGGGGGCTGGGGCAGTCAATTACCATGTATTATAGCCTTATTTAAAGTATCCTTAAGTTTCTACAAAGACTTACTAGATGACAATTCTTATTCCAATACTACATGTATGTTTAAAGTAAACTATACATCAAAGATAAAACTAAATAAAACCAATTTGGGCCACAAAGCTCTAGCACAAAAAAAAAACTCAATACCATCGACACAATTGATTCGGAAATTAAGAGCTAAATAAGTGAAACATTCGTGGTTGGTTCGCTAACATTCATGGAAGAATGCTATATGCTGAATGGAAGTATTGCTATTAATAACGGTTTTAAATTTCGAATTTTATATATTGCCAATTCATCTCCTTTATATATGATGTTTAGGCATGACCTAAATGTATTGTTCTGAACTTTGAAATTATTCATACATAATAGTTCAACATCTATAGATATAAGACAAAGTCTGAATAGTGATTTCAACAACATGCAAAATATCGTGCAAAAAAGATGGCTACATTCGTGCTACAATCGAAATGTGATCGTGTACAGTAATAAAGTGATTAATTACAATATGGAATGGACAAGAGAATCAACCATTAATATTCTACTTCAGTAACATCAAAATAATTTATATCAAGAAAGACAATTAATTTGTAAATCGGTTAAAAAAATAAATCAGATTCATATTGATAAAATAACATGTGTAAGTGCTGTGCATTGAATTTGAGAAGGTCGTTAGTCTGAAGCCATGCAGCATGCTCAATTAACGATCCTCACGAATAATGTTGACAAATAACCATTAAAACAATTGAAGCAATTAAATCTAGTCAAGCACATCAATGGCCTGCTAAAATAAAACTTGCGCAAGATAAGATAATCATGCAGTTTTACAAGATATCTGAACATTAAAAGCATGAAAGCAAATTAGCTAACGAGGCTGACATAACTTGCGCAGTTCAATCAGACTGTCTTAAAGAATAAAGAACATTAAAATTGAGAATTTCTTTGATATTTATTAGATAAAAGTATCTTTGAAAATAAATCAGCAATGTTGAATCATCCAAATAAAAAGCTTACAAAAAGAACACGAATTTGAACTAAAAGAAATTGAGCAGCCACATTGATACATCGACCGTAGAGCAAGACTCGAACTTGGACTTTTCTCAAATTTCAATGCAACAGGACTTACGACATTTATGACGAATGCAGCATCATCTAGGCTGTTTCTTCGTCTCCTAGGCGACCTCCGGCTCGCCAATAGTGGGGCCTGCTGCCACAGGCCCGACTGAGTTATAAAAGAGCGTTGACGTTGACACAGGTTGCATAACCACTGCTCCTTCTGCACAACGGAATGGGAGGAGGAGTCAAGATGCAACAAATAAACCAAACAGCCAACATGATTTAGAAGCAGTATATTCATCCATATCATAATGTGCATCACATGAAAACAAGTGATGAGCATTGAACAGCACATCAGCTGTCCTTATTTTCAAACTACAACTGTGACTGCGTGATGGAGGTGGACAATGTGAGTGAATTGTGTTGGTGAATGTGTGAGCTAGATAAGAAACGAAATATCCATGTTAAACTTTTGAAGAAGAAAAAAATTACACTGAGATAGCTATTCAGCTCCAACAGAACTACTGCCTAAAAAAAAGTTTAAAGCCTAGGAAGGTATTACCTTTCTTTTATCTAAATAAAGGGAGATAAATTTGCCCTATTCTGGGTCATACACAACCACGCGGTATGGCACATGCATACGACATCTGTATAGACCCACATAGATCAAGAGTCGGATCATTTTGACCCTTCATTTTGTAAAGTGTAAGGAAAACAAAATGATAAAGCGGAAAAAAAATATTCGGATGTTGTGATCCATTGGCACCAAAGTTAAGTATTTGAATTATTTGATGAGATTATACCGGATACTCAAATCTGATGGAATTGAGTGATGTTCTAATAATTATATGAAAAAGAAAGATACGTCAAAATTTGAAGTACAGGAAGTATACAGCGAGTCCAATTTGCTTATAGGTTCACGGTATGAAAGACCAGGCACATTGTATTAACAATAAAGATCTTGTGTTGATTGTGGGAACAGATTGCTACAACAAAACAAATCTCATATCACAACATTAGAAATTATCAGTTCAATTATTATTATAAAGTTATAAATCTAAATAATTTTTTTACCATTAATGTAAATTGTCGTAAACAACAATAAGTGCATGAAAATCTATCCACATTTTTGTTTGAAAGCACAATCACTAAGACAAGAACAATGGGACGATAAACAATCAAAGTTATAATTATCTCCTCCTCCATCAGGTGCTCTATGAAAAAGGGTGTAATACACAATATTGAGATTTGTGGCCAACCTTCAAACCTTGATATCAATACATTTTTCATTAAATGTAATGCAATGGGGATGCCAAATGACCAATATAATGGGTGGACAAACCGCTGTGTGCATAACTTTGTCGCACTGCAAATGTAAACGTTCAGTGGCGCACAAGCCATAGGATGCCTGAGGCGTACATCGACCGGGGAAATACGAGGGTAGCGAATGCAGTTAAATCTGGGATGGTACTTTAGCACCCCCCCCCCCACTCACTAACCTCTACTTCCACATCACACACTTGTGCTAATGCATGCATAGAAGTAACGCTTCACATAGGCGGACATTTATAGATGGGGAAAACTAAGAATGTTGGACAGAGACAGAGAAGGACAAAAATAAAGGGGAAATTATATTACGAATGCCTTGTCTTCTAAATCACAACTCCTCCTTGTTCAACGCACTATTAATCCTTAAAATCAGATCCAAATTGTGGTTTTGATATGGTATGGCTATACGACCTATACTTTTTGATATTGGTTATGGCTATACGACCTATACGGGGCCTATGAAGAATAAGAATAAGAATAAGAAATCTGAAAATCTACAAATAAGGCAGTGAGCACAAGAGGCATCAGGATATGAAAAAACGCAATACCTTCCTTCGAAAGCATTACATTTTCTATAGCAGGAGAGAGAGGTGGCTTGAGCAAAATTCGATATATGCCATTCGGGGATTCGGTTGACATAGCAAATCAGTATAAAAATAGAATCATTTGAGGGCATGTTGATATTCGGCTGGTCACGTGATGCAAGCACACAGAGTAAGGGTGTGTAATGACTTTGTACTATGAGATCGTATTAGAGGAATTTGAGGGCACGGGAGAGAGATGCATTTCTTTTGACTTGCCAAACACAACCGCCAGACAATTTTCTCTATCTAGGGCAAAATTTTTTCACCTTTCCGCGTTACAAACAGAACAAAACGCATATAATATAAACAATTCCAAGCCCCAATTCGAGGTTTTCGTATTAAACTCCTTTGATTTATTGCTTTTTGCAAGAAAATTTATTAACATATAAATGTTAATCGTTTAATATCGTAAAAGTAAAGGGTATACCCCACTGGCTCAAATGAAATCCCAGTGTGGTATTGTGAATAACTCTGTTATGATATATCTTTCTATAAAAAAAAATAATGAACAGTGATGAAGGAAGGCGCTTTCTAATTTTTTCTTTATATAGCTTTGAGTAGAGGAATTCACATTTCAATTCTAAAATGAAAATGTGTATCAATTTCATGCTTATGATATATGGCGGGAAAAAATAGTATGCGCAGAACAAGAAAATAACAACTGAAGCGCTGAGGATACCATTTGCTTAGCATACGCCTATATACCATGCACCCTACCATTCAAGAGAGTAATCAATATTAGGAAGATGGACCAAATTAGCACAAACTTTGAACTTTGGCAATCATATCAATCATCGAACCCCTGGGCATGAACTCACTCCTGATCCACTAATGACACTCACCACCGCATGATAAGTCACGTGATCTGTGTATGTTATTCATGTGAGACGAAGGGGCTGGTTGATGTGATGAGTGCTACAGGCGAGTATGGCATTAACATCAATCATCAAGTGGGTTTCTTTATATGGCGGCAAAAGAGATGCATTATGGTCCATCAAATGCCTCACTCACACTGTTGCCTGCTTGTGCAGATACACGCGAAGCAAATATACAGATAGTGAGGTTAAAGCCTTTGCTCCGGCTATCACATTATCGAGATGTTGAATATTTAATGTACATTCTATTTAGGCTGCAGTGGGTTTTAATTTTAAATGCAAATTAATTTAATATAAATTTAAGTTCTTTTAATATATATAAAAAACACCGTGAACAATCGAAGTTTTGTTTCTATCAATTAATATTTTGAATTTAATGTTCACATTCCCTATCACACCTGTTTGATTGTAAAGATAAAATGTATTTGTGAAAATTGGGAAATGTCACGCACAATTTATATTTCGCTTTTTAGGATATCCTGGAATGACATACCCAATATAAACACAACGTAAGTGTAAGTGTAATGTAATGACCCGTAATTTTACAATGTTTTAATATGTCGATTAGCATTCCTCCTCATTGAAATAGAAAGCCCGCCGTATTAATAAAAAAACAAACAAAACAAAAAAAAAAAAAAAAACGCGGTTGTTTGTTTTTCAT
This sequence comes from Paracentrotus lividus, assembly GCA_940671915.1. Lineage (NCBI taxonomy): Eukaryota > Metazoa > Echinodermata > Echinoidea > Camarodonta > Echinidae > Paracentrotus > Paracentrotus lividus. The sequence continues at coordinate 8,275,361 of CALNVZ010002100.1, forward strand.
AACAGCAAGCATTGAGTGAGTATATAACACGATGTAACGCTCACCCACCCCTCTTGCAAACACACACGTGCACACCTCATGAATATTTCTGGTGGCGTGCGTGCGCTAATCGTGACGACCATACATTCACAGTTAGGCATGGGCGCCTTTGGGACCCTCACCTGTCATTCGTATACATTAACGTCCGGTTTAAAGTAAATACGTATTGCAAGTAGCAGAGTAGCGGTGAACTCCTATTTACACTGCCCGCAATCCACTCAGCTATAGCATTGTCATGTATTCTTGACCTCTTACAATCATGTAATCATGAGCTACTGATTTCTTTAATATAATATTAATTGATTTCTAAAAATAAAATGACTCACATCTACTGAGATCGCTAATAATACAGCAATCTGTTGCTGACACAGTAATATAATACGTTTTGCTTTAAATAAAATATTCTGGATAATTATGCTTTTGTATATATTATAGAATATTATCACATTAAAAGCTTTCGCTTTATATCAATCAATTATAATATATTTTACTTTAATTTTCTTTTTTTCCTAATCGAAAATACGTTTTTAAGAAGGGATTGAGTTTCTTAATATGATACATGATACGTTTCTAATATTGTTCATGTCTAATGATTTTATAAGAGTACTGAGTATCAATATGAATTCATGTAATTGGCTAATTACATGAACAACAAACAAAAAAAAAAATAAAAAATTAAGGGTTTACTTTCTACCTAAGACGTAATAGTTAAACATAGATTACAAGTAAATGATATAAGTTATGTTGTTGTTGTTTTTATATTTCACGGCGTTTCATTCATTATATAAATATTACGCCTCATAATTTGCGGTTTTTTCCTTTCCTTTCTCTCTCTCCTCCCTATTTTTTTAAAAAGAAAATCAAATAATTAGGGATTTTATTTTAATTTTCTATACAAACCTTGCTTAATCAAGAAATGTTCAACGTCAAACCATTGATTCAGCAAGTTTATAAGAGTTTCAATTTTTTTTGTTTAATTCTAGATATTGATAACAAATATCACCCATAATCTATAACACACCGCATAACGCGGACATGGCTATGCATTTTCATGTATTATTGACCTTTGACATGTCCTGTCAGAGAAAAGAAGTAAAATTCTTTACTGTGCACAAATTCAAATACTAATAAAAGCAAGTCTTGCATTAATTTGTTCAATGTCATTATGAGTTAATAATGACTCACATCTACTGTAGATCTGTAATTTACGATAATTGCAACAATAATTGATGAGGGACATTAATATCATACTTCGTGTTTGCAATTTAATATTGTGGATCATAATGCTTTTAATATTCAAAATAGTAGGGGAGACGGGGATGGAAGTTACACGGGTCAGTTGTTACAATTCTCAGTGTGCTAAGTTGGAACAAGAGAGTTCGTGCTAACTGGCATCTATATACAGCCTACACATATAGCTGTGATGAACTACCGGTCGTGAGGTTTCTTCGTTGTTTTATTAAAAAGTAAATCACAAAAACCATTTTTTACAGTTCCAAGGAATTTTTGACAAAATTAAAATTGTAATAGTTCTTACAACTAAAGGCACATGATGATAGTCTGGTATTGTGAATGTAGTACATGTATGTCACTAATAACCCTGAGCCATGCCCTGTAATTCTGCCTAATGGCTGTGCTACAGTTGATTTATGTGTAAAATCACCCATGGGGTAGGTTGTTACAACAACCTACCCCATGTCGATGTAACAACCTACCCCAATTACATTACACTGTAAAGTAATTTTGTTTCAATTTTCAGGTGTTAATATTTTGATATTTCTATTACTTTCTCGCTCTTCTTGATCTACTGTTAACGATACCAAGAAACCGGAAAGTTGAAACAAAAGCATAGAGATTTACACATTGTAACAAATTACACCGTATGTTTACATATAGTAACAAATTACCCCGATGGTGTAACAATTAACTTACCCCGTATACGGGGTAGGTTGTTACAAAAATGTCTTCATTAATTGTTTATGTGCCTCGGGTTTTAGCCAACATAATAGGCTAACTACAGACCCCAAAATGGAGTGTGTGAGTACTTTCATTAGAATTATCTGGCCGAAAATGTGAATTTTGTAACGTCCATCCCCGGTCTCCCTACCGCTTTAATATATTTCGCTTTATTATTTGTTATTTAATTTTCATGATATTTTACAACACTTTCTTCTTTTTCTAATCCAAAATACTGTTATAAAAGGATTGATTTCAATTTCTACTATGATTCGTTTCTAACACTGTTCATGTCTAAATGACGATTTGGTAAGGATAGCATCGAGTAGGCCTATATGTATTCATGTAATTATCTAATTTACTTGAACAACCAAAATAGTTTACTTTCTACCTAAGACGTGATATCTAAATGAATTGATATAAGGTATGTTCAATCTCAAACCATTGATTCAGTCAGTTTTGAATAGTTTTAATTTTTTCTTAATTCTAGATCTATTGAGAACAAAAGGCTTTCGATGATTTATATAAAGACCGCATCTGATGACAAGAACTCATAAATTAATCCTATTTGTACATGTACAAAGTAGGCTACTATACACTACTACGAATGATACGTTATTACAGTCACACGTTTCCATTTCAAAAATATGTTCCGTTGTACCAGGATTATATATAAATCTTAAATGATTGATCTCTTGTCATAAATATTGTTCGTTTTCTCCCATAATGTTGCCCTGCGGAACCTCAACATCCGTCTTGTGCGGATTAGAAATTAATGATAATAGAACTAATTTGATTACATCACTAGCAAACAGTCCTCTTAAGCAAAGGGAATAATTATGCCATTCAGCTCTTACGTAATGCATGCGCTAGAAATCAATGTGGTCTATATTACTACCCTTCGTGGTGAGGTAGAGGAATAGCCGAATAATCAATATGGCGTATTTTGATGAACTTATTTGTACCTAAAGGTCAACTTAGGCAGCAACGATGCATCCGGCATCTAGCAACACACAGGGGGGATAGTGTGTAACATATAAAATACTGAATGAAGACAGAGGGCAAGGAAGATATTCCTTGACTACAATGTTGTAGATGAAGGAGGTAAAAGCCAAAATATTATTCTAGAACTATGACTAACTCTGATAAAATGATATTTGAAGTTGAAATATGAAACAATACAGAATATTCAAATGTAAGAACAAGAGCTTTCTAAGAACAGCAAATCACGGAGGCCCTAAGTTTTCTTTAATATGACCCGACAAAGCCTCTGGGGGTTGTGCGTAAAAAGCATCTACCTTCATTCTGTGGATGCCATCGTTCCATTTACTCCCTACGGGCTTTTATCTCCCAAATTGTGAAGGTAGCCCAGCATCTGCCGGGGAAGTGACGCACAGATTATGGTGTTTTCAACGAGGAATGATAAATCTAAATCCCTGATGCAAGACAGACTTCGAAGGTACGTGTCAGTGTATTTCTCGTATCTTAGTCACATAATACTAACATAAATGGATTTAAAAGGGTGATTGAGCTTTTTAAGTAGAACTTGCTAAGCCAATACCGGAACCTTCTAGGATTTTTAATTTATTAATTAATTTTTTTTTTTTTCTGGGGGGGTATATATATATATATATAATATATATATATATATATATATATATATAAATAATATATATGTGTGTGTGTGTGTGTGTGTGTGTGTGTGTTGGTGTGTGTCTGTATACATTTTGGAAATTATATTCTAATTGATAAAAACAATCTTATCAATAATAGTTGGTTTTTTTAATAATCAAAACAAAATATTTTACGGATCCTATCTCAAGATAATTAATGTCAGATCGCTATATCATCATGATATTTTCATTTATTCTACCCAATTGTTTAAATCCTTGTGTCAAAGTGGGAAAAACTAAGATCAATAAAATAAAATGACTCAGATTCAAGACGAATGAAATGGGCTCAGCATTACGCTGCACATTACCAAAACTGAAATAGCTCGCTCTTCAAGAAAAACATTTTCTGGGAGCAAGAGTGCCCCTCCAATCAATACTTTTACTCCTCACCGAACCGGCATCAAGTAGACAATGTCGGTCTACTTCAACACATCCATCTATCTAAAACAACAAGGTAGTCTTTGATTCAATTATTCTCACCCAGGCTTCTCAATGTCTAATGAAAACATACAATATATCCCTTAGCATGGTGGTATGTTTACACGGAATAAAAGACACGTCTATTTTATTCCATTCCATGATGTGCTAAGGAGTTTAGGCATCAAAGATACGTGCATTGCAATGTAGATCAGACACAATTTGGCAATAAAAGCATAATAAAGTCCGTAAAATTAATTTCCGTATAATAATGTATTTTGGGGACATTCGACTGTAGATATTTTTGTAGGAAATCGAGCAAAGCTTTCAAATTCAATCAGAGCAGTCAAGTAGTTAAGTCTCAATATTTTGTAGGCTAGCTGCATGAAATGAATAAAAGGTATTGCTTTGCTCACACTCTGACCAAAAAATGTCATGCGCTTAATAAAAAAAATTAAAAAACATCGAATATCTGTTAAATCTACGAAAACTTTTGTAAAAAAAGATTGAAACATTATCGAAGTTGTCAACGGAGTTTGGTGCTCTATACACAATAATGAGATGTTTGATATTTTGTTCTTAATTTAAAAGAAAAGGGACAAATCTAAATTGTGTTCGCTTCCGTTTCTAGGCGTAAAAGCCAGGCAATGTGAAAGTTCCCATACATTTTGATAGCATCCTTGATAAACTGGATTATGTCTGGAGAGCTCTATAATTCCATGTACTTAATCAACCAACTGAATACACATTGGATTGAACTGATTCTCAGCTCTACATGAGCTCTCTCAATTTGCTTCACATTATATACGCTCCTCAGTAATGTGCCTTGGCTTTCGTAAGAAGATCACAATCATCTATAGATGTGGGTGGAAACCTAAAATATAAGTATATATATTTTGGTATTTACAAGTAAAGCAGGAAAATTCCTTCAACGAAAACATAGGATTACATATGGAGCGGTGGTATTCGCATAAACGATAGATATTTCCTTTTTTTTTTTTTTTTTTTAAGAAGAATTATTATGTATAGAGGTATTCATTGGTTTTATTTTCGAACATGAAAACACACACAATATCATTAATTAAACTATTCAGAAACTGAAGATTAATCATAATATATATTCTTTGATATTGTTTTAAATCATCCTAAATCATCAGCTATTTACCCCCTCGAATGCAACAAGTGAATTAAAAGCAACCTGCCATTGCACTTCCCTCATTCAGATTTGACAGATGACGTTAGGCATGTCAAGTATATTATGATGAAGTGAAGAGTTTACAAAGAACATCTTTCTCTTTCTCTCTAAGAACCCACTGAGTATTGACATTGTGCATAAGCAATTGTCTTGTAAGATAATGATGCTAATTCCTTTCAAAAGATATCTACATATAAAATTATAAATGACATTACAAACGACATGCAAAATAGCATACATCTAATATAGGAACAAATGAAGAGCATGTCATTGCAAATGTTTGGCCAGGTATTGTCTTACCTGGGATATATTCAGTGTAGCCTGCAGCAGCAGCATACATCAGGGGAGAAAATTAACTCAAGTCCCAATCGACCCCTGAATCAATAAAGAACCCACCCAGTTTCGACAAACAGACTCTGTCTCCCTGCTATCATTAGGGTGTTCCTTAGTCACATATTTCTTTCATTTATAGACTTCTTTTTTTTTTTTTTTTTTTTTTAGAATAAAATGAAAAATGGAATGTTCAAGATAAAGTATTGATTAATTCCGGTAAAAAATAGATATTCTTCAGGCCTGAAATTTCAGCCCAAGATATATACGATGATATACACTCTCTACTTAAGTATTTTTCACCATAATATATACTTGTAAATATCCCCCCCCCCAAAGAAAAACAAATCCTCTGAAGAATCTACTGAATCCTTTATAATTATTTTGAAATGATTAAAATGTATGCATTGATTTTTGTGGTGTTGACGGTCATTTCTCGTTTTCTTTATTTGCATGCCGTTAGTCCATTTAACAACCTTGATAAACCATTATAAGCAAATGCTGGTTCACTCGTAAGCTTTCATCCAGGTATGTTTACTTTGAATGTGAGTGATATACATGTTTTTTCCAACGGACAATATTGACATCTGATTTGTGTATGTGTGTGCGTTTGTGAGTGTGTGTGTGTGTGTTCATCATTAAATAAAGATTAAGCTCTTTAAAAAAATATTAATTATGAATGTGAAATTAAATAGCAAATTCATTTGTAGACATTTAATAGATTTCATTGTTAAGTATGATGTCTGCAACTGATATTGACAAAAGCTCATTTAAAAATGAAAAGGGTAAATTTTATTTTATTTTCTGTATATTCTTCATAAATTCAATTCTGAGTGATACCCTCTTGGGTGGTGAACTACCTTCAAAAGCGCATAATATAATATGCATGCCTAAAGATACCGGCATACGTTTCCAATAAAACCATATATGAGAGAGTTTACTTATAACATACATTTTATTTACAACGTTTACGCTATCGTTTGATCATTGTGCAAAGAAAATGACAAACCCAAATCATGTTTCTTCCTGATCGAAAACGAATTGTTTTTGTCAGTATTTCACGATCATTATTCTTATATGTGCACACTAAATACGTTGGGGTATAAGGACCTATTCATATTGCTGGTCAATAAAATATTAGTTTGGTCAACGCGTTTGAAATTAAGAATATTATTTTTAAGATATGAGGCACCACAATCCAAATTTTACCTTCGTATTTCAATTGGTGATTCATTAATATAAAATATCATTATTATATACAGTATATCATTATATAGTGTACGGTCGAAGGCAAGTCATTTGTGAATGTTGATGGTGTTTAATCAAAGATTGAAATTGATGGTGAAGCGTCACTGATTATTATATCATCTTATTTCCATCCCATCTGTTTAACCGTACCTTGTACTAAGAGGCTAATCATCTCTCGGGACTTCTTCCCTCAGTCATATATTCATAAACCACTTTATATTTCAAAACATTGAGGGTCCATAGGGATTGGTGGTGATTACTTTCGAGTCTCCGACATTTATTGGCTGTGATAAAATACAGCATGACGGGCTGTTTGACATTTCCCTGACAAATATTATAAGAGGAGTCTTCAAAAACAATTTCAGTCGAGTGTTCATCAACGCGAGCTGATGTAACAGTGTGTGTTAGAATGTCGTTCTTTCTATTTTGTGCCATATTGTCATAAATTTTGCGATGATTTCTGTTTGAGCATTTTATTTCCTACAATCTTTAGACATGTTAGGAAAGGGTCTATTTTCTTCATATTAGAATTGCATTCAGTAGAATGATACATAAATTCAGACAGAAACATGAAAGCTGGCTCTGATATGTATTTGAAGAAAAAAGGCCTGCAAGCTGATAATCAAAAAACAAAACAAAAATCCGCAGCAATCACTTTAGTGATTAGGTTACGTAGATTACAAAAAAAAAAAGGATAATAAAGTAAATCAAGTAGGAAGGGAAAACACTAGAAATATAATTGAAAAGAGAGTCGCAGGATCAGTGGCCATTCTGTCAGTATCAATATAGATATGTAACTCATTAGCATACGAATGGTGTAATTAGATTGTGGTTGCTGTCGTCACGGTTCATTATGAAGAGACAATGCAGTCCAAATTGGTATCATCTCTTGATCCTATATTCCATACACGGCTTACTCAATTACACTAATGGTCCAGACGCCTCAATATGGTGTACATGGTAGATCTTCATTAGGCATGCTTGTTGCGAGACTAGTTTCATCTATATTAGTCGTCATAATTTGTATATCAAACAAACTTGTTCTTAGAATATTCAGCAGACTTTACTATCCATCTTGAGATCATCTTGTTAAATGTTTGCTTTACATGTACTCTATGTATATATGTGTGTAAGTGTGTGTGTGTGTGTCTGTTGTGTGTGTGTGTTATTATTATAAATGTGTGACAATTTCATTACGCTTTTTTCTCTCTCTCTACCAAGAAATGCAGGATATTTCTCATCAACTAGTATGTGACTGGCGTTATCCACAGACTGGGTGAATATCGTCAATGCGATGCAGCTTGATATAAAAGATAATAGTAAAAAAGTGGTAGTATTTAACGAACAGTGATTGGTTGAAAGGATGTCACGTGTCGAGCAACATTTTGTTCTGTTCCATGATAAATTCATTGCACTGGTTCAGTTCTTCAGTACTGACAAACAATGTAAGAAGAATCAATGGTACACAACCAATCGACTATCCTGTTATCCTAACCACACCAGTGATTGTAATGAATCTGAGACTGACTGAAGGCATGACAGAACGAGGTTACGGCAAAGGATGGAATTGGTCTCGACACAGATCGCTTACCATAGAGTGCTTACAGAGACTGAAACCATATATCCTTGTAGATAGAACGGTAGACATACTGACAGAGCCTGTAAGAAACAGTGACACTCTAAGACAGAGATAGGGTTGGGAACAAGCAACAACAAAAAATCTAATTTCAATACAATCATTTTTTTATATATGAATAAAATAAATCGATCAAAATGGAGCTCACATGTGAAGTAATAACCATGTTAAATTACACTTTTAACATAAAACCATGATGAGGAGACTCGGTGGTATGGATAGGGTGTGGAAAGATAGGAAAAGAATTGTAATGATCTAGATATAATAGGATGCCACTAACATGAAAAGTGAAAGCAGCTGCAATTGTTACATAAAAGAAAATAAACTAAAAGAGACCAGAGAAAGCGAGTGAGGACAGAGATAGAAAACGATATAGAGAAAGAAAAAGAGAGGTAGATAGAGGGAAGTAGAGATGAGGAGGGAGAGGGGAAGATGTATTGGAATGGTTGTGTTTGTTTGATGTTGGATGAGATTGGTGACCTGTAGAGTGAAGAATGGCAAGCGAGTCTGTCTTCGGACGACAGCAAGGTAGTCAGAGAGATTGTTTTATCAACAAGTTGGATTTGCTTTTTAATGTCAGACGTCTGTCCAGATCAAAGGGTGTGTATGGAAGGCGGGAATACAGACAACTGATGTTAAGAAATTATAGGACACTATACAAAAGTGTAATCGGGGACAATACCTCATGAACATTATTATTTAGCTTACATTTCTTTTCAGTTCCAGACTTATTTCATTTTCATTTTTTTTAATACGGGGTACCCCTCTTCATGCTTGCGGATATTGATATCTTGTTTGGGCGTATGGGGGAGTGCAAGAAGACATCAAAAAGATATGAATTCCCTTTTGAGTAATGTTAAATCTTTCCAATGCCGTTTTCTAAACCTAATACTGTTTTGATAAATGCTCTTTAGGGTCGTAAATGGTCATATGAAGCAAAATTTAAAAAAAAAAATTCGTGATCAAGGGAAAGAAGAAGAAAAAAACCATAACGTTTTATACACAGTTATAAAACTTATGAGGGGAAAGGGAGCACGGAGCGAGAGGATTTAGGTAGGAAAAATAATATCCAAATTCATGCCAATAGATATATATATTGAAAGTAGCATATAAGATAGTTTGAGCGAAAGGAAATGGAGGGAAACGATTCTTTGTTTTCCGGCGTGTAATTATTTTTTCTGTGTCATAACCTGGAAATCAATGTATTTTAACCTAGTTGCTGTGAGACAGCTCGCAGCAAGGAGGAGTATACAATAACATTACCTTTACTTTTTCATAGCCGGGCCAGTATTGAGGTTTCATTCATCAAAATATTCAATCTCGCCTTTTGCTTCAACAGCCTTTAGCTCCAGTTACAAGACACAGAATGGATTCAAGCCTTGCAATTTGAAAACGAAATTCGCAACTCCTAAAAAATTATAATTAAAATGAAAGCAGGGTGATTGCATTTGAAATAGGGGCCTGGATCGTATGGTTCCGATGGGGTAATTTTAGCTTCGAACAACGCATATATAAAAACAATAAAGCAAACAAAAATACATCCTACTTGGATCAGGGTGGGGTTTGAAGCCATGAGATACATATCTTTCTCTCCACCCTTCATTCTCTGTATCTCTTTCACACAGGATATTTTCCCTAAGTTAACGATGAGGCCTCCCAGGCTATCTTTATGCATCGTAGGTATACCTCGTTGACTTTAATTAATCATATCTGATTCATGAATTCATCAAAAAAGATTTGTTCATGGCTCTTTCCTGCTCCAAACACTCAGCCATCTTTATCGTGCCCTCGGGCAACGCTCCTTTCCCATCAACATTTTTTTGCTTGAGAGTCACGTGTCACTCAGTCTCTATGGATTAAAGACACCATTTCACTCGACTCATTTCCATCGTTCCCTATTTGACGACGAAATCTTCCAATAAATATGTCAAGAGCAATTTTGTTGGTATCCTCCTTAGTTACGCCGTTGCTCTTTTTCTTTCATGAATAATTTGCCTCATTATCGCGGGTTGTGTTTTAAGAAAGTGTTGCAGATTGTACGCATTAAGATTTATTAAATTGTTGGGAAATTGGACTTGATCATAATAATAATAGATCACTTCTCTAATAATTAATCGTTTTATAAACTAAGTTAAAAAGAAGAAGTTGATTCAGAAATCAATTTAAATTTGAATTTGTTCGTCCACAACTGCTAACTATTATTGATAACTACATAGGATAAATGTAAAATCATCATAATGTTTAATGATCTTGACATAATTTGCTCACAAAAATCAAGCCTATTAATTGAGTTTAAGTCATTTTAGAAATTCTTCCCTTTCAGTAAATTTGAATGGAAGCACAATCAAACAATAAATCATTTCGTGAGAGGATAATAGAGTAATCTCTCAAAGAAGCAATGACCGCCAACACTATCAATAATGATGCCTGAAAATGAACTTTAATTTGAAATGACTAAGAATCCGTAATTTGAATATCATTTGCCTTGGGCAAATTGTGACTGCCATCCTACATAAGGGGTAGAAGATTGGCTTCAATTACTAAACTATGAAAAATGATGCTTTTTATCTGACTACCGTATGTTAAAAAGAGGGGAATCCACTATGGGATGGGTTTAGCATCGTATGTGATTGAAATCGCATGCATGTATACTTTTTTACGAAAAAAAAATCACACGGACGCTTTTGTAAGAGCCATCTTGGTAAGATATCGAACTATTATTATATTATCTTGTTTTTAGAAAAGCACTGACATACAGGTTTTACTACAGCGCGCATGGTTATCGGGCAGTAGGCCTATTGCTATACTTTACTTTACAAGCTTTATGACCGCTGTACAGTCTGTATTAAAAAATATTACAGTCGAGGAAAAAATAAATTAGGTATGAAATATTTTCAAATGTTATGTATATATGGTATCAAATTAAAGCCTATATATTTTTCTTGCTGATGCATTTTTTTTCTTCAAATAAGTTGCTTTTGTAGAACAAAATTTGTGCTCATTTTTTTTTAAGACAAGTTAATTAACTACACACAAGTCCATAGTAATGTTGTTTCACGTTCATTTTGGCGGCTTACGTTCGAAACCTACACGATGGCATGGCACGGCGCGGCGTGCACAAAATAAAATTTTAGTGATTGTGTAAAATTAATCATGCATCAAGATCTACATCACCAAATGAGATGAACAAAAAATGCAAAAGAAAGCTTGCTTTTCCTGCTTTATGGAAATACCAAACATTACCAGGTTGTGACTAATCTTCATACAATTTTTAAAAAAATGTTTCCTAACTGTACCATTTTATTTGATACAGACTGTATCAATGCAGATGTTGTATTTTATTGTATTACTCAGATATTTGTATGATATTCAATTCTTCACAAAGAAACTAGCTTTGAAAAAAATTAATGAACCCATCTATATTCTGCTTAATTAATGCTTGATTAAATGAATAATTTGCAAACATAAGGAAGAAAATTTCATTTTTCTTTGTTTCAATTATTAAATGAATAATTTGCAAACATAAGGAAGAAAATTTCATTTTTCTTTGTTTCAATACTAACTTTTGCAGTCGAATGGTATAATCATCATTCCCAAATGCAAATATTCCAAATTGTTGTCAATCATCGCATCAAACTTAATATACTAAAGAATGTAACCATAAGCAAACCCACTTAAATAATTATGCTTAGCATGACAGTAGGCCGTATGTCTTGTAAAAACAAATGTCCTACTGTCCTACATGTATAGGTCCAGTGAGAATGCATTTTCGAACGGGCATGGACAAGTAAAACAGACGCATGTTATTCGCTGTTTATTTTAAACATTTTTTTTTCTTCATAATTTTGTAAAAGGGGATGTATAGGTGCAGAATCTTTTTGTAAGATCCAAATTATCTCAAGATACATAAAACATTGGTTTTAGTTGAGAAATTTTTGTTTGTTTTTAATACATTTATAAAGAAATCTAATATGGTAGGCATACAAGTATATTGTATTACAATGACACCATATTATATGTTATCCACCACATTTTGAGGCAAAGTATGTATCAATGAGGTGCACTTTTCATATTTCATTATGGCATTATTTTGGTCATCATGTAAACCCGACAAGGAAAAAAAATATTAGTGTAATATATATGTCAGGTAAGTTCTTTATAAAAAAATTAAAAAAATAAAAAAGGCAGGTTCAGAAGAAACACACTCAAATTATCCTTATTGGAAAATTCGCAATTATTGTCATTCCCATGAAACAATGGGATAATATACATCGTTATTGACAGAGTTTTTGTATGAGATCAATGATGCGCGGTTCACTCTCCTACGGTGTAGATGATTAATGTAATTACTCTATATGATATGAAATACATGAGTGAATACGAAAAGCCGACATGAACCAATATAATTTGTTTAATTTCCTACTAATTAAGCATCTCGAGCACATAATGACATGTCATTACTACCCCTATATTTTTATACAGCACAATTAGTCTTTGTTCTTATCGTGTTATGCTTGTAGTGGTTTACTGATCGCTTGTAGTTTCATGTGACTTAATGCATTCAGGACACGTGACAAAAATCAATGGTAGTTGAGCAAAACTCATCAGTGTGATCAAAAAGTGTCGAAATTGATATTAAAATATTACAATCATGACAATAGGTCTTGAAAATGAAAATAATTCATGGAATATATTAGGTAGACCACTCGCAGTGTAAATAATTTACCAATGTATTAATGTATTCATCTTTTCCATATTGTGGTGTAAATTCAAAGTATTTTATTGTTCCCTCCTATCCCAATAGAAACCAAACATAAGTGGTAAAAAAATTCAACATGTTTTTCTCATATAGCGTGTAGGGATCAACCATATCTAATCCTCAACTTGAATAACAATAATTATGGGTTGAACTAAGTTTATCTCTATTACACAATTCGTGGTTATATAAACAGATTTCCTTACCATAAATCAAAATTAAAACTACGATGACCTAATCATGAGTTGCAAACAATGCAATTATTATGGTTTGTTATTGATATGGACGAAAAGGGATGATGCAGATATATAGCCAAATGCCAAGGTTATAACATCTCGATATTGGCTTCGGCCAATCTAAGGCTGCATGTAAGGGGATATTACAGCCACACTACGATACATGTACAGTAATAAGTTGAGATGGGAAGGGTATGGACGTAAAGGGTAGGGTATGTAGTGTCATGGTATACACCATCGCCATATGTGAGGTATTGCTGATTTGTAGTGGCTGGCAGCTGTACTTACCAGACGCAATGTGGTCTTTGGAGGTAGAAAATAATCACAACGTAAAGGGATGAAAGTATTATATAGTATTATAAGGTGGGATCGTTCTCGAGCCGCCAAGGGTATTTAAATATCACTTGTGGTATAGCTCAAAACATTAATATGTGTAAAGTGTGGTTGTGTAGGTTGTCGGTATAATGTGGTGGTAAAAACTAGACGCCATTGTTATTGATAAACTGTGGTGGTGTAGATTTGACGCCACTGGTATTGGTATACGGTGGTATATAGATCAAACGCCATTGTTACTGATATAGTGTGGCGGTATAGATCAGGCGCCATTGGTATTGGTATAGTGTGGTGGTATAGATCAGACGCCATTGATATTGATATAGTGTGGCGGTATAGATCAGGCGCCATTGGTATTGGTATAGTGCGGTGGTATAGATCAGACGCCATTGGTATTGATATAGTGTGGCGGTATACATCAGGCGCCATTGGTATTGGTATAGTGTGGTGGTATATCAGATGTCATTGGAAATGGTATAGTTTGGTGGTAGAGATTAGGCGCCATTGGTAATGGTATAGCTAGGGTGGTGGTATAGATCAGACGCAATTGGTATTGATACAATGTGGTGGTATATATCAGATGTACTGGTAATGGTATAGTGTGATGGTAGAGATCAGATGCAATTGGTAATGTAATAGCTAGTGTGGTGGTATAGACCAGACGCAATTGGTAATGGTATAGTGTGGTGGTATAGATCAGACGCAATTGGTAATGGCAAAGTGTGGTGGTAGAGATCAGGCGCCATTGGTATTGATATGGTGTGGTGGTATAAATCAGGCGCCAATGGCATTATACAGTATGGTGTTAAAGATCAGACAATATTTGTATTGATATAATATGGTGGTATATATCAGATGCCATTGGTATTGCAAAAGCGTGGTGGTAGAGATCAGGTGCCATTGGTATTTGTATAGTAAGGTGGTGGAGATCAGGCGCCATTGGTATTGGTATAATGTGGTGGCATATATCAGATACCATTAATTGATTAATGGTGGAAGAGATCAGACGCCATTGGTAATGGTATATTATGGTGGTATGTCTCAGATATCATTAATTTTTATAATGTGATGGTATAGCTAAGACACCATTAGTATTGGTATTGTTCATACACCACTGGTTTTAATATATCGTATGGTGGTATAGATCAGATGCCATGTGAAGGTAATTCGTTGTTACTTTTGTTGTTGCAAGATATATTTGAACAATAATTATTATAAACTATTTTTAATCTGAAAAATGTTGATAGCTATTCATCTATGTGAATCTATACTGCAGTGTCTACACTTGAGGGAAGGAGGAGGATGGTGGATTCATATTACTGTTCTACTGATTGCCTATGTGGAGCAGACAATACTTATCAAAACACTGAAATCGATATTTTTATTAATTCCACTTCGGCTGCTCGAAAATGTTCGCCTTAAATGGAACATGACCCAGTTTGTGCAATTAAATGGTATCAATATTGACCACTAAATTATTGTTATGTGTAATTTTGAAACATTTATGTCGTTCAGTGCTAAAATTGTTTAAATGAATATATAACTAAAGTCATAAATAAAACTTAAGTTATGAAAATTATGTTCAACAAATACACAAACTCTAATCAAATAAATTGTATCATTCATTATTTGCATGCACTGCAATTGACGCCTTGTTATTTGTGACAAGGTTTGTTTTTAAAGGAATCATACACACTCCTACAAAGCATAAAAGGCTAGCTCAGAATAATAGTGTAATTACGATCCAGGACTCAACATGGAATTTCTTCCCTTGAATGTTCACCCGCTGACATGACTGATAAATATGACGCCATGAAGCTTATCAAAATTCATCCTCCGCTCCTCGGCTAGCGAGCATTGCCCGCTCATCCTTACTTTTATTTCGTTCGTTTCTCAGAAATTATGCTCAATTTATAGTCTCTAAAAATGAGCACGTCTGTTGCATGATAACTGCGTTTCGTTTGGATTTAAATGATCTTTTAAATATAATATTGTTTTGTAGTTATCTCTTAACTTCTCTTTTGTTATCGTTTCAAACGCGCTATGTGGCACTTACTATTTTAGAGCTGAAAATGCTCTATATTACAATTTGTAGTTGTAGTTTTGACTAGTATCATGGCTAAATTCATTGCGGTTAATGGCTTTTTGTGTCATGTTTATCTCAGATTCATGTTTACTCAGACACCGAAACCGTCTCAATATCATGCCTAAATTGCTCCGGAAATTAAGAATCTCAGCGGCATTTCCAGCTCAGTAGATGGATAAACTTCTATCTTCTGACGACGACACTGGAAGACTGTGATATAATTTCGAATGTAAAATGTAGCTTTTAAGTGACACAAGACATAGTGCATCAGAATAAACTGATGTAACAAAGAACATAAATCATGATAACTCATAAATATTGTTTACTTAGATTCGTATTTTCTTGTTTCATATAATTGTGTAGTATATTTCATTTCGATCGCATCCAGTAATTATGAGAGTCTACTGACAGTGTGTCGCAGTGTTTATTGATTTTATATATCACGTTCCAGACTAGTTCGTATCTCTAATTCACAGCCTGTATCAGAGAAAATAATCCATCCTCTATTTTCTCTCGGGAAAATAAATAGGCCTCGCAACAAGTTAAGAAATAGTTCTGGATTTTTTTTTTTTTTAGTTTGAAAGAAAAAAAAATCTCAATTAAAGTTTAACTGAAATTGATTTTCATAAATGTTATTTTAGTAGAATATACAGCTAGTTGTTTGATACATTTGTTTAAGTCTATTATTATACTGATGCTTTGAGTGTGTTGAAGAAGAAGTAAAAAATTTTTAAAATTTTATCTTAGAGCAGATTTTTGGAAGGAAATGAAACTTTCATGTATTATCATTCATACAACCTTTTTATACATCGCGTTTTTTTTAACATGCTGCTATATTATAAGAGCGCATCATAAACATCTAAACGCTTTTTTAGGGATTTTTTTTTTCTCCCAGAATACTCTTTCCTGAATTAAATGGAGGTAGAATATAAAAGCAATGATAAAGAAAAGGAGGGGAATGCAAACGTGAGTAAAAACGCAGAAAAAAAAGTGAAATCAGGTCAGAGAGTCCCACTCAGTAAACAATTGACCTGCTTAGCAAGATAAATCGTTTAGAGCCATCCCATGTGACGTTCATATCCCTAAACCATTATCTTAATGGAAATCAAAACACAAGAAAATAATCTTCTTTAAAAGATAAAATGAGAGGAGCAATTAAAAAAAAATGTTCATCATAATCGTTATGAAATAAATACTAGAGATTAAAACGAGACTTTATAAACTGCAATAATCCGTTCATTTTATAATTGATTTTGATGAAACTTGTTTTAAATTGCTCTTCTTATTTATTTATATTTTTATAGAATTGTTATTTGGGATTTGGTTTCTGAGGTGATGTACCGTCTTTTATTTTCGATGAAATGAATATAAAGGAGAGTTTCGCTTTTACACACATTCAGATATCTTTTCTCGTCGAATCATTGTATAAATTTGTTTTTCAAAAAATTAATGATTTCCTAGTTTTGAATAATATATCTGTATGACGAAATTAGGAATGTAGCCGTTCAATGAGTCATAAAATCTTTAAATTTGTGAATTTATCCTATACATCATTACTCTTCTCTGTGTTTCTTCTCCTGTATTTCATGTACATGTTTTGTTTTCCCGAAAGGACGAAATTCCTGTTTTTTATGCGACTACAGCTATTTGGGGATGTATATTACATTGTTTTTCAGACTGTGTTTTGGGCACGAAACTACATAGGCAATGGTAACATAAAGTAAAAAGGAAAAATTAAAGAAAATAGCATAATACATGAATCTTATAAAAGATAAGTAGCCACACAATAATTACCTCAATTATTGTGATATTTTTTATTTCCATAATACATGATGGAAGAACATTCTGGGTAATTTTTATTTTAGCTCATGGATACAAACCACTATCTTCATTTCCAAATGAAATAGAAACATATTGCATAATGTTGGTATGATAGGCTTAGTCAATAAACATTAAACCGAAGAGAAAGTAAATGATTAAAAACGGTAAGATTTAGAAACGGCCAGACGAATATTTGCTTGTGAAGTGATACTGATAGTATAATTTGTTGTATAATTGTGTGCAAAGTAGATGTACTCCGTTTAAATAATTGATTAAGTGGTGAGGGTCATCTTGTTTTGCAATTTTGGAAATCGAATGGCGTCGCTTAGATTCCCTCAAGATGAGCAAGTGATACGATGTCCACCAACATGGCCAAATGAATTATTACATGCACATTTGCATAAGAGTAAAACTGTCGATATACCAGACATGATGTAATTCTATCTAGAATAAAGCGTTAAATCAGCGTTTAGAAATTGTAAACAGCTAACAGGGTTCATGTTCTAAAAAATATGAAGCTATATTTTACGATAATCATTATGACATGTTCATTTACATATTTAATGATAGTTTTATTTTAACCCCTCCCCCATCTTTTTTTTAAATATTTTTTTTATAGTTTATTTAAAAGTCCCCAAAGCAGCTTCGCCAAAGTGAACAAACCGCATCAACCTTCCAGTAAAAACTAAACTAAACTGCAATAATCTACAAAGGACATTTACCCTGTGTACTAAAACCGATTCCAATAATAAATTTGATACAACATCCGTTTAAAAAAGCAATATTCTAAATAAAAGAGTATTGGATAAGTGTTTCGTAGGCACACACATGGTATAAAAGTCACTTGACGTCATAATATATTTGCCATTTCAATAATCTGCTAGATGTCACGGACAAGGTTAAATATATCTTGGTTTATCCGTTGTTACGAACGGTGTAATGATGATGGAAATATAAGGGCATATCAACTGGTTGGAGGTAAATTGAGAGAGAAAGTAAACACATTGCCTGGAAAACAACAACATTCGTTTTACCATTAACCATCAAAACTACAACCTCATCCAATGACAATCATAACTGAGATTAAGAGTACAATCATGACAATGAGACAAAATTAGTACGTAAAAAGGTCGCACCAGCACAACATCCTCTGTAAAATGATACCCGTCTATTCTCGAAATTAATGGGGACCGCAAGGTGGTCAGATATTTTTGTTCGACTTTACAAATAATAATGAATATTACTATTCATAAGGAAAAGAACTATGATACTTAGTATAGATAAATTGCTTGCACGCTTCTGTCACCATCCTGTAGAAATGCAGCATCAAGCTCATATTATCTCACTCAAAGAAGAACTGATTTCATCTCATTGCTAATAGTTAAATAATAATAATAATAATAATAATAATAATGACATTTATAAAGCGCTTAATACTGATGTTTCTAAGCGCTCAATATTCTGCTTAGAAAATATACTAAAACAAGGAATTATAATAACAATAACTTAGTTACAAAGAGGACAGGACAAAGAGGACAGGTGGAATACAATTTTTATAATCTACAACTGATCTAAGAGAATGCATCATTTATGCATGTAGGAATTATAGTTGATATCATATGAGGTGATGGTGTGCCTTCATAGGCCTCACAGATAGAAAACCCGATAAAATTGCCTGACTTCAATATGCAGTATTCAGGGTAACACATCGTTGGTACACGTATAATCTCAGGAGACTGTAACAATGTCGAACATAAGAAACACAACACTATATTCCATCTGTCTCAATCTCTAATATAGCTCTCTCTATCTCTCCATTTCTGTCATGATATACACTACAGTGTGTCCCAGAAAGAAATATATACTTTTGAAATGGCTACAAAATAATAAATATATAAATGATTCATATGTAGGGAAAGCTCATATCCTTTGCTATCATTTGACACCAAAAAGTCCGAAAATGATGCATGCTTCAATGAGCAATGCCCACGTTTGTGAAGGACACAAAAACGAGGCTGCGCAGGAATTCGCTATGCATTTACCATCTGCCTATGGGCGGCCATGAGGGATAAAAACTATAATGGCAAGAATCATTGGCTAAAAAAAGACAAAATAAACCAAAAGACGAAAAACGAACATTAATAATATGAAAACAGAAAGGTTGTCTATTACATGTTTGCATAACATATTGATCTTTATTTCTGACTTTTGGTTTATTTTGTCTTTGTTAGCCGATTCACGCCATTATTGCTTTTGATCCCTTGTGGCTGTCCACAGGCAGGTGGTAAATGCATAGCGAATTCCTGCGCAGCCTCGTTTTTATGTCCTTCACAAAAGTGGACATTGCTCATTGAAGCATGCATCATTTTTGGTGTCAAATAATAGTTGAGGATATGATCTTTCTCGACATATGAATCTTTTCGCCCAAGAACCATATATTTCTTATTTCCTAGCCGTTTCAAAAGTGTAAAGTTCTTTCTGAGACACACTGTATATACGTGTTTCAGCTTTCAAATATACATGTATGCTAATCATTGCCGCTTCAAATTATAATTTTGTATTTTAAACGATTTTTTATTTGAAACTATAGACTGATGCAAGTATTTAAACGATTATTGATTTAAAGAGAAAATTATATCAAATGCATATCATTTTCCTCCATTCGGTATAAATGTTTACTGCATAATAGATCTTACCATAATCACTGAAACCCCTTCAAGTGCGGTAAATTTCCTCATTTCCCCCTTTCTCTCCATCTTTTTTAAAATCTATTTTCTATTTTTTTTTTCTTATACAAAAAAATATTTGAACTTCATCTGACGTCGAATCTTAATAAGCCTTCGGTTCCATATGTTTTCAACAAGTTTAAATAATATGGAATACACCCACGATAACAATTACAGCGTTCATTTATGATTGTATGATGGATTATTGCTGCCACCACAAGATAAACAGTATCCATATAGATTTATCCTGGCCAAAGATCTGGGATTTTATGGGATTACCTGGGAGTGGATTTGATTAATAGCATGTATATATTTTATGGTTTCCTTCCTCGAAAGAATGAAAGGACGAAGTCCTCTAAATTCGCGTGCCCAATTCAAAATGTCAATTTTCCTAATGAAATATATTATAACCTTTTAAAATCAACTCTCAAAACTATTTGTGATATGATCGACTTCCTTTTTATTTTTAGTTTTATAGGTTTATGGCTTATCCTTCTTTGATTTTGACCAATTTTTACTGAATGAAAACGACATGCATAAACTGTCTAAAAAAAAAAAAATCGCTTAATCATGTTTATCTTAATAAAATCAAGCATCATTAATTTATGCTATTCCGTGTAAAATGTGTCGATGAGGACATACGGGACGTGTATAGCCAGCCAATTACTAACGGGTATGAAAATA
Organism: Paracentrotus lividus; assembly: GCA_940671915.1. Lineage (NCBI taxonomy): Eukaryota > Metazoa > Echinodermata > Echinoidea > Camarodonta > Echinidae > Paracentrotus > Paracentrotus lividus. Next base: position 8,296,497 of record CALNVZ010002100.1, read on the forward strand.
AAAACTTCTGATCGCTACTCATAATCCTGAAATATATAATAAAAAGAATAAGGAAGATCAAAACAATACTTATACTGGATGGAGATTTCTTGTAAAAGCTTGCTGCTTCATCGACGCTTCCGATTGCTTATTTCCAGCTATTTTATCTACCTCTTATACAGGATTAATGACACTGTTCTATTATTTATATATCACAATTTCGTCTCAAATTATCATGCACTCCACAAGACAAAATTGATAAGTTTGTACGTGCCATGATTATTTTATTCGTCCATTGGCGGCTGATTTGTTCCAGTTTCATGTTTGCTAATTCAGCATGAAGGCATTGTGTTTTAATTGGGGCAAGTAGTATCAGAATGAAACATGATATGAAGCATTACTACTGTGATATATGAGGGGAAACATTTATCTAGACAACGGAAAGAAAGACAGATGAAAAAGTGGGTACAGGCGTTGCACTGGTACTATGCAAAAGGAGATTAAAACAGAGAGAGAGAGATACAAAGAAATACTTAAGAAAAGAAAAGAAATGTATACCAAATAAGGCACACAAAAAATGAGAGGAAAGTTAGAAAGAAAGAAAATGAAATAAAAAAAAAAAAGAGAAGAGAATTACTCTTCAGAAGACTACCTGTATAAGCTCTTTAGGTGTTCACTTGATTATGAATGAATGTATGTCACTCGAGATTAGGAAAATATATTTAGAAATAATAACTCCTGAACCAAGACGAATGGTGCCGCAAAAACAGAACGGTTATGAAAAACCTGGTGCATCGTCTCATGATTAATCGAGAGAAAGTTTCTAATCAAAACATGAGTCGATGACATCCTAGCTTCAAGGAACGGTAATAAGCTCTATCAACATTCACCCCTCATATCGTTTTACTTCCCTCGAAAACACCAAATGCATCCCTGCACTAATTTCAGTTATAAAAACGTGAAGTACATTTAGTGTTTTTAATGCTTCCAGTGTCCGTATATGAGTGCTGTGTAATATGAAGAAGCGTTTAAAAAATGCTTCAATTTCAAATAAGTGATTTATATTACAGATAGAGGGGCTTAAGGGAATGACTCCAACTCCATGATTAACACTGTCGGGTAGGTTATAGGGGTTATCTCATGTGTCATGAAATGAGGGATGCACCAACACATTAAAATTGCGATTTATTTTTCATTAGTGAAACATTATCCAAACTATTCATGCCCTCGATCCACAGGTGCATTTTAAAATGACTTCATTGCTATGGAAACGGAGCTAGATTGAATATGTAAAAACGTAAAGAAGTGGGTGATGTCAATATACACTCTTTATCATCTCATACGCTTTAGTACTTTTGCCAGTCATATTTATTCTAAAGGCTTCCATTCAAATTGATGGAATTCAAACATGGTTTGCAGTATCATACTCGTTTATATTCATTATTGAGATGAATATTTGCTTACAATTATAATGGTTGTCGATGATGAATTTCGCAGTGCACTACATGCATCCGCGTTGCAAAACTTAGTTTCAATTGACGATCTGAATATCCTCCCTATCATCTCTGATGATTTTGAATATATCCCTCATTTGAAACTTTTAATGAAAGACCAAAGTACAATATTTGAAGGATCATCGTGTTTAAGTACAAACAGACCGTGTGCCTCCTTGACTGCCTTAATTACGAAGGTCGTTTATTGCTCTAATATTACTGGATTTAAATCATACATTTAAACAAGGATCTCACTAGAAAGTCTTTGCACGATGCATTCACAAAAAATGGAGACTTTACACCGTAATTAATCTGTCAGAATAATCACGGAAAGCACTTTTTCTCAAAATAAGCACATATTCTGCAAGGAAATATTTTTTACAATGTCGATATGGAGTATATAAATTCTTTTTGGAAATTGACGTGTATATCGATTGATCTCTGTCGTTAGCAACAAATAGTCTTATACAAAGATTTTTTTTAAATCTGACATTTATATTTTTGGTACAATCAAATTTCAGTAATGTTTAAAATATAAAAATGATGATATATAATTTTTTTGTTTATCAAAGAAGAAAATAAATGTTATTTTGAAGTACATTGAATCAATATAAAGTCTGGTATTATGTCACTAATTCACCATATTACCACCGTATTCCTTGAAGATGGAGGTCAGTTGAAAGCAAATAGGATTTACATTTAAAACTAGAAAGTTTTTCAGATTCCGAGCGATGATTAATAAATGCATTAGCTGGGTAGTATCGTGGGTAGTATACACTAAGTATGGAAGCGATGGGAGAAAATAGGTCATGGTAGACACCAAGAAGTCTTTGACCTTGTGTAATTTGATTGGTGCACATGGAGTCACCATCCTGTATGCACTGACTCAAATATCTACTGGCGTCAGTCGGGCTTCCCCTCGGAATACTAAGAGATTGAAAACAAGTCTTAACGCCTCTTCTTCTTCCTATGTTTCCATTTTAATTCAAGTCTTAATATCAGTCAATGTCGAATGGATATTCTATATTGGTAACTCTATGATCTGGGTCTAACCTTCTTATTTTACCAATTTTAAGTGAGAACACACTTTCAGTACAAATCCGCTAAATAAATTCAATGTAAATAAATTCTGCCATTACATTTAATAATTTTCTCAGTAGTGGCGGATCCAGGCTAGGCGGGGACGAGAGCACATTATAATTTGAAAACCACTTACTGACTGTACATGTATGTTAAAAATCGGGTAAAAAATCCTCGCCCCCCCCCCCCATATCGGGCCTGGCGCCCCCTATTTCCAAACAAATTCTGGATCCACCACTATCTAATCATGAAATAAGATAATGAATTAGGCATTATACAATAGTAGGCATTATAAAGAATGACCTTTCCATCTTTCCATAATTTTCCTCTAATTGCTATTTTTACTCTTTTAAATGTCAATTTCTTTAATACTTGTCAAATATTTTGTATACGTTTTTCAAACAATAGCTGCCACATCTATTTAAAATAACTATGGTTTAGTAGTTAATCATTTTCTAGTCATTACGGGGAGATTTCTTTTTCTTATTCATAAAAACAATATTGCTTTGTTCGTATTAGAAACCTGTCTTTTGAGCATACAGCGCATTTCTATCTAAATCCCATTTGCACTCAGGAAATCAGTCAGTCTTTCATCAGTTCCCAGTTATGTGTTAATGTACAGGGAGGGAAAGTGGTACGCTTAAGTGATGAGCAACGTGTTGTTTCAAGTGCTCTCAATCTTCATTCCCTGCCACGCATACAGAGGCCGTCAAAGGTGTCTGTTTTTAGGCACACGCTCGAAATGTATCTGTGCACTGATACATTTATCCCTTTTCGTGCTTTTGTTTTTGTTTTTAGGTCGTTTGATTCATTTACTACATGTTTATTGACATAGAAGAAAAGCGTTCTAAGATTGATAATTTATTAAACGTCACAATAGTCAAATTTTAGATTATGAAACAAGAGTTAAGATGGTTACATCCAAAAATATTTGTCACGAGTGTTTTAGTCATGAAACATCCTGTTTTGTGTTACCGTTCGTTTGTTTCATTAACTATGATTGCTTTATATACGAAAGCTAAATAAAACACATTGGATGTTATCCATTTATACCCTAGATATGAAACAAGAGTTTAGATAGTTAAATCCGAAAGATTATTCGTCTGTAATTTGTAAGAATATTGTAAATCTATGGCTTTAGCAATCTTAGTTTTAATTACATTATTGATGTAAGATGAACTAAAAATGATAATATGCAGAATGACACATGAGATGAGATGACATCACACATATAGGTAGCACGTATGCAGTGAAACTGAGCACAATACAAAGATGGCGTCCACTCACCTGCGATGCTAAGGCTGGTGTATAGAATCCACATTGCAGGCATACAGGTCTCTCACAATCAGTACACTCTAAACCTTCCTGTGCAGACCCAGGAACAGCAGCTTCATCTAGCTCAGTCCTATTGCACACTGGACACAAGGTCTTAGTTGTGCCCTCTCCTACACCTACACTTGACGCGTCTGATGTACGCCGCTTGATGTCCGTGGTGTACTTAGTAAACTCGTCTTCAAGATTCCTGAAGAGAATGATAATAAATGAAACTCGAATTTATTTATTGCAACCGTAAGCTTTTAGGTTGGATTCGAGTTGGCATTAGCATTGGATTTATCCACTCCCTGGGGAGCATTTCATCCACAACACATGCTGAGTAACCAAACTTCACGTTCGCATCCTAACTGAGTATCCGTTTACACCTGGGATGAGAGAAGCGTACATACAAAACGCTTTTTTTAATGATTATAAGTTTTGGAGATAAAAACCCAAGACCTTTGACATCCCCAGTCAAGTAAAATGACAGCTAAGTCTAGTAAACTTCTACACATCCAATTAAATCAGTCAAAATGGCACGTGTACGATTTTTAAACATTCAGATCTATGTAAGATGTGAAACTCCCGTGTGCCTTACAGGAACTGTATGTCATACAAACATGAATGGGTGATTGTATCAAACTCTACCACTGACGTAAAGTAATTAATTATCCTTCTGATTAGGATCTATTATAAGGATTAATTTGACCTTCCTCACTGCAGACTCCGTTCATCATATCAATCTTTTTTTTCTTCAATTTAATAAACGGATTTCATCATTTAATCGAGTGTTCCCTCTCACTCTCCCCTTCCCTCCCCGCTCTCTCTCACTCACTCTCTCTCTCTCTCTCTCTCTGTGGTTGTCTCTCTCCCTCATCTCTCATTTTTGTTAAATTTCCTTTTTTTTTTTGCCATATCTTTTCTCTATAATCATCATTAATTTATTATAGATAAATAATAATTAAAAAAATTAAACCGAGACAAAAAACAACAAAAACACAAACAAAAAACGTGTTGTGGGCCCCAAAAAACACTCACTTTCAACATACATTAATGAACAATGATCAGTGGTTTACACAGATTTATTCGCATGTGGATAGAGTATTAAGTGTAATTCACAGGCTGACCGTATCCCATCATCAACATGTATATCCAAGCATTAAGCATAATCCAGTTGGCATAGTGGAGCTCTCTTACCTTAACTCTTGGCTGTCCACAGCACAATTTTAATTACGCCATAACAGAATGTAGAGAACATCCACAAAATAATACATGAATAATCCAAAGGGTGTGTGTCGCAGAGTTATGAAGCAAGCTTGAATGTACAAGATTTACAATGCGATGAATATATAAAAAAAAAAAACTCTGAATGCAGATAAAGTATTAATAAATGATGACAACCTGATGACTATATCTCGACGATAACTTGCTTTAGTTTCTCCTATATACACTCGACTAGTGTATAACCGTTGGTATATATACCTGTGTTATCATCCAGACTGCGATGTGCAACCTATAGAACTGAAGAGGTATAATGTGATACCCCCTCTCCTAAGCAGTTAAGATTCCTTAATGTGCATGTTCAGGAATGTAAGAGGAAAGTTATACGTGCTGCTAGTAGGTGACAATATCTTGGGGATAGGCTGACGGGGGTAATTGAGTCAACGTAATGATAGAAGGACCAGTACATGCGTCTAGAATGCATAATGTCAACTTGAATAATGCAACAGGATCAGGGCCTGTGGGTATAAGTAGATGGCAAAGATCAAGGCTATAGTCTTCAATCTTCAGAAACCGTTTTGATACTAAGAGACGATTTGTGGCATCGTCACGTCTGCGTGCCTATATAGCAATCCAAAGTTATAGCACCTCATTCATCAAAAAATGGTGTTATCTCTTGAATACTGCAATTCTCAATCAATGTAATTTTCCCCTTTTGTTTCCTTTATGCGTTCGTACATTAAACCACTTTGAAATTTAAAATTTACATTCACATTTTTAAATTTACATTTGACAAGTATATATGATCTTTTAAACCATCTATGTGAAGTGTTCTTACCCACACTATACCATGTATCCATAGCAGCAGAATTTTTTTTTTTATAATATAGACTATATAGCACAGATCTACAAATTTATCATATTAAGTCTTCTCTTTCTTGAAATGTTGAAGAAAAGAATTGCAAAAATTAAAATATCTTCATAATTTGTCACATGACAAAATCCTTTGATGGTAAATTCCTCATCTTAAGTTCCACTCACGACTACCGTCTTTCACACTACCAAAATAATTAAACATACATTTCCAGTCTAACAAGAGCAAAAAGCATACTTTGCCATGTTCGTGTCCTTAATTAACTACTCTCCAAAATTTAACTTTAATATTTTGGATATTAATGATTACTCTTTCCAAGCACATCAATCGAGCGAATACAGTCCAAAATCATGATCTCCATGTGCCTGATATCAATGCTGAATAATTAAAATATCCATTAGGGTTTTGCTACAAAGCTGTATTTAGCTGGTTGTATATCAAGACCTTGGGCATTGATATTAAGGCTTGATATGAGAAACAGCGAAAAAATACGGTAACACGATGCGGTATAGTAATAATATATTTAAGTTGCGAGAGAGAAGCTGATCAAGTATACCATACGAGCACCTGCTTCTTCACGCTTTATGTAATGTGATTATCAAGAAGAAGAGAAATTGTGCACATGGGTTCCTGACATGATTTGATTTGATCTGATTTGATTTGACCTATGAGACACTGTCGTGTAACTGCTGATTTCAAGTGTGTTTGCAAGACGTAAAAAACATCATACCTGGAGCGACGTCTATATTCTTCAGAGAAAGCACCTGTAGAGCCAACGGCTGCATCTCCCGAAATAACAATACTTTTCGAAAAATCGAAAAATACAACGAGCAATCACTTCATAAATATACGTAATAGCTTATTCATTTGGTTCTAGGAAAACTACCTCCTGACAATTACTACGCCTGGGGGGGGGGGGCATTTCATCAAAGGACTTGTTGGATGTTTTATCCGACAAACTGTTAAAAGCTACTGAAATGCTTGTATCTGATTGGCTGAGAGCAAATTTGTCAGATAAAATGTCCGACAAGTCCTTTGAGGTGTCACAGCGGTAAATATTTCCCCATTGACTCGTGTGTTAATTTTAGATTTCGAAACGTTAGTATAGAAAAGGGTGAAAATTGGGCTAATTAATGTCTAGTAGTAATTTAAAGACAATTTACTCATCTTCTCACTGTTAGTCTCAAAACATAGGCATAGCCAGCTCGATTTTTTTTTATTAATCTAGAAAATATAGCGCCCTCTCGCGGACACTGTTGGATAGGAAGTTGGAGGCAGTAAATTGGCTTCTACATTCACCCTCGTCATATAGTTCCAAAACAACTGCCAAGATCTTTCCCATTTTGTGCAACGAGTGTACAAGTCTTGCTTTCCTGGGAATCGGTGTCATTAAACAAATCAAATTAATATGATTTTCGTTAATCTGGCGTTTGAAATTAGTTATTTTGTCTTTGGGTTGGCTCGCACTCACATTTTTGGTGTCTTCGAAGTAATTAGGCCTGTGTGACCTTGATGAAATGCCTCCCCGGACAACTCCCCTGCCAAATATCTACACCTAACTGTACACATACCGAGTGAGCCTGAAAAAAAAATAAACACCTAGAAAATTGTCAATAAAAAGAAAACCTATTCGTGTTGTGTTGTACTGTTTTGTCGCGTTTTATTTTGCGTTATTTGGTAAAGTTATGATAAAACAATGCTTTTCTTATGTTATCATGTTTCTTTGAATATTTCAATAAAACAAATACACAAAAACTTTTTTTTTTAAAGAAAATCTATTTACGAAATCCATATTATTATATATATTCTATATAAAATAGCTTGAATAGCGCAGTAGAATATATACTTAGTGTTGAATAGTTTCTGCGCTCTATAAATATACTATTATTATTATTATTATTATTATTATTACTACTACTAAAAGAGTGACTTCTCAAATCTTCTAGTACCATTTTCGTGTGGTATGTGTGTACGCTTGGATGAATACGCCGCATTGTTTGCAAACATGTAACTTTCGAATTGTGCAAAAAAAAAGTGGGGGTAAAATCAAAACAACAAAAGCTAACAAAAGAAACTCCATCCTGATTAAAATAGCATAACTTTTTAACAAAAATGTTTTCAGCCAAATAACTTAGCAAGGATATTGTTACACTTATTGACTAGACTTTGTGTGAAAATGCCAGGATTGATTTATGGAGTAATCAGCACACATCGAAGAATAAATTGTCACTTCCAGACCTAAAAAGGTCTAATCCTTTTATAAAGTGATTATTTTGTATTTGATGCGCTTTCACTCAAGCTTGACTTCGCATATCTATCTCATTTTCACACACAATGTAGGCAACAGATATAACAACACTCCTGCCACGTTATTTGGCTTAATACATTTTCGTTATAAAAGGTTATGCTATTTTAATCAGGATAAAGTTGCTTTACAATTCGAAAATTACATTTTCGCAATCAGTGCGCAGTGTTTATCTAAGCGTAAACACACCCCCACAAACATTGCATCGGAAGATGACATGTGTGAGAATTTTCTCTTTTAAAATATGTATAATAACGTAGATTTCATAAATTAATGACAACCTCCTATAGGTGTTTAGTTTTTTTCTGACTCACTCGGTATAACCCTAACCCTATTTCTGGGGGTAATTAAGTGGTAGTTATCCTATTACGCATTCATTTAAATCAATATTACCAAAATGAAAAATAAATTTTCGTTTCAATGAAGATTTGAAAATCGAATCGACCCCATTCCCCCAAAAAACAAATTATATGTCTTTAAAAAAATTAATTTAACACTAAACATAATTATATACCCGAACTTTGATTGAGAAAACGTCATTATAATATAACTTGCATAAGCGTCTTTATATCTACAATGTTATATAAAATGTTATAATGACTATTTTTGTTTTGTATTCTTAAAGAAATGATTATCAATTTAATACATTCCGTTTACATCCTGACTTAATTTCATGAATAAACCTTGGATTTTAATGAAATTTGAAATAAGCGTTCTAACAAAAAATGCTTTTACCAATTTTTGCCTGAAACTTTGCCTGTCTCTAATTCATATTGCAAATAGGAGTAATCAAATCAATCATATTACTTGTTCAAATATTGCTAGAGGTGACAAATTATTTGCAAATCTAATATACAAATGCATTTGCTCTGTTTCTTGGGAACAAATTTAACATATTTAAAATTCAAGGAATAAACTACAGTATAAAGAAATATTTAATTATACTGATGGATGAGTTATGACACATTCAGGCATCATCATACTTTATAAGAAAGCAGGTTAAACGACGTTCTGAATATACAGCCATAATTTGATGATAACAAATTGTAATATAGATTCATCCCGTTAGCTTTGCATTTTTTTCTTTCTTTCTGGACAGGGTTAAGTCTGAAATTAGGTGTCGCTTTAATTTCCAAATTGAGAATTTTAAAAAGGCAAAATCTTTAAAGATATATATTCAATAAAAAAGAAAATTGTCATTATTCCTCGTTGAGTGTGCCTTTAAACTGACCACGACCTGTTAATATGAGCAGTGAAGACAAAGCCTCTATGCATTATACCACCCAATACCCGACACGTATATCCCCGTCGGGCAAGCCATAACCTCATTTTGCCTCCTCTTCTCTATCTTCGTTATTTGATTCACGTGTAAAATGAAGCTTCACACTATGATGTCTCGAATGGGCATCCAATGTGACCATCAAAATGAGATTTATGTAGAAGGTCTGGTTCCGCCCTGGCAGCTTTCAGCCGCCATTACATCTCACTCTCTTCCCATATAACCTCCAGCATGTAGCCAATATTTCATTATTATGTCGGGTTAACTCTATACCTTGCATGTATAGCGTTTGAACTCACACTGCTGTTTTGTGATGCTGGGGGATTGTTAATAGGAGCAAGCAGTCATGCGCAGCCTATAATTTACTGCATCTCTCATAGCGATGGGATCTTCTCCACTATAAGCTCGTCTATTGGTCGCGCTTTATTTATAGTAAATTATCATGAAGGCGTTTGAGAGAGGATGAAGGTGTTGATAATGAACGGTTGTGCAATATCGACCCCTTTACTGATTCATCATTGAAAACGCATATCTCAAGTGATATCATGATTACGACAAAGCAAGCATGCCCTAAATCTCAAATCTGAGTTTGAACCACCCCCCCCCCCCCCCCCCATTCAATTCAATCGTTTCAAGGGGAATCCCTGCGGGAAAGAACACAGTGTCCCATAGTGTGTTCAATTAGTCGACTATTTTAAAAAGCTCGAATTTAACAGTGTTGGGATGTTTTTACACAATACACTCTAAAAACTGAAGTGCTAATTTATGGGTGCTCGTATAGTGACTGCACTTGAAGTGCTAAATCAGCACCTGAAGTGCTGTTTTAGCACTTACCCAAGTGCTAATTTATCAACAAAAAATGTTCATGGTCGGTATGGGATTCGAACCGGGTTCACCTAGACATGGAAGAGTACCGCTGACGTTACCAATAGACCAACGGAGATCTCGCTAACTGGCTTTAATAATGACAGCATAGTAGATGATTATGGCAAATTTGAAGAAAGTTCATCATGCCACAATATGATCTATTAGCAACCGTGAGATGTGAATTGGTCTAACGTGCTCGTCAGCGCTTCTCATGCAGGGGACCCAGGTTCGAATCCCAACGAAGTCGCTCCATTTTTGCTGAAAGTTCAGCTCACGTGAAAGTGCAAAAACAGCACTTTGAGTGCAGTCACTATGCAAGCACTTAAAAAGTGCTGATTTCAGCCCTTGAAGAGCTAAAAACAGCACTTCAGTTTTTAGAGTGTATGGTTCTCCATATAGTGTCCACATAAACGAACTGTAAATTTAACTCCTCACAATGTGAAGATGTGGTTCACAGTGTTAAAACACTCGAATTTAACAGTGTGAAGATGATTTACGGTATTAACTGTATTTTGTTTATTTATTAAACTGTGAGTTATTTCAGAAAACTTGGCAGGAAGTCATTGACTAACATGAGCTCATGCCATATTGAGTATAAAGCTCATGAAATAATGACGTTAATTTTTGTTCATGTTACGATGAAATTACAATCCAAACAATCATCATCAATACAATTGTAGAGGGACATTCATTTCTTCCATTTTCATTCTGACCCATAATGCAGCATTCCACTCGTTCCCGCCATTCCTGACCAATCGATATGCTCGAATATTCATCGCAGCGGGTCATAAATCAATATGTTTCCTGCATATGAAATAACCAGCACGAAACTAAATACTTCTCTCGTCGTGGTCTCTGTGTGAAGGGAGCATTGTGAAAGGGGGAGGTGTTAAATCTGACTACATGACCACCTGCATGATCAAGAATGCTTTTTAGCACTAATTATAATGATTGGAATGATAATTGTATTGTCTATCGACCAGCATCTATAGGTAAACGGAAGTATATACATATACATTCTACTTGTTCTTCGCAATAGAATTAACAACACGAGACCTATTTTTTAAACGCTACAAATTCCAATGCATACTGAACCATAATTTAAAAAAAATTTTAGTTATTAAAAAGGAATAATCATTACTTAGTAAATTTATTAATCTCTAGGTGAATCATATGTTAAAAATTGACAAATCTTATTCAAGCGGGATGAGTTACGTCGTGTTTCAAAATGAGCATCTTCGAGTCGATAATAATAAATAAATATTAATCAGATAGGAATGATCATATTCAAACAGCACAGTAGAATCATGTGTATATTCTTATGAAATCTCTGATAATTCATAAAGTGCATCCTCTATTAGCCATGTTAGCAGAGACAAAAAATTTCCACAGGGTAGTCCTGAACAAACGATAGGCTGAAATATGAAATTAAATATGAGTGTTGTGTACCCTTGTTGTATAAATGGTTTTCTGTTTCACATCAAGATGTGATTAAATAAGAGATTAGGGCTTAATGTTATCATGTTTCATGCTGCCTTAATCTTAACCAGTTTGAAGGTCTATAGCACCTCTGTCTAGAATTTGATGACATCATAATGGACTTGTGATGAAATAAATTGTAGATGTGCACAAGCTGTCTCGTTGAATAAAGAATTTTATAAGCTTTGCATCCATTATCAATGGCACAATATAAAAATTATAATGTTCAATTACGAAAAGAAGAAAAATTTACAGATTATTTTGATGTTTTCATGGAATTAAAGTGTTGTAGCTGAAAAGCATCAAATGCATGTATCAAAATAGAACCAAATGAATAATTTTCTTTTCTCCATACAGTTTTGTTAAAAGCACAGAGACCAATAAATAAATGATTTTTTTTTTTTTATTAATTATACATTTTATAGATAACTATTTCATCGTATACGCCATGTTCATTGCTTACTCCTTCACTATACGTATAAGAAAATCATCTAATTATTATTTTACTATAAAAGCAGGCTGTTCTTGGGTTTTTAATGTTGTATATTTTTGCGATGTTCAAATGCTATGGCCCCCCCCCCCCAAAAAAAAAAAAAAAATTCTGCCGTTCTAAAATCATGCATAATATTAGATTTCTTCTATTCCAATTATTATCAGCTAAGAAAATGACCAGAATATATTCGTTCATACAACCATATAAATTATAACCAAGCTTTAAATCAACATAATTTCAAAGTAAAAGGGAACATGCTGTAGTGTAAGTGCCTTCTATTTACTCAACATCTCACAATATAATTAAACATCGGAGTGTAGCTATGATTTGATTTGAAATAATTTTAATGCAGTGATTTCTGCATATCCAATACAAAAACACGACCTCACCTAGAGATATCAGAAAAAGCGGCAATCCCTTGATATCTTGCTGGTGAAATCTACATTTTCTTACTAAATCGCAAAGTAATTAGCCCACGCCTCATCTTTCGTTCCATTTATTCTCAGTAGGCCCATAAGCCGAATAACCTACAATCATAGTCATGGAAATGTCACGTGTTCTCATCGGTTTAAAAGGTTATTTTCATAATAAAGATCAATCTGAAAACCCCTGGAAGGCAATCATTCTATCTCGTATTTTGTATGACTATATGAAAATGAAACTTTCTTTTCTCGTTGCAATTTTATAAGAATATCACACCAACAGCAGTCGATTTTTGCCTTTAATTGGCATAGTATCTGTTCGATCATAGTCTATGCCATTGGTGCTTGCAGATGGTGAAGCTCAGATGGTCCCAGGAAATCAATAGTCTAGATTGAGTGCTTGACCTCCCTTCTTATTCATCACTAGTCTGGCTTTACAGACACACTTTTTAAACTAAAAAACATGTCAAGGATAACAAGGACAACCAATGAATGCTGATGATGGTAATTCAATCACTGCGGAGCTTTTTTGAAAATGGGGGGTGGGGGGTTACATGCAAAAAAATGAATACAAGTATAGATGGTCACTTTTGTGTTTTTGTACACGTAAAAAAAAATAGGGCTGAACCCCCCCCCCCCTTACTCCCAGCTCCGCGGCCCATGTGCACAACCTGAATATTTATGGCAATTTGTATAAATTTAAATACAATTATATTTTGTAGAATGACGGGCGTTTCATGGTAGATTGTAAAATTATAGCCATTTTATTTTGCAATAATATCCAGAAGGTTCATTAAAAAATGACCAGTTAATCACGATGGCAAACGGTTGACAAATTATCAATAATCACAGGGTCCCGAGGATAAAATTATTTTTTTAAAGAAAAGTACTCAAAATCTAAAGCAAAATTTCTGATGATTATCTTCATGAAATAAAATTTAAAGGTTTAAAACTAGCTGTGGCCAAGGGCAGAGTTATAGGCTTTGGCCGGGGGGGGGGGGGCTAGCTTTTCCCCCTTTTTTTCTCTACAAGAAATTCGGTAACGATTTTTACATAGGACTTTAACGTTTTTGGTTGAATTGCAAAAACGATTCTTTTGAACTTTGAGCAATAAAGCTTATTGAGTAGTTGCAAAATGATGTGAATATTTTTCTCTTCTCTAAGATGACACAAATTAGCCTTGAGATGGTTCGTTTCATTTCTCAAGTAGGGAATTTCCCATCTACCGTATACCTTCCACTTTGATTAATCTTTAATCTCACTATTCTATTATGATGTAAGTGATATTTTGAAGTACAAGAGCCACAAGTTTATGAGGAAATTCATTTGTGTTTAGGACGATTTGCTCGAACTTCCAAAAAGAGCATTCAAAAATCACAAATGAAAACTTGCTAAAAGGGTTTGGTGCGTCTACGATGAATTAATGCAGTCAGTTTTAAAGATTCCCCCCGAAAATAAAACAGATTGCTCCCATCAGCGAAATCCTTGCGTGGGCTCAATCGTAGGGGTGATCTTGGACGCTCTATACCACCTGACCTTATCATGATCTTTTTTCTTGCCATCAATCTCTCTCCTCTCTCCTGTGCCTCGATGAATAGTCATACACCCAAACATACTCTCTTGCTTAGGGAAATACTGGGACACGCCCTCTTGGGTAGAAGAGTACACAAGGAACTAATCACTCAGGACGTTGATCTTTGCTTGTACCTGTTGATATTTTTCTCTTTGTGTTATTAAATTTTCTTTCATAATTGTGCCATGACAATTCTTTTCACACTAGCAAAAATCAGGGAGATAATGTTCGAATAAAAACATAATAGGCAAATTGCTATCGTGGGAATATGCACATACCATTACTGGCATAAATATCAATATTATGAATTTCTCTACTTTAAATTACAAACAAACGTGATCGTTTTTGTATTTTTCGTTTTACCTGACTCTTTCTTCATCTCTCTCCTGTAGATTCTTTGCCCTATTTAGAACAGCCAGGATGTGAGCCCGCTCTTCTTCCGTCAAGTGACTTAGATCTGCTTCTGGAGGTTGATCATCCATTGTTGGTGCAGCTTTTGCTTGGCTTCGAGAGCCACCGCTAGTCCTAGAGGTAATATTAGACGGTCTAGGTCCCGAATTAGCTCCTCCACGACTAGGAACATGGGAAGGTCCTTTCTCCCCTCGTCCTCTACCCCTTCCTGGAATCACAAACGCGGGACTTGTTGTGCCTGTAGGTGAAGGTAAAGCACCTGCAGCTGTGGACCCGCCTACAGTGGGCCCAGTCCAACGCCCACTTGGTCCACTTATTGGTCCAACTTCACCCCTTCCGACACCTCTTCCTGTACCTCTTCCGGTTCCTCTACTCCCCATATTAGCACCCCTGCCACTTCCGCCTATTCCTCGGCCACCACTTATACCAGTTCCATCACTTGCACCTCCCCGACCACGAACAGAACCACCAACTGCACCTCTTCCAACACCAATGACAGCACCTGTTCCTGGACTGACACTGCCTCCTCTACCAGCGCCTCCACCACCTCCTAAACTCCTCCCCGGCCCCATCATGTTATCACCACCACTGTGCATCTGTCTTCCCTTCTCGTATGGTATCGGCGTTGGATGTTGCGGCATCCCCTCTCCTTCCTCACTCATCTCATTCCCCATGATTCGCTACACGTCCTCCACAAAACCAAAGGAAGAAAATGATACAGATAACAGTTGCTGGTCATCTGAAGCAGTGCACCTTTAACTAAAGCATCCCTCCCATATCAAAATAATCCTCATCATTTCCTGGAGAAAGCGAAATTAATCCGTCAATCCAGCGATGAGTCTGTGGGATGTAGCGATTTCCTCATCCACAAAATAAGGGCGTTTGTCTACAGGAGATAGTGAAGTAGCGCTAATATCCATGCGAATCCATTGATTATAACGCATATAGTATGTGGATAGATGGAATAGGAGCGAGCAGCATACAGTTTTTGCATGATGTGTGTGTATGCACCGAAGGTAGTCATAGAGAGCGCACAACCATGGACACACACACAGACATACACTCATCTGACTAACGATATGCGAGCATCAGTGATCGCTAAATTACTCACAAAATATCCGCACTTTTGCCGCTCAAAATGCAAAGGCATACACGAACCACTACGCGGTCACGGCTCATGAACTAAAATGCATCTTCTTCATTACTATCTACCTACAATATAAATCATATGTTATCTTTCTTAAGTATACATCTAAAGATTGGGCGTAAAAGATACTATTCTTCGTTTTACATTATTTTGAACGGGAATATATGTGAATAATATGTGTTTACACGCTCGCTCAACTTACCTTTCATGTCTCTGGAATGGTTTTCTCGTTGCGTGTCAGGTTGGATGAATTACACTTGCATGATAATAGCATAACAACAAGTGCTGCAAGAAAAAAGTCCTGTTAGAGTCATTGCATTTTCCTGAAATTTCCATCATATCACTTCGCATCTTGCGATCCATCACACACTCACCATGTAAAGAATATATCCATAACTATCATCAGATTATAATGTATCTTTCTTTTCAAAGCCATGTGAGGCCGAGGTGCTGCAAAAGGCTTATTCAAACTTAAATGCAAGGGGTATTACATTTTCTTCCCACTTGTAGTAAGACGTTATGTTTGACTTTAATGATAAATTATGCCTATATACTTTTACAATAAAAATAAAGTAGGCCTAATTATTTGAAGAGGTCAGTTTCGTTCCCAAAAGAATTTGTCCGGCTTTAGCAAAAGAATGTGCGCAAAGCTATTAAAATCGCAACAAAGACAAAATATTACTTTGTCCTAAATATACTTAAAATATACTGGGCAGAGTCTTTGGTATTTCCATACATGTATTATTTATTATCTATGGGCCGCACCTTTAACTCTTCTTCCATGAACGATGCAATCGAGGGAAGGGTGGAGAATGGGTTAAATGCATTTCTTGCTTGCAGAAAATTAATCAAGCTGATCATATCTCAAGATCTGTACAGCACCAAATTATGAAAATTACAAAACTAAGGTAGTTTTACTGTGTTTTTTTTTATATTTTTTTTAGATTTAATTTCAAATTCGTATTCATTCATAATTTCAGCAAAACGAAATGCACAGGTAGGCCTATATGAAGTACAGAACAGATAATACACATTAAAAAAAAAATTATACATTTGCACATTTTCTACTTTTGTAAATACATATTTAGAAAAAATAATCTCCGGAAATGGAAGGTTCCAAAATGTGATTAATCTTCATTATACCGAGTGAGTCAGAAAAATCTTTACCCCTAGAAAAATGTCAATAAAAAGAAAACCAATTTATAAACCCCAAATTATTATTCTAAAAGAGTAGCTCTGCCCGCATCTTTAGGTACCAATTATTTTGTGTGTTATATCTTTACGCTTGGATGAACACGGTGCATTGTTTGCGGACATGTAAATTTTGAATTGTGCAAAAGTAGGAGTAAAGTCAAAACAACAAAAGCTATCAAAAAAGCAACTCCATCCTGATTAAAATGGCATAACTTTTTTTAACGAAAATGCCTTGCGCTAAATAACTTGGCAGGGGCGTTGTTACACATATCGACTACATTTTGTGTGAAAATGACATAGATCTGTAGAGTCAAGAATGATTGAGCACACGTCAAATACAAAATAATCACTTTTCACAAGTATTAAGAGGCCTTTTTAGGTCTGTCAGTGACAGCTTATTTTTTTATGTGTACTCATTCATGGATTGCTTGATGAATCAATCAAATTTTTAAACAGAATTTAGTCAATAACTGTAGCAACACCCATGCCAAGTTATTTGGCTCAAAACATTTTTTGTTAAAAAGTTATGCTATTTTATTTATGATGGAGTTGCTCTTTTGTCAGCTTTTGTTGTTTCAATTTCATCCTCACCCTTGCACAATTCAAAATTTACTTGTTCGCAAACAATGAGTCGTGTTCATCCAAGCGTGAAGACATATCACACAAAAATGGTACCAGAAGATGCGGGAGTAGTTACTCTTTCAGAATATGTATAATAATTCGGGGTTTATAAATTGGTTATCTTTTTATTGACATATTTCTAGGTGTGAAGTTTTTCTGACTCACTCGGTATATATTTTTTTAAATGTTTCTCATTAATTTCTTGTACCACTTCATTTGATACAGACTGTACTGTGCTACTTTTTATGTAAATTTCTGTAATTTCTGCAGTGATATGATATAATTTATGTTATGTTCATTTTTTAAATATTACAAGTTCAGATCAATTCTAGGCCTACATTATACTGATGACCCAAAAGATTGTAGTAGTACACACCTCTAGGAAGAATAGCGCGATTTTATTAATGGTTCTGAATAGAGTGTTCACTCCGTATCTGTATTATGTCATCGTCGGCTTGGAGCCAGAAGGGCGCTATTGCAGATCAAGGATGTTCCGTTTGGAGCCAGAAGGGCGCTATTACCATTGACTTCGTACAGTAATAGCGCCCTTATGGCTTTCAACGGAACATCTATAAGATGCAATAACGCCCTTATGGCTCCCAACAGACGGTATCATGTTTGATTTTTATACGGAAAATAAAACTATACCATACCATACCATCGAATTAGATATATATAGGCATCAAGCGAAAATGGGGTGCACACAAGCCCTCGAAATATTTGAGAAGTAATGAAGCAGCAAAGCACATCGATAGCAAAAGGTCCTTATGAAGTTATTGTGCGTTATACGTGCTGAGCACATACAATGAGTCTTTATTATCATTTTCACCGTAGGCCTATATGTTATCAATTAAAGATGTATGTGTATAATATGTTTGATTGTGTTCAGGGAAGAGAGGTGTGTTCTTCTTGGATCTGCCAGTCGATACATACGGACGATCCCATCCATTCCTTGTTTTACTGCACCTAAAAAACTAGTCCAGCTAGTGCCCCCTCCCCCTCAAACTGCAATGCCACGCACTGTGTGATAGTATCATTGTGATCGACTTCTAAGATGGATAACTCTTGGCACACTATCGGGGAATAAATCGCCTCAAAATTTGCAAAGCACGTACAATTTGAGACGGAATGGGCAGTGTTTTATTGTGATGGATTGTTTCATTGAATTTGTCAGTTAAATTTCCACGTTACTCACACAGCGATTCACTTTACACATCTCATATCATGACACAGGCAATGATAAAGCAAAAAGTGGTTTCTCGTTCCCTTTCATGACTGTGTTAAACAAGAATAGTCATGCCCTACTGAAAGCAGCACCATCTACACACGGTTCTTCGAGCGGTTTCACTAAATACCAACCCCTATAGAAACATTGACTTTATGTACTATCAATGTTTTATTATGATTAACCAAAATACCGGCCGATGTAATAAAAGTGCATTCATTAAGAAAATCTTGTACTAAGCCCTTATATTACGGAATGACAAAATAGGGAACATTCTTCTTGACAATTTATACCATTCATTATTCCACAGAAGAATAAAAACCTTGGATAATAAATATTATTACTGTCTTATTAGACATTGATATATTAATGGCTGTCATCATTACATAAAAATTGTGTGTTGCAATCATGCTTAGTAACCATGATATCATAACTGCAAAAACTGGGGTGTTAAATTTAACCCACGGGTGTTAATCTAACACCGGCCGGAATCTATATCCGACCACACCAACTGGTGTTATATTAACACCAGTTTGGGTGTTAGAAATACATTAATAAAACTATTTGGTGTTATTTTAACACCACATTCTGGTGTTAATTTGACACTTTTCATAGTGTTATTTTGATTTGATACCAGTGGGTGTTGATTTCACTGGCGTAATCCGTATAGAATGCTATTCATCTGGGAAATTACGTAAAAATACAAAGCGTCATCCCCCTGATGAATAGATAGGGCGAGCGAATTACGCTAGTGAGTGGTTGATTTTTATTCCTGTTGGTGTTAATTTAACACCAATCGGTGTGGTCGGATATAGATACAGGGCTGGTGTTAAATAACACCAGCTTTTGGTGTTAAAAATATTCAGTTAACTTCATAAACTAAAGCTAAATTTGCTGCTATATTTCTGTTTTATGATATTTATAATTGATATTATATAATGATATGACTTTTACCTGCAAAATTTCAACAAAGTGCTTTTCAGAATTTGTCTTAACACCAAGTGGTGTTAGAGAGATAGCATTCTAATTCCGAAATCTAACACCAAAATTTAACACCCGCATGGTGTTGCATATTTAACACCAGCGTTTTTGCAGTGTAGTTTTATTCATTCGACTTCGATTGGGTGCGTGCAAATCCCAATCCTCACTTTTTTACTAAACAAACTGAGAATTATTATCTCAGTTTTATTATTCAGTATCTCCCAAACATGTACTTATTATGAAAGGCCTATTTTCTTGACTTACGCAAGCTACTATTCGGATTTACCTAAAAGGAAAATAAGGATTCCATGAGGGGGCCCCAAATCGGAATTTCAGATTTTTGTACACCCATTTTTATTTCTTATGTTTCCACGCGTCACGCCAGCCAAGCGATAAGCGCGAATGGAGGGGGGGGGGGTGTCATAAAAAGGCCATCATATTCATATAACAGTTATAAAGGTAGGGGTCAAACATCCATCATTTAAAAAACGGGTGTTTGGTGTGTGTGTTTTTTTTTCTAAGTAGAATTAAAGACACAATTTTGGGGACTTTTTCAAAAAAATGGTTTGAAAGGGTGCCCATCGGCCCGGATCCGCCCTTGGGTTATACCGGAATGTTTTATTCAAATAAAAGCCCTTCTTAAATTGAGATCCCAAACAGATAGATTTTAATCAAAAATTAAAAGCGATACAGCATGTACACTGTAAAAAAAAAAAATATAATAATAATTATTATTTTTACTGCAAATCTGCTGTCAGCAGAGTCGCCATAAAAATGTAATTTAAAAAACAGTTTTGTTGTAAATTCCTCGCCTAAGAATTAATGAAAGAGAAGGGGAAAAATCATTAGAGTTCTATAGCGTACATATTTGGTTAAAAACGGAACAAATGTGTTACTCCTGATGTATATTTTGTATTTCTCATGTAATATTTGCAGGAGAAATTTACAACAAAACTGTTTTGTAAATTACATTTTTTATGGCGATCTGCTGACAGCAGATTTGCTGTAAAAATACAAATATTTTTTACAGTGTACAGTGTGATTCTTGGCAAAATGCCACTTTTGCTTGGTCCCGTTCGACTAGTTTTATGCCTATTCAGTAGCTTTTATCAAGGGATGACAGATGTGCATGCAATTCATCTATATGATTATTTACGTCTGGGGGCTGACGTTTAATGTCACCATCCGAAAGAGAGATTCGAACCTGCGTGTAATCCCTATCAGTGCAATTTGTATGCTGATGCAGAGTTGACAAAATTTATTTTACTCCTGATACTCAGTACCGAATACTACGTAAATTCATCTATAGATGGCGTACTTTTGCCACAACGAAGGGAGGTGTTAAAACCCACATATTTTCATTTGAAATATGCCGATATTTGATGGGGAGGCACAACCAAAAAAAAATTCTGATAGGCCATTAATGAGTGGAAGTGAAAAATACGGGTGCACGCAATTACGCCCTTCGCCCCCTTCTGGTATGTTGATCATTTTAATTTTTGTATTCCAAAAGAATTCAATATATATATATATATATATAAATGGAAAAGGGGACCGTTTTGCGTTGTGTAGGCCTAAGTGGACTAAGATTAGAGGCCCACATATTTTAAAGGAATCATAACAAAGGTGGAATATGTCTATTTTAAAGGGATGCAGTAACATTGAGTGATATTCAAATCACATTTTATTCGATTTAGCTTATTTTGCCAACATAATTATAAACACTTAGGTCAGTCTGGTATCTCTTCAAAATTGCAAGCTAATTGCTTGCTTTACCTTTGAGATGTCAATGATTTCATACTCAAATTGTATAAACCAACCCCGGATGGTTTATAAAACCATGTACTTTTCCACATAGCACAACATACACCCATTTCCTGTTGTATAGTCCCCGTCTTTAGCGGTCTGCTGAGACAGCAACAGAGGGTACTGGTGTTCGGCTGTATGCTTTGCATTGTTTGTTACACTGTTTTAAGGTAGTAAATGATTTCCATTATTTTGATATGAAACTTTCAGTAGTTTGTTTTTTTACTGTTGGAACAATATAATTTTATTAATTTTGATCTAATTGCTCTTGTTTTTGAAAGTTACCCATTCCTTTAACCCATAGATGACAGAGATTTCCCAATGGTCAAAATATATCCCATTTTGATCCTCAAATTGGCAAATTTTCAAACTTTTTTACACTCCTGCAACCTTTAAAAAAAATAAAATTAATAATTAACAACACTTTACCAATGAAAATTACAAAATGCATAAAAAAATTGCCAATTTGCGCTTGAAAATAGCGATTATTCATATTTCTTCGAGTTGCCAATATAGAGATTTCAATGATTATTTTCATTTGAAGTGTTCTAATTCAAGAACCGTTCAATGTACAGTGGCAGAAAAAAATAATCTCTTTATGTCAGTGATTTTTGCTCATTCTGTTGATTTGAAATTCATATTCTATGCATATCAATTCTAGTTGTAAACTTAAGGGGAAGAGGGCGCTATCACTCTACGCAAAGCGAACGCGGCCATAGACTTTCTGTAATTTGCACAGTTTTTTCACTTTGCTTTCTTGATTATGGCGAGCAACTACCTTTTCAAAGAAATGATCAACTTGAATAAGTACGTTAAGAGTCTGAATTTTTCAAAAATAGGAATAACTTATTGCAAAGGGAAAGAAAAGTCCTGTCACTTGAGTCAATTCGAAATCCTAGTAAGATCAAATTCCTGTACAATATGCCCAATTTTGCTCTCAAAATAGCTCATACGCTGTATAGTCATCTTCCTCGATTACGCATAATTATATTAATGATCAAGCAGTTTTTAAAAGCTTGAATTCTCAGCTTTCCAAATGTGGTACATTCATTTCGATTGGTTAAAAAAAAAGTCCTGTCACTTTGAACATTATCACAAACGAATCTTTACTCGATGGGTCAATATTTCCGCATATCACATGCATATCGCATGTGGACGGCGTCTTCGCAAGATGTGACAAGATCACTATTTATATCAATAATCGTTAGGAACATCAATCTATGTGAAATAAAGATTCTGATTACAACTTTAGCACAATGGTGTTATAGGCTTGCCAAAATGTCTTTTCCCCCAATCTGGTCTGAAGCATCTACCTACGAAAACTATGATAAAAGTTCAATTATTTATTTCATGTCCATGACGAATTTCTTCGAACGATCGACTGATAATACCACTTTACCGACAGGGAAGTTTTCTTAGGCGAGTTTTTGTACGCTAAGTAATAATTGCATGCAGTTGTCAGTCGGTCGCTTCCCGCCGTTAGCGCGGGTTTTGTTGACATTAATGTAGAGCCGTATAATTTTCTGCGCCGCTCAGATGCATGTATTTCCACTAAACTCATGAATGTAATGTTGCGTTTCCCCTCCTCAAATAATGGACGCGTCTTTATGTTAAGATTTAATGTCATACGTTAGATTTACATTTCACGTGGAGTAGAATTGATATGGTATTCTAGTTTCAAAGATAATGCAAAAGCGTCACTAAAAGGAGACATTGTCCTTGATGGGTTAAAGGAGAACTCTAGGTTGAAATTGGGATTTTTTTGGGGGGAAAAGAGCACAATCTAAAAAAGCACATCTATGAAAATTTCATCAAAATCAGTTAAAATATATAAAAGTTATGACTTTTTGAAATTATGATTTTTTTTTTTGAAGAAAAATGTTTTGGCATAGTCTCATGCATTTTCAGTGATCAAGCTGATGATGTTAAATTAATTAAATTCAAATTTTCTGCGCCAAGATCATAAAACAGGAATAATGATCTTTTTCAAAACTCATATGGGATAGAATTTGTAATACACAATGTATGAAAAATAATTAAGGGGATGATGGCCCAGAACCCCCCCCCCCCTCCTGTCCAATAGAAATATCCACTGCTGGTGAATTGCATATGGTCAATGAGTCTAAGTCTTTGAATGTCTCTACAAGAAAGTATGGGCAATATAAATGCTGTGGATCATAATCATCATCAATGAACTCTTGGAGACAGGTCCAAATCCGCCAATGTAACCGTTTCTGCTGTGACACCGAAACACCAAGCTATGACAAGCCATCCGTTTAATCCTCAATTAGACCTATTTATCATTATTTAGATGAGTTAATTTATAGACTAAAAGGTATGATTGCCATCCGAATAATACTTTGATAGAATTTATTATTGACTAGTAAATTGTTGTGGTATATTACCTGTTTGTGAAAACTAAGTACAAATTAAGACGTCGACCGTCATTACCAGCGTTCCATAATATGTCGGAAGTTGCTGGAGAAGTTTAGAAAAGTTTCTAAAACTTCAACTAAATTGAAGATCCTATCACCCAAGAGCTCCAACAGCTAATACTGTAAGGCTACAATGTTTTATTAATTTATTTTCGTGTTTATGTAGTATTCTTCACACCGTGTACATGTGTGATATGTACACATTTTTAGAGAAAAGAATGTTCCCCAATGGCCAATCCCTATTGATTATGTTCAGTCCCGTCTATACAGTTTTGTGTTGCAATTGACAGAGTCTAGTTTTCAACGTCACACGCCCACTGATTTGGCTTGAAGTTGTTACTGTCACTAAAAAAAAAAAATACTGTACTGACATGCACACTTACAGTGATACAAGGGTAATTAAAAATTGACCTTGCACAGGGATCTAATCATCTCTCTCAAATTTTGCTTTATAATAATTCTATTGTACGCAAAAGAAAAATATTCATCTCTCTTGTTTGCCTTTTTTGATAAACGATTCTTGACGGAATATAAAATCTAATCTTTCCTCTCAAACTTTGCTTTAATTAGTAAACAACTTTTTTCAATGAAGGATTCTTCATGGAATGAATCCAATCATCTCTCTAATTAAGCACACAAGCAACTGAACCATCTGGGACTAATGACAAGACTCAGTAAGAAAACTTTCAGAAAACAAACTTAATTTTTCACTTTTTGAAATAACATTTTCACTTATCTTTCTTCAATAACTGAGTAGTCGGATGTTCCTTTCACTATCCCTAATGTCTTGAGTTTTCTTTCTTTCTTCTTGGATGAAATATTATTTTTTAAAGTCCACTTTCTGAAAATTTCCCCGCACGTTTTTGGACGGGAAAGGGCGAAAAAATAAGTGATGTTTTAATTTTTTTGTTCATGATTTTGATTTGAAATTTATCCAAAACCTATTCACTGTGTCTTATAATGACATAGACATATGCTACTGCTTAATTTTGGAGCTGAAAGTTATTGCAAAAAGGAGAAAAACCTCAGATAAAACAACATTGACAAGGTTGCAAAATTTTCATCAAAATATGGCAGTTTGGTCCACGAGGTCAATACTGAAGTATTGACATCGTATTATGAGTGTAATTAAGTTTGATTTATTTAGTAAACAATTTTCAATGATTCTTGACGAAATAAACAATTCTCTTGAAACTTGCTGAATGTATGTTTTCTAATAAAATAATCTTTACGAAACAACTGAAGTCATCTCAGTGTTTGCTTTTAATATTTAGTGAACATCTTTAAAAAAAGGATTCTTGACAAAATAAATGTAATCATCTCAAAAGTTCGCTTTATTTAGCGGACAACTTTCCTGTAGTCGTGAAATATGGAAGCATTTTAATCTAAGAAATACCTTAATTAACATGTATATATTTCATCTACCCCTCATTTCTCTCCTATTCAAGACCACTTTACCACGTTTAGACAGTTCACCAAAACCAGAATGACACAAACTAAACTTACAAAACAACTTTGATTAAACTCTAGATAGTCATGACATGAACCACTTTTATTCATGAGTCCGACTACAATTAACATGTATATTCCATTTACCCCTCATTTTCCTTTCTTTCGAGACCACTTTCAGACAGTTGCAAAATGGGCAAACAGCTCTAGGAAACTCCCTATAAAATATACTCGTGAAATAAAAAAAAAAAATGCTCCAAATTTTATTGTCCGAAACGGATATTTATTTTGCCCCTTTTCTCGTGGGCCCGGCAGCCGCTGAGCAGCGCCAGAAGGACGTTGCTCTATCCCCCTCTTGTTGAACGCCAAACAGGGAAGCAGCAACTACCATTTTTTAACGTCTTTTGGTATGACGCGGCCGGGGCTCGAACCCATGACCTCCCGATTATGAGGCGGACGCTCTATCCACTGAGCCAACACATCGGAAATAAGAGACCATCATTTACAAGTCAGCTCTCCGTAGACTTTGTACATTATATTATTAGTATATTAGAGCTTGTTGCAATGTTTGGGAAACAGCACTAGGAAATTCCCTATATACTAGAGTATGTGAGCTCATAACTCGGGTGTTTGTGAGGCTCTGATTGGCTAATTGCATGAAACTCCTCCCCTAGATCAATTTAGAGCATATTGAGTGATGTATTACCAAAACTGGACAATGCGATTCAGCTACTAGCTGTTTTTTAACTAAATTTTTCTACAGGAAAGTATCATTCTGATGTTCTGCAACCTTTGTTTTCTTCAAAATTGCATTTGATATTATTTTTTACACATCAGACCATGTATCGAGCGGCCTACACCTACAATTCCAAAGATGTCAAATCATTGAGCTTCAGGGAAGGGGACCAATTCACCCTTCTTGAGAAAATCGACAAACATTGGTGGCATGTGATGAACCACTTAGGAGAGATGGGATATGTTCCAGCCAGCTACATTGTAAAAGAAGAATCGTCTAATGATGAGGTGCTGAGATCCATTGATAGAGCCATTGAATTCATTCATCTTGCTTCCACTGACAAGGGAGGGTCACTAACACCGGATCAGAGAGAAAGCTTACAGTAAGTATACATTCAAATACCATGATGGTTCAAGCAATTGAAATCCAAGGCAGATGCCTTAGTGCAATGAACTGTCACATACAAACTTTAGGGGAATTCAAAATGCATCATCCTTTTGCAGGCAAATAAGGTAGGATCCTAATTGCTGTGACAAAGGATTTACATGGGCCCTATTATCTGTGACTAAAGCAGAGTGAGAGCCGATGCTGCATTGACCATTGTTAGGTATATATTAATTACCAAAATATTTAACGACAGAATAATGTACATATATTATCATTTGTTATTCAAATTCCGATGAACATGTTTTATACCTTTAAATTATCAAACAGGAAGCTTTTACAACACAGACAGTCAATTACCCAAGAAAACAGTGTGTCCTCTGGTGGACAGCCCAAAAGAAAAGCCCCAGACCTTCCAAGACAAACCTCTACAGAGCTTCGAAAAGCGCCACAACCTCCTAAACACCAGAGCTCCCCAACATCACCAGAACAAATAGGGGGACTGTCACGTTCGGCAAAGTCTTCAACAAAGACGAGAGCTGCCCCTAAACCTCCACAGAGAAATGAAAGTATAAAACAGAAGCCTCAGGATCAAACAGACTCAAGTCAACCATCAGCAGCATCAACACCCAAATCGTCTAGCTCTGCTGATAGACAAACACCAAAACAACGTCAGTTGACCCCTGACCTTGTTATACCCAAGGGATTACTTGGTGAACTTGTGGAACAGGTTAGAATAGAAACAAACTTGAGTTACGACATGTCAAAGCAAGCAGTGAGAACTGTCTTGGAGGGTGTAGGATCCGCAGTACCAGAGGTCGCCAATGTCATGGGTGCCATTTTGTCAAGTTTAAGAGTGGATATGGTAAGTAGACATATCCCTTTTTTTTTTTTTTTTTGCTTCTTTTTCAGAGAGAAAGATGTATTTCCAATGCGAATTCACGACGGTGGCTGTAAATGTCACCTGAGCATTCATTACTTTACAATGTATATTTTAGAGTTTCACACATTGTTTGATGCAATTTTTTTTAAAGGTTTTGACTATTACAAAGTATTTGTTTTGCTGCATTTAATGTATGTTTGCTTATTTTTTAACTTTAAACCGTAACATTTTTATTATTATTTATCAGTTTTAGGATAATACATAATAAACATTATTTGATAAAACACTGTTAAAAATACAGAATATGACCAGCTCCAACATCATGATTGAAGGAAGTCGAGATCATGACAGGTTAGAGGTCATCTTCACTGAACTAACGGCTTGTAAGGATGATGCACAGCAGAGGAGTTGGGCATTACATGAAGATGAAGCTGTCATCACGGGTCACTTGCAAGAGCTTATCACAATTCTAGTAAGTAATAGTTTTAGTGTGGTATTTGAGAGTAAAAATATTCAAAAGTTGATTTAAGAGAAAAGATATTGAATAAAGGGTGAAACTTACCAGAAATATAATATGAAAGAGCAGAATTCATGTCTAATGGAATCCCATTTTCTTTGCTGATTTGTTTTTCTTCTTTTTTTTTTTCATAAAAGATATTGGACAGTTTTAGACCGTGGACTTAATAACATAACTACAGTGATGACCTTTAGCAACACTCTGTTTTTATGGGATATAAAAGTTTCTGACATTTAATGTTTTTCTTTTATTTGCAAACTACCAACAAAAATTGTGTTCCCGTTGGGTTTCTGTAGTGAGTTCCATAATAATCCTGTGTCTGTATTAGTTTGTTTGATTGACATGTCTAATGTTGTATCAAAATTGACCTATTCATAATATTTATTCATTTTTGAAAGCTTTATTTTGTTTCCCTTTTTTTCAGTCTGATGCAGATCCAAGGGTTTCTAAAGCAGTCGTGACAAAAGATCATTTTGAATACATTCAAAATCTGGTGTTATACTACCAAATGGTAAGTCAACATGCAATTGAGGTATTTTGCAAAGATTAAATAAAATGATGATAAATGGAATAAATGCATCTCTTCTTGATACCATGCTTGATGTGCTTCAAAAGTGATTTAGATTATCAAGTTAAGCTCTTGTATCTCTCTCTGCCTAGATAGACTTGTAAATTGCCACCTGGTCTAAACCCACTATTTCTAATGCCCGTTTGGTATCATACTGCATTGTCTTATTCCAATTCATCTACAACCAGATCGTCTAATTACCTTTTGGTCTTATTGCCACCTTACCCATTTACCGTTTTGTCTAATTTCCATTTCGTCTAATATCGACTTTGTCTAATACCGCTTGGTTAATTTCAGAGACCAACTGGTGTTAGACCAAATATTTATTTTGGAATTAGATGAAATTGGAATTAAGACAATTTAGCTATTAGACAAATTGGTGATTATTCCAAGTGGTCATTAGACCAAGTATGCATTAGACCAAGGAGAATTTAGACCAACTGCTGTTAGACCAAGCGGATATAAACTTATAGACCATATGGAGCATGGCATATAACAATTCAACAAAAGACATAAGTGATATGATAGGATTAAGAAATTGCACTGTTTTAATCCACAATATGAAAACTTATTTAGAGCACCACGATATAAAATTAAAATATTAGCAGGTACTGCTTAGAATGAAAGTTTGATTAATATACTAAGTTCTGTTTTTTATGTGTATAGGAGCATCGGTCATCTCTTCGTCTGCTGTTGCTGAAGGTGTTTGGAGCGTTATGTAACCTTGACCGTGGTGCTCTATCTAGTCTTGTATGCTCAGTCCTTCCAGTAGAACTAGCTAGGGATATGCAGACTGATCAGGAAAACATCCCCAAACTCTGCTATTCAGCTCTTGTTTCTGCCATGCTACTCTCTACTGGAGAACAGATACCATTCACTCATTATGGTGAGTCATAATTGTGAATCTTGGCCGGTATTCTTGAAGGGTGACTAAAGATAGTAGGCATAATAAATACCTATTTAGTATGCCTACTAACTTTAGTCACCCTTTGAGAATACCCGCCCTTGTCTTTACAGTTCACTCCCGTTATGATGAGAAATAGATCTCTTTATGATGGGCCAATTCTCCTGGTTCCAATTTGAAACAGTCAAGTATAAGGTTAAGTGGTCATTGGCTTTATATAATGAGATTTCATTATAACAAGATACTGTATACGCCATATATTTTGTGTACAGATATTTTGGTGGTTGTGGACTGTTTTTGGAAGCTCGTGAGGTGTAAATTTCACAACTTTTTTAATGTTTCTATTTGAGTATCGAAGTAGAAATTTTTGCAAACTTCACAAAAATAAAACCACTTGAAAATTACTGCTTATATAGTACTTGGTTTGGTCCCAAGCATCTGGGCTGGTTACAAGGGCAGTGTATTTCTATTTTGGTGCATATCATGTGGTATCAATATAAGACCAGCACCCTGGAACATAACATTTACAATAAATTCTGATTGAATCATTCATGCAAGCAGTCTATGCAACATGGGGCACAGCAAATATATTTATGTAAAGTACAAGCTGCTTATATAGATTTGCTCTATTTCACACCTCCTACTAACAGAGGCATCACCTTTTCAAATTTTTTTTTTCATCTTTAAATGACTCTGAGAACCTTTGTTTATCTTATGCAGATCAACTGAATGCAGACTTTGTCAACTACTTATTAGACTCCATTGATAATCCTCCTGCTGGTGATGAGTTAGATCAAGTACCAGATCTGTTTGTCAACCTAATACTTGCTTTCAATCTTCATCTCAGAGGTACGCTAAATGATCATTCTATTCATTTTTGGAATAATTGTGATTTTCTTCTTCTTCTTCAAAAGACTTTTTTGAAGGCCAACACATGTAACTGTTTCAAAGAACTCTTTATTTGTTTTTGTTTTTGTTATTTGATATAATTGCTATCAAAGACCAAAAAAACAGTGGTGGACCCAGGATTTGAAAAAAGGCGGGGGATAGGGGACAAAAATTTATAATTTTAAGAAGTATAGTCAACGAGTGGTTTTCAAATTATAGTGCCTGTATCCACCACTGCATAAAGTACTTCATTGGAGTCCTCTTTAGAACAATTATGATTTGTGTCGACCGCTTAATATCTCTCCATAATTAATATCAACCCTTTGGATGTTTATGTGGAGATTTCTTCTTTTTTCTTTTTTTAGATCCTTCTGATAATATTGTGATGAAAGTGTTAGCAGAAAAGAGGAGCGCAAAGAGTTTCAGTGAAAGGATCATGCTCCTAGTCAATAGAGGGGGTGAGTCCAAAATATATGAACTATGGGTTTGTAGATAGTCATCAAATTGCAGTTTGGGGTACAAATCTTAACAATTACAAGACAAAAAATATCTAAGCTTTAATTTTTACATTTTAGTAGTGATTAAAAAAAGGAAGAACACATTTAGTTTTACTGTTTGGATGAGAAGACAACTATTGAAATAAACCAAAAGCACACCCAATAGTAATCTTTGAGCACAAATTAGTTAGTTCAAAATGTATTTATAATGGCCAAGGCCTCTACATAGGGCATATGCACCTTCATTGCATCACAGTGGAGGAACAGATTATTTCATGATATTACAGCTGCCAATAACACTTTTTTTTATTTTATGTGTTTAGTGGATCCAGTGAAGGTATTCGATCATTGCTCAGATACACAGGATGCTCTTCTCAAGTTCATGGCAGACATGTTTTCAAGTCCTACGACCTCTGACCTCTTCTACTCTAATGATATGAAAGTACTAATTGATATCATTGTGAGACAGATAACAGACTTGAATCCAGGCGACCAGGTTAGTTTTAGGTTTTATTCTCATTTCTTTACACAACTGTTAATCTGTTGGAGACAAGCTGATTTGGTTCTAACATACATTTTCCGTAGACATCAGCCAAAATAAACACAACACAAAAAGAATGTTCCACCTATTTCAGATATCAATAATTTTTTTAACTAGGAGGAGTTCAAAAAATCTAATTATAATGTTCATGTAGGGAATTTAGTTAGCTACCAGGGAAGCGAATTTTAGGAAAAACCATCAAGTCATGCTTTACTGAGCAATGGTTGAATGCAAAAATGTCATTTTTGAAGTTCACAAACCTAAAATCACAACTTTGAATCGATGGTATCGGACCAATTTTCAGATATTAAACATTTTACATGTATGTATGCAAAACAGGCTTCTAAACATATGGAAAGGAAATTTGCGTCAAATTTCACGATTGAGTGAGCATGTAACAAAAATTACCCAAACTGCGATTTTTACTTATTTGCCATGGTACTATATTCGATCAAAAATTATGGAATTCCTGTTTTGGAAGTGTACGCAACCAAGACCCCTTCATTCACGGTTGAATGAACCCATCAAACAACCAAAAAATAGGCCATTTTGGAATTACTAAGAGGTATTACAGTAATTTTATGCACTAGAAATTATCTCAATTGTTGTGTTTATATTCATGTCAATGATCCTTTATTTATTTACAAATTCATGCTTCAGTGAGCACGTTAGACTGGACTTTCTTCATGTATGGACTAAAATTCAAATTCTTACTTTGATTGAATATAACAATTCTTTTGGGGGAGTACTTCAGTAGTTGCACTACTCTTTGTTCTGCCTCCTTTCAATTTCTGATAAAGTATTGCTTCTATCAATTTTAATCTTCATTCAAAGTTAGTATACAAGAAAAATGAATAGCCCTTAATATTTACAGTTCCTAATTATTGATTTGATGACAGGTACGCACTGAGAATCTGTCTCTCATCTTAAGCATCTTCATAAATACATCTTACTGGGAGGATTGTCATCGGTTGCAGGAGCTTGAGAGATCATTTGTTGCCATAGCGATAGAAGAGGGTAAAGAGAGTGAACAGGACCAACTCATTGTCAAAGAGATCCAAAACAAGTTTGGCTCAAAGTTCACTAGAAAATTTTAAATGTTTCTGATTTATATTTTTTTAGTTAAATGTATATTTATTTCATGTGTTTTGTAACTATTTACGCAGCTGTTGTTTGTCAGAGAATCCTCTGAAGGATCAATATTTGATGACATCTCTTTTGCCATGTATATAGGGTTGAGGTTAAAACTTATAAAGCTTATGTTGAGATTTGGGGATAGGGCCTATAATATAGCTGCCAAAGCACCTGGGATTATAACATATTTTGCAGGGCCCGCTGGGAGAACAGTTGCCAAGAGGTGAAGTGTTTACCCATGTTAAACAAGTTACATTATTGTTATTATTGTTATTATAGCCAGTAACCCTTAAATAAATATAATTAATGAATATTTATTTTGGGATAGGACTAATGGTGTAGGGTGTATACAAACATTTATCCTGTAACTGTAACTGAAATGTCATTCCATGAATCCCCTTTTGTCCTGTATATTATAAGATAAATTTGAATGTCAAGAAAAGAGCATAGCAAAATTAGGACAGGTGAGAAACACATAATGTACAAAAATCTAGTAATGATAGATATCTTTCTGAATTGATCATATTTTGCACTTATGAAAGAGGTGGAGGTACATGACAAGAGTTGCTTTTTATTTGAAATTTGCAAAATGCTACTTAAGGTATTTATTGTAATTTGCCAAGGAGAAAGTATGTTCTATATCATGAAGTCTTGTAGATCCATGTGCAATTTTGCTTGAAGTTTTCCATCCAGTAATTCATATTTCTTTTTCTGATTAGAGTCTTTCTTTTCTAAAAGTAAGTTGTCTAAAGAGCCATCAGTCAATGGAAAACCGATCAGATTATGTGCTAACGTTATGATGCATGATACAAATGGAACAAAATCTGACCAAATCAATAATGTTCAAATTTCTTTACATGTTGTTACAAATTTCGTTTTATTTACGACATATTTACTTTCATATAGAAATTATATATACATGTATTATTTTATCAGATCATAATAATGTGTATAATTCATTTTGTGTTGTTATTGATGTCTGTGATAAGTGTGCACTGCGCATCCTAGTCAAGGCATCAGTGTCCCTTTGCAGCATTAATCAAGTGATACAGGTTAGGTGAATTGTATTCTTGCGGGATTATTTCCTTGAAGTGCTAGAGCTTCACGAAAGCAGTGCTAAAACCAAGGTGCCGAGAGTGATATTTGTGTCATGTACGACAGTCATGTGCATTCTGTTAAAAGTTAACCCATTATAATTATTAACTACTTGCCATAATCAAGATCTATTTATTATGATAATCATGTATTTATCTGTAATATTACACAGTGTGATAATTGTTTAAATTTAATGAAGCTCAAAAATTTTGTACTTTGAAGAGTAACCAAGATTATAATTGTGTTTTTT
This sequence comes from Paracentrotus lividus, assembly GCA_940671915.1. Classification (NCBI taxonomy): domain Eukaryota; kingdom Metazoa; phylum Echinodermata; class Echinoidea; order Camarodonta; family Echinidae; genus Paracentrotus; species Paracentrotus lividus. The sequence continues at coordinate 8,330,542 of CALNVZ010002100.1, forward strand.
TTTTTACAGACACTGCCTTGATATGGTCTTGATTAATGATTAGTTTCTTACAAATACTGTAAGAGAAAAAAAAAAAAAAGTAGACATCTTATGATTTTCAGTAAATGGTAGTAATAGGAAATTGTGAAAAAGGGGCCATAATTACCCCAGTCCTCCCTATATCAAACAAAACATTATTTTAACAAACACCTCAATAGAAAGAGGCACCAACTATTGTCTGTTGAGAGTCTGTGTACGTTAACAGATAGAAGTTCATTAAACTCTGACGCTCATACCAACACCATAATTTCACACAGATGTTTTGCTTTCAGTTTAGGATGACAGTCCACTCCAAATATAATAAGGTGCTATGGACAAAGCCATGTGCCCCATTAAGAGACTATGGCCCATATTCACAAAGGTGGCCTAAAGTTAAGCCTAGCTTAAATCTGTGGTTTAGTATGGCTTGGCAAATGTGACACAATCTGTCTATGTTGCATGCTCCTAAAAGTTTACTAAATTCTGGAATTGTGTTTTAAAATTAAGAAGAAACTTTTGTACTCATCATTTCAAGACAGTTTAATAGTTTCACAACCAAAAATTCTGATATATCAAACATCTACTTTTCGAGATTGTGTCACATTTTGCTAGCCATACTTAAACCAAGATTTAAGCTAGGCTTAACTTTAGGCACCTTTTGAATACGGGCCAAAGCAACAGTAAGACCATTGAAAGACATGTATCTAGTCAAACAATTTCAATTCTTTGCTATAAACACTGATATGCATGTACTAAATATTAACCAAAAAACATTTCAAAGGGCAGAACATTGACACAACCATGGACATTTGCTCCGACTTAGATAATGTTTTAATTGATTTATTCAGAGCTGAATGTATCAATAGCCTAGAAAATGCAGACTTCACTACTGTATAGCACGGTTGGTGACCATCTTGAGGACTTTCTTTAGAGGAATGGCAATGCTTGATTCATTCTAAGATGCATGGCGTAATAATATTTATTTTGGTTCTCTTGCACCCTGTGACATTGAGTAATCATTTAGCAAGCAAGACCACTTACGAAATATACTCAATTTTGATATGTTGATTTCAAAATCCCCTTGAAGATTCGCGAAATACTAATCAATGGTTCAATTAGATTTTAATACAAGATAAATATCAATATAATTCATGACATCAGAAAACTCATTTAATTGTAAAAAATTGTATCGTAAAAAAAAAAAAAAAAAAAACTTTTACAAATTGATTGCTGAAATTTGCACCATGTGCAAATGAATAATCCTTGAT
>CALNVZ010002100.1:8345561-8357463 GCA_940671915.1 Paracentrotus lividus
CACCCTATCCCTTCATGTAGCAGCAAGCCTCGCGGCGGGATGCTTAACTGCACTAGCGCCCTTTAAACTACCTTCTCAAATGTATTAAACATGTTTCTGCTGTACTATGTAATTTCGAATGTCGAAGAAGTCTAGATCTAGATCTAGAAAATCTATACTAGGCCTAGTAGTAATTTTAGTAGTCTTAAGTTTAGTAAAGTCTAATCTCTGTAATTAAAATAGGCCTAACGTTAGAGGCTAGATCGATGATTTTTGTGCCTGAATCATAATGAAAAAAAAAACGTAGATTAACGTTAGCACTCAACATGATTTAGCTTCAGTGATTTGGCACATAAAATAGAAAGACCACATATTATTTACCAAAATGTGAAATTTACCAAAGTGTGCCATAACACTAGTACACAACACGCATCCTGTCATTGGCAACTGCTACAAAAAAAATCATACGAGTCACAATATTTACAAACATGAAAACACATATGTGGGCAAATGGAACTTAGAAAAGTTGAAGAGGCTCACAATTCCTCACCATTTTCGAGTCTTGATATAACAAAGATAACAATTTCATATTGACAAACATGTAACCAAGGCAATTTATTACATATTCACCATGTTTCAAAACATATTAACATGAGATTTTGAAAGAATCAATTAAAAAAACTTAGCCTACCGGTACTTGGAAATGAAAGATCGTCAATTCGCCACGTCGTTGCGAAAACATACGGTAAGTCTTGAATCGAGACTATAAATGGTAGCGTATTAAGGTGCCAAGCTGGCCGTTCATGAATAATTCATGAGTATGACGTCACGTACCTACTCGCACGGCCAATATGACGGTGCAACGCTGATATGAGTGGAGGAGCTGCGAGGCGGGATGCAGTTGAAGCAGTGCATGAGTATGGAAGTAAGACATACCATGGCAGGGGCGTATCCAGGATTTCCCAATAGGGGGGGCGCAAGGAAATTTTTATCGCCGTCAGGGGAAGGGGGAGGGGGTTCTTCTAAATTCATAATTGTACATGAAATTCCACATTTTTTTCAATTATCACAAAAGTTACATAGTTTCTATACCCTAAGCAATGTTGTTAGCGTAGAAACCTATTATGTGTGCATTATATACCCTTCTGAATTGGAATCTGCGAGCGCGAAACGAGAGTCGAAAATGTGAGGTTTTTAAAGTATATATGAAATAAATAAAGGGGCATTTTCAAGTACTAGAAAATGGTAGATTATTGTGTATAATAGACCACATTTAGTATCCGCGAGCGCGAAGCGCAGAGCTGAAAATTTTTAAAGTTAAAGAAGGATATATATTGAGGTTATTATTTATTGTGCATTATGATTTGGTATCAGCGAGCGCAGAGCGCGAGCCGAAAATTTGGGGTTTAAATTTTTTATAAGGTAAAATTTAGAACTATTATTGTGCATTTGATTTTGGTGTCAGCGAGCGCGAAGCGCGAGCCAAATTTGGGGTTTTAAAATTTTTTAAAGGTAGAATTATAGAGTTATTATTGTGCATTTGATTTGGACATCTAGCGGCGCGAAGCGCGAGCCAAAAATTTGGGTTTCAAAAGTATTTTGAATTAATAAGGGGTACTTTCTAATAAACCCATGAGGCCAACTATGTTTCCCAGGAGGCCGAGGGCCCAGGAGGCAGAGGGTCCAAAGAGGCCTCTTTTCTTTGTGAAATTTTGAAACTTTAGTTTTAAATATTTTACTTTCGTCACTAATGTATTTCTTTTTCTTAAAAAAGGGGCGTTTGAGCAATTATTGCAAAATACAATATGAGAAAAGTCGGCCTCGTGGGCCCTCCCACACATTAAATGCCTTAGTTATGGTCGTTTGAACCAAATAAAGCCTATTCGGCTTTTATATTGAATTAAGTTGGGCGAAAATTGTACAAGACATCGAGCCTTATTCCCTTCTCTTTTCTTTTTTTCTTCTTTTCTTTCCCTTTTTCCTTCTTTCTCCCTTTTTCTCCTCTCTTTTTTTTTTTTTTTTAGTCGGCCAATAGGGGGGCGCGGCGCTGTTTGCGCCCCCCTGGATACGCCCTGCATGGTTATAATATAGTTATTTATATATCTATCTATTGTGGCCAATATACCTCACCACCATCACAGCTTAGCACCTCCACCATCCAACTTGGCACCAAATCATCATATCAATAATATACAATGATAAGAGAATCATATCTTACTATCTATGTGGTCAAATTACCTCAACACCTTCCAGTTAGCACCTCCACATCCAATTGGCACCACAATCATCATATCAATAATATCAAATGATTAAGAATCATATCTTACAATCAATGTGGTCAAATTACTCAACACCTTCACGCTTAGCACCTCCACCATCCAACTTGGCACCACAATCATCATATCAATAATTACAATGATATGGAATCATATCTTACTATCTATGTGGTCAAATACCTCAACACCTTCCAGCTTGGCCCTCCACCCAATCAACTTGGCACACAAACATATATCAATATATATTAATATACAATGATATAGATCATATATCTTACTATCTATGTGGTCAATTACTTACTCGCCACCTTGCCAGCTGGCACCTCCACCATCCAACTTGGCACCACAATCATCATATCAATAATATACTGTAATATACATGTACATGATATAGAATCATATCTACTATCTATGTGGTCAAATTACCTCAACACCTTCCAGCTTAGCACTCCACCATCCAACTTGGCACCAACAATCATCATATCAATAATATACAATGATATAGAATCATATCTACTATCTATGTGGTCAAATTACCTCAACACCTTCCAGCTAGCACCTCCCATCCAACTTGGCACCACAAATCATCATATCTAATAATATACAATGATATTAGAACATATTCTTACTATCTATGTGGTCAATTACCTCAACACCTTCCAGCTTGCACCATCTCCACCATCCAACTTGGCACAACAATCATCATATCAATAATATACAATGATATAGAATCTATATCTTACTATCTATGTGGTCAAATTACCTCACCACTTCCAGCTTGGCCCTCCACCTCACCAACTTGGCACCACAATCATCAATCAATAATATACAATGATATGGAATCATTATCTTACTATCTATGTGGTCAAAATATACCTCACACCTTCCAGCTTGGCACCTCCACCATCCAACTTGGCACCACAATCATCATATCAATATATACTAGTAATACAATGATATAGAATCATATCTTACTATCTATGTGGTCAATTACCTCAACACCTTCAAGCTTAGCACTCCACCATCCAACTTGGCACCACAATCATCGGGGAGGGTCCACGAGTTCAATCGGTTCATTAACGAAGTCTACGTACCCAAATAAAAGCGAGACCTCGCCACGAGTCCATACGTCACACGAGGCCCAAATTTTCCCAGAGTCCACCGTACCACGAGCACCATACAGTCCATCCGACGATCCTACGTCCCACGAGGCGAGTATTGTTTTCACACAGAGTCCTCAGTCCCACAAGAGCTGCCCTCGGCCCACGAGTCCTACGTCCCACGAGTCCTACGTCCCACGAGCCTACGTCCCACGAGTCCTACGTCCCACGAGGCCGAGTATTTTCCCACGAGTAGTACGTCCCACAAGGAGGACTCTCGTGTGACGTGGGATCGTGGGATATAATTACTCAGGCCTCGTGGACGTACGACTCGTGGGACAGTAGGTCTCTATGGCGAGAGACTCGTTGGAGACGTAGGACTCGTAAGGGACCGAGAGGACTCGTGGGAAAAAATTCCGGCCTCAGTGGGACGCTAGAGTACTCGTGAGGACAATTAGTCTCAATGTGGGACGTAGGACTCGTGGGAAAATATTCAGGAAACAATAGCACTAGTGGGATCGTAGGACTCGTGGGACCGAGGTCTCGTGGGACGTAGGACTCGTGGCACCGAGGACTCGTGGGAAGACCCCCAATCATCATATCAATAATATACAATGATATAGAATCATATCTTGCTATCTATATGTGGTCAAATTACCTCACCACCTTCCAGCTTGGCACCTCCACCATCCAACTTGGCACCACAATCATCATATCAATAATATACAATGATATAGAATCATATCTTACTATCTATGTGGTCAAATTACCTCACCACCTTCCAGCTTGGCACCTCCACCATCCAACTTGGCACCACAATCATCATATCAATAATATACAATGATATAGAATCATATCTTACTATCTATGTGGTCAAATTACCTTACAATCTTCCAGCTTAGCACCTCCTCCGTCCAACTTGGCACCACAATCATCATATCAGTAATATACTGCAATATACAATGATATAGAATCATATCTTACTATCTATGTGGTCAAATTACCTCACCACCTTCCACCTTAGCACTGTCTTCCTCTATCATTAATAATAGTTACAACATAGATCCATTCAAAACATCATATTTTGATAACCATGTCCCATCAAAACCTCAGTTGTAGTTGCAGCAGTGAAATTAATATTTAATATATTTCTTAATCAGTAAAGTTATAATGCATATCATAATCATAGTATTTATATAATACATTTAATGGTATAACACACGATACTTTGCTAGATGAAATGACTCAAGTGAAAAAAAAAGTTTCACGAGTGCTTATTATGAGCTCATGCTTCTTGCTCAATTTTTGTCTTCGTATTGATTTTCTCACTCGTGTTCTCTATTCACCTTTTTTTTTCTCTCTCTTTTTAATGAAATATACTTAGGGGCCATTCTTTGAAAAGTGAACCTTTTTTGGTCAAAATAAAGTGTTTGCTTTTTTATTTTAAGCTGCATATTCAAATAGAGCAATGTCTGAAGTTTCATGAACTGATGTTTTTTCGTGATTTTTGCAATTGCTCATGCTCATTTGCATAAATTAACATAAATGATAATTAGATTTAAAAAAACGGTACATAAAATATCAGTTTTTTAAACCTGGTTGGAATGGAGATGCTGACTTCCTTACTTAGATTACTGTCATTATATGATTATTTACCTCTATTCCTTTTAATCTAACCCCAAAAAATAATGTATGAAATACTTAAGAAATTCATAAACAATGAAATAAGGAGTTTGTCCAACCCTTCCCGGGGATTTTTCTTCAAAAAGGTTTGTCACCCCCAGAAGATAGCCATTTTCGTCATTTTTTCTTATTTTTGGGGCCCCTTTTTGTTTACGCGACCCACCAAGGCCCCCTTTAGTCCTACCCCAAGGAAACGCGTCTGAGGTGTAGATTTGTTATTGTTTTTTAAATTAAATCTAGATGTATAGTTACAAGGCTCGACTCTTTTCTCTAGGGGAGGAGTCAAAATTTATTTTGATTGGGGTTCAACATTGATTTTTTTTTCATTTTTACACCCTGGAAATTTCTGTCTTCCCTAAATTGTATTGTTAAATCTCAACCAAACATAAATCAAAATAAAATGTAATCAATAATTACCATTTACAGCCTTGTCATCAAGGCTAAACCAAATGATGATATTTAAGGGTTAAAGGTTGTTTTTCCTTTCTTTTGTTTTCAGCATAAAGATGGAATAAAATATTCCGAATTTTCACCAATCTCGTTTTTTACTTCAACCCCTCCCCTAGACAAGAAACCTAAGCCTATCCCCAGAATTCTAGATTTAACTTAAAGAACAATATAAACAGTACACCTCGGACGCGTTTCCTGGGGGTAGGGCTGTGGGGGCTTGATCGGCCGGGAAAACAAAAAGGGGCCCCAAAATAAGAAAAGTTGACAAAAATGGGCATCATGGGGGTTGACAAAAAAAAATTTGGAAAAAAATTCCACGTGAAGGGTTTGGAGAATGTCCAAGATATAGCCAGGTTCCCGAAAAGTAAAAGCAGGGACAAACATATTCAAGAAATTAAAGCCAGAGCAAAATCATGTCGCTATAATGTCACACATGTGACCCGACATCACGATATAAAATAACAGATACAAAAAAAAAGAAATTTCAGAGATGACTCCTATTCAGTGGTATGTTATGGTTAGCAGGTCCATAATGCATATCTCACAGCAATAAGAACATGTCATCATTTTAAAACTCACAGGAATTTCAAAATGAAATTGAACTTACAAAATCATGCCGTTCTGTGAAGTCACACACTTGACCCACTTCTTTTGACCTTTGACCTTGAACATTCATTATTGAACATTCATTATTGTATATATTGTAAATATAGGGATCATACCATAATGACCACCTAAACCTAAAAAGTTTGCCCCTGTCAAAATTTAAGTGCTGATAATAATAATAATAATAATAATAATAATGATGATGATGATGATGATGATGATGATGATGATGATGATAATAATAATAATAATAATAATAATAATAATAATAATAATAATAATAATAATAATAATAATAATAATAATAATAATAATAATAATAATAATGATAATAATAATGATAATAATAATAATAATGATAATAATAATATTGATAATAATGATGATAATAATTAATAGTAATAATAAAATTATAATAAGTATTATATCTTTCGCCATAAAAATATGCATTTTCGAAATTTCCTGAGGATTTCAAACATGGCTTTAAAGATGATGTTGGGAGACAAAATAACAATTTAGGATAAATAAAGTGTCAGAATTTATATTGATTATTACAATAGAACATGAGATGTTAGGATGAAAGATGAGATGTTAGGATGAAAGATAAGATCAGATTTAAGTTCTTAGCCCGAATTGTACGAAAATTATATTAAGTAATTAATGCACATGCTCCCATAGGCCCGTATTCGCAAAGATGATATAGCTTAAATCTGTGGTTTATTATTGGTAGCACAATGTGACAAAATCTTTTTTTTTTTGGGGGGGGGACGGAAACTCTTTAAAAGTGCTTTAGAATGATAAGTACATAAGTTGTCCTAATCATTAGGGTATGATTCCAGAACCCAGTAAACATGTAAGGAACATAAAAACGTTGACAGATTGTTTAACATGTTGCTACCCATATAAACCCCGTTTATATCGACTTGGGGGCCATCATGATGATAACTATTTATTTACGTTTTAGTTATTCCTGATATCCATACCATAGGAAAGATAATTTATTTCCCTTTCTATTGGTATCATATTTGTAATGATTCTGTCATGCTTCAATGCACAGATGATCAGAATATGGCGAAAAGTAAAAAGTCAAATGTTGTAAAATGCACTTTCATTGATCACATTGAAGTTCCGCAACGTCAATTTAGACCCTGATTTTTAGGAACACACTGTGTTTAACAAAAATTGCTTGTGCTTCGCACTCCCTTTATTGTTAATGAAATAAACTCAGATAACAGGCCTAATCATTTTAAGCAGAGCACAAAAAGCGCTTAAAAATGTATTGTTTTCAGGTTGATATATCCAGAAAATTTTGGCTCGCGCTTCGCGCTTGTATGGTAAAGGTCATAATCATCATTTTGAAGTTTCTTGAGCATAATCACAAAAACGCAATATTTCCAGGTTGATACATGAATTTTTATTTAAAAAAAATAAATAAAAAAAATAATAAAATCAGCTCGCACTTCTTACTCCCATTGTTTAATGAAATAGGCCTATGTATCTTCTTTATGAGAATTGCACAAAAAGCGCTTAAAATGCAATGTTATCATGTTGATTTATATTTTTTAAAAAATCGGCTCGCCTCTTTTAATGGGACAGGTAGGCCTATCTTCTTTATGAGCATAGTACAAAAATTCTTTTGAAGGGCCTCAAATTTTTAATTCAGCGCCGCTATTTAAGTCCCCCGTTCAAATGACCCTTAATATTACAACATAATTTTTGCTCAAGAAATTTTCTTATAAACAAATCTACATTTACAAGGAGTGTCTTCATTAAATGAAAAAAAAAATAGTCTTAACCTTCAATGGGCATGATCATTTTGGTCATCTCACCCCCAAGGGTGGGGGCGAAACCCATTTGACCAAATTTTCTGAAACTTAGCATGTATTTGAGGTAATAAGCCTGCTAAGTTTCATACTTCTACCTCAAATACTTTTTGAGCAATCGGCATTTGTAATTGGCATTTTTTTTTTTTTTTTTTTTTTTGCATTTGGACTACATGTTTAATGCACAAGTCTATGGGGAAACCAAAACTATATAAATTTGGTATCAACATATTCATTCATTCGTTTATTTCCACATTAAAACCATATTACAAACAATTTGTTTTCTTAGTACACTGTCCGTCATAAAGGTGGAATATTGTTTTGCCGCTATAGCGACATGATTTTGCTCTGACTTTAATTTCTTGAATATGTTTGTCCCTGCTTTTACTTTTTGGGACTCTGGCTATATCTTGGACATTCTCCCAACCCTTCACGTGGACCTTTTTCCAAAATAGTTTTGTCAACTCCCGTGGGGCCCATTTTTGTCATTTTTTCTCATTTTGGGGCCATTTTTTGTTTTCCCGGCCGATCAAGCCCCCCTCAGTCCTACCCCCAGGAAACTCGACTGAGGTGTACTATTTTATGTTGTTCTTTAAGTTAAATATATATTTCTGGGGACAGGCTAAGGTCTCTTGTCTAGGGGAGGGGTTGAAGTAAAAAACGAGATTGGTGAAAATTCGGAATATTTCATTCCATCTTTATGCTGAAAACAAAAGAAATGAAAACCCACCTTTAACCCATAAATATCACCATTTCCCCCTTACATTTTGTTTAACCTTGATGACAAGGCTGCAAATAGTCATTATTGATAATATTTTATTTTGATTTATGTTTAGTTGAGATTTTACAATACAATTTAGGGAAGATAGAAATTTCCATAGTGAAAAAATGAATAAAATGGATATTGAACCCCAATGAAAATAAATTTTGACCCCTCCCCTAGACAAATGAGTCGAGCCTGTGACCATAAAACTAGATTTAATTTAAAGAACAATAACAAATCTCCACCTCAGACGTGTTTCCTTCGGGTAGGACTGAGGGGGCCTTGGTGGGTCGCGTGAACAAAAAGGGCCCCAAAATTAAGAAAAAATGACGAAAATGGCCATCTTCTGGGGGTGACAAACTTTTTTGCAAAAAATCCCCGGGAAGGGTTGAGGGAACGTCCAAGATATACCCAGGATCTCAAAAAGTAAAAGCGGTGACAAAAACATTCAAGAAATTAATAACGGAGCAACATAACGGCGCTTGAGCCAGAAAAAAATATTCCACCTTTATGACGAACAGTGTATATACAATTGTGGCAGGAATATAAAAAGCACAAAGGAGGCTTGTTAAAAATAATCCCTTTAGTATCTTAAATATACAAATCATTCAATAATACAAGTAATACAAGGTAAAACAATAACAATGTAAGTAGGTACAAGAACACAACATCAAAAACAAGCGAACATATTTTTAATTATGAGAAACCGGAAGGTACAAAAGGGAAAGAAGAGGAGGAAACCTTTTTTTTTACATATAAAAAATATACGTAAGACCCTCTGCTAAAAAGTCATGAAAGCTCATGGCACACAAAAGATTTCTTTAATCTGATTTCGGCAAATGAACTAGGGCGTTGATAATCCCATAGACTTTGTGTAGGTTCAGGTGTTCTAATAATTTTGGCCACCACTGTATAAACAAAAAAATATATATTAAAAAAATTCGGCTTCCGCATCGCGCTCGCATTGATGATTGTTCAGTTAGATAAGTATCTTTATTAAAAGCATGGCACAAAAACTTAAAATGCAGGTTTTCAGGTTGATATATATATATATTATATAATATTTATATATATATATATATATATATTATAATATATATATTTGGGCTCTGGCTTCGCGATCGCATTGTTTAATGAGATTTTAAGCATATGGCACCAAAAAAAAAAAAAAAAAAACTTAAAATGTTCTATTTTCAGGTTTACATATCAAAAATGTTCGGGCTCGACTATTTAATTGAATACATTAGCATTTGTTGTTAAATATCAAAGTAAACAGTTCTTAAAATACTGTCTTTGGGCGTATACACCCCCCCCCCCCCCCCGCTTAGCCTTCAAGCAGCTGATCGAGGAAAATGTGGATACATTTTGTTTCGCCTCCTCTTATTGGAGAATGCTGGACCGCCCCTGCATTATAATCAAATATCTGACCCCTCTTAATTTTTTATCCATAAGTTATTTATTGATTTGAGAAATATATTGCTCCAAGAGCTGCTCTCTCTTCCCAGGAATCCAGGGGTGCCGGGCTCGCCAACCCCCTCCCCCCAAAAATAAAAGAGAGGGAAATGGGAGGAGTGAGCATGGTAAGAGGAAGAGAAAAGAAGGAAAAAAGAAAGGGCAGGGGATTGGTTTGCCGATGCTCCTGGAATTTTCGCCCAAAACTGTGCAATAAGAGGCAAGAGATAGTCTTAATTGGGTTCCAAACGACCCAAAAAACAACAACAAAACAAAAATGACTGCCGTAAATATAAAGAAGTTTAAATGTTGGGCTTCAGAGTAATTAAGTTGTATGCCAACATTTCTACAAGGGCTTCGCGCATGCAAAGTTTTATTTTTTTTATTATTTTTAATAATTTTTTGTAAAATGGGGGGTGGGGGGTGGATATTGTGTTTTCAAGATTGGAAATATAAACTAAAGATTTACACCACAAAAAAGTGCAATATACCGTATTTAAAATATATTTATAAATATACCGAGGATTAAAAACAAGATGGTTTAAATGCCTCGTTATACGTTAGAATAGGCCTATGTCCAGCAAATATATTAATCTCGCGCTTCGCGCTCATTTGTTCGCTCCGTCCATGATGATTTCTCCTATATACTATATTATTTATGATTGATGATTGTGGTGCCAAGTTGGACGGAGGTGCTAAGCTGGAAGGTGTTGAGGTAATTTGACCACATAGATAGTAAATATGATTCTATATCATTGTATATTACAGTATATTATTGATATGATGATGTTGGTGCCAAGTTGGACGAGGAGGTGCTAAGCTGAAGGTGGTGAGTAATTTGACACATAGATAGTAAGATATGATTCTATATCATTGTATATTATTGATATGATGATTGTGGTGCCAGTTGGATGGTGGAGGTGCTAAGCTGGGAGGTGTGAGGTAATTTGACCACTAGATAGTAAGATATGATTCTATATTATGTATTTATTTGATATGATGATTGTGTGTGCCAAGTTGGATCGGAGGAGGTGCCAAGCTGGAAGGTGGTGAGGTATATTTGACCAACATAGATAGCAAGATATGATTCTATATCATCTGTATATTCAGCTATATTATTGATATAATGATGATTGTGGGTGCCAAGTTGGACGGAGGAGGTGCCTAACTGGAAGGTGTTGAGGTAATTTGACCACATAGATAGTAAGATATGATTCTTATTGGATGTTATTTATTGATATGATGATTGTGTGCCAAGTTGGTATGGTTATCCAAGCTGGAAGTGGGTGAGAGTATTTGACCACATAGATAGTAAGAATGATCTACAGTCATTTATATCAGTATATTATTGAATGATGATTGTGTGCCAGGTGGATGGTGGAGGGCTAAGCTGGAAGGTGGTGATATAGACTACTAAGATAGTAAGATATGATTCTTATATCATGTAATATATTGAATCTATAATGATGATTGTGGGTGCCAAGTTGGATGGTGGAGGTGCCAAGCCGAAGGTGGTGAGGTATATGACACATAATAGATATGAAGAGATATGATCTATTCATTGTATACTATATTATTGATATGATGATTGTGTGGCGGTGACGGGATGTGGATGGTCTAAGGAATGGTGTGTGAGGATAATTTGACCGCATAGATAGTAAGATATGATTCTATATCATTGTAATATTGATATGATGATTTGTGGTGCCAAGTTGGACGGAGGAGGTGCTAAGCTGGCAGGTGTGAGCGCAATATCTATTCTAATTAAAT